>JASFAT010002565.1:0-600000 GCA_031353405.1 Baronia brevicornis | reverse complement strand
CGCGAAACACTCGACAGAAGCTTGTGACTCACCAATGTTTCGCTACATAATAATTGAGAACCGCTGGACTAGACTACCTAGACAAGACTAGACTTGGTACCCACAAAGCAGAGAATTCCAATGCTTGTCTATAATTGTGCACAGCATTTTATTTTATTTTTTCGCTTCAATCTGAGACACCACTATTAATGGCCGTAAGTATTTAATAAAATTTAATAGTAAGTTGAGCGTCTCTCGCCGAATAATTTATTTTCGATTAATGGCCAGATAAGATAATGTTATCATCCGATCTCTCGCATCGGTAGAGTTTTGAGCATCAATAAAAATTAACAGTTTTACACTAGTAGCGTTTAAAATAAAATCTCATTTTTTATTGCAACTAATACCCAGTTAAACTGTGACGCCGCCATAATTGATTATAATCGATCACTCTTTTTTATTTTTTTTTTATATATTCACGCCTATCCCCCGCATGGGTTGGCAGAGACCACAGAGATGGAGCTCTGTGGTCTCTGCCAACCCATGCCGCTACCATTCATCGCAGCGAAACGGGTCTCCATTGGTCGCTTCTCGCCCTCGTGAGAATCAGGACGTGACGGGTGGCGGAACCACGTCGCCGTCATTTTTTCAACAAATTAGGTATATTTAATTCGTGTTAGTGAATCTCAGAAGCCGCAAGGGAGGATGGAGGTCAGCCCCAGCAGAGCCCTGCATGCTGAGGTAAGGCACCATAGTACCCGGGGAGCCCGATCCCGGGACGGTCGGCACGCTTGCGACTAAGCTCGTCCTTAGCCATACATGCTTTGGCACGGCAAACCGTGGATTGGTGGAGAGGAAGGGAAAGGATAGAGAAGAAAGGAAAGAGCAGGAACGGAAATGGGGATTGGGGGGATTACCAGACTCGGAATAAATATTTATAAATCCATATATATTTTTTTATTCCGATGCGGGAATCGAACCCACGACCATTGACTCCGTGGCCGGAGGGCCCCGCCACTGAGCCAATCGGTTGGTCGTCGTGGTCGTCGTCACTATTTCACATCGCTTCATTTATACGCCTTTAAGGACCTTTATGGTATAATACGCCACCACAATTAAACAATATAACTGATAATAATAAAAGATCATAAAAATGAAATAAAAACAAAGTCACTGATGTAAGTTGGCGGGAAAAGTCCTAGTGTGTGTTCCTAATAAATACATAATAATTAAAATTTTTTTTTTTATTTAAAACGACTCGATGTCGTATACTTCAATGGTATTCATAGATATTTTATGGCTTTAAAACCTACCAATCTATAATAACATATTCGTGGTATCACCGCAGGGAGTTTTTTATACGTTAGTCAAATCGGTGCACAGTCATTAGAATACTAACTGGACAAATTGATAGCTTCCGTCTCTCAATACCATTAACTAAGTAACAGTATTAGAAATTATGTCATAAAATTTTAAAAGAAAGCTAGGGCTTCCTTTGTATAGTGGTATAATTAAATAATTAATTAACTAAAATAAAATGCTACCTTCAGCGGTTTTACCGACACGACCTGGGAACCTTCAAAAAACAAGCCTTCACATATCTCCTATTTCAACAACGCTTTTGCAATACTCGTGGTGCTGTGGATGTCTATAGCCGGTGTTGATTGCTCTCAGACCACACTAAAGTATAGTACTAGGGTAAAATATGAAATTCGTATGATGTTATACACGAATGGCTCCTTATTTATTCTGATACAAGAAACGAAATCACAACAATTCACTCGTGGTGAAGTCAAGCTGCAGACGAATACTTTGTCAAGATTAGCATATAATTTGTTTGTAGCATGAATGGGCCGGCTCGCCCGGGGAAGTACCACACTAATACAAACCGGCGTCTGAGTGGTAATTTTAGAAAATAAACACTTCACTACAGCCTCATTTGAGTCGACCCCAAAATGCCAGTAGCTAAGCTGATCTACACAACGATTTAATAAAACATATGGCCTTTTGATTTAATTTTCGAAGTCAGTAACATGGCCGTACGCTTAATTATTTTCGTTTTGTAAACTGACATATTAAAGACCCCCTACTGACATTAACTAATGTCTGTGATTCTGTTTGCTATTTATTGAAAAACAAAAGTCAGACTAGATTATTTCCCAACACAGAAGCTGTATCATAGGGCAGGGGTGATAAACCTTTTCACATATATGTATAAGCAATTTTTTTTTTTCGAAAATATTCTAACATGTTCAGTAAATAAAAGTTATTATTTTAAAGTTTTCTTTTTATTCTATATATTGTATTTATGCAAATTTAAATTTAAAATAAATTTAAAATGTTTTTATTCTCTCGCTTTCTCTATTTTACTTCTTCTAGATCAGAGACTGAATCCTCATTTTCAACATATCATATCGACTGCTATACATACACCTCTTCAAGATCCTTTAAGCCGCTACCTTACCTAACTTTCGACATCATGCGTCGAGTTCTTGCTAGTCACCTTGAATAGTTTGTTTTTCTCTATTGCGTAGGTGTCCAACGCTACATTTGTTAACATGCAATCTCCACTCCAATGTTAGGCTATTCTAATGATTTTCGGTTATTCAACATATATGACCAGTCTATCGCTATTAGGATCCCCTGCAACAGAAGACAGTGGGAACACAATTGTGTAATGTGGGAACACAAGTGTCTTCGTCAATATAATCAACATATAGGATATCCTGAATAACAATCAAACAAAGGTATGCCATCTGGTCAGTTCTTCGGCTACTTGCATCCCCTTTCTGCTAGCCGCCCTTGGCAGATCGCCGCTACATCTTATCGGAGTGCATTCCCCACAATCTTTGCTATAACACGTTTTCGACTCCAGCGTTTTCAGTGTCCTGAGAGACGTGACCAGTCCATTATTACCACTTTGGTTTATTAACTAGAAGAGCTATTTTAGTGACTGATTTTTAGCCGGATTTCTCGCACTGTAGTACACATAAATAAACAAAAATCGGAATGTGGAATAAATATAATAAAAAAGTTCTTTTCTTTCAACAATAACTTAGGGCATCAAGTAAATAAAATTGTTGTTAGAAATAAATAGATAAGTATGAAAAATGAAACAAACGAAGGTTGAAAGCACCTGGATAGATTCTCGTAAACTATGACAATATTAATTAAGACATGAAGGCTGCAAACAAGTATAGTTGCAGCACTATAAATATTATAAGATATCCTATTCACACTAAGTCACTTTATATTCATACAAAACCTGACCTTAATAATTTTTAACCAAAATTGACCTACAATATCCATAGCCATACATTTCCACTCTTGGATGTCGATCTCCCTGGAAATTGAGGGGCATTGCCGTAATCCATATTCTTAGTGGGCGGATTGAGGATCGTTATTTTGGGGATTGGGCATTATATAGTTATAAAAAATTTACGTTACTTCATACAATCGCGTCTGTATTTTTTATTTTTCGAGAATATCGCTAAGAACTAAAACATTCAATCAATTTCTCGCAGAAATTTTAGCCAACATAAATTCAACCAATCCCGAGGTTAGTCGAGACCAACAGGCAGACCAATAAACAGACTAACAAATATTTAAAAAACATTGTTGTATAGGTTGGTGTCTTCCACACAAGTGTGTTTTATGTACATAGAAATTTTCGTCATTTTTTTTTTAAATAAATGTTCAAAATATCAAAACTTGTTAGTCACGCTGTCCTGATAATTTGACTTCTGTCAGTCGTTTCCAGCCTTAAGAATCGGAGACCCTATCCCTATTCTCTCTCCACAAAACCCTCACGCCATTATCTTAGACTATAATTAGATTACGCAACATCTTTCCTAAAGGTAAGCAACTCATCTGTGATGCCCTTGGTATTGCAGATGTAAATCCCCTTGTTTCTATAGCTAAATTTACCAAAATTAAGTACATACATATGTACATATATAAGCTTAAAGAGTGACTTCATTTTTTTCAATAGTCTAAGTGGTTGGAGTGTCAGAAGGAGAGTAGTACTTAGACACACAGCTAATACTTTTTGCATAACTACGAAAAGTGTTCTGACACAAATTATTACCCTTTATGGATTGCAGCTTTATGAACAGGCAGTAATCCTACTAGGTCGCCAAATTAAAACGAAGCCGAGACTGAACCTATATCTAGGGCGAAAAATAAAATTATTTACCTAGTTAAGAAATCATTTAGTTATTATGAAGAGTGCTCGAAGGAATTGTTTGGAATAATTCCCGCCGCGCAATTCCACAACCGCACAATTCTCTGGATGAGTGGCGATCTACTACGGTGCACTTCTCTCGAAACTATTTTCCACGCACCACTCTGTGGAACCAACTACCTTCGACGGTCTTTCCGAACCGTTGCGACATTGGCACCTTCCAAAAACAAGCCTACACCTAAAATGCCGGCAACGCTCCCGTGACTCCTACGGTGTCGCGGTTTTCTATGGGCGACGTTGATTGCTTTCTATCAGGCGGCACGCTTGCTATATTCCGATATTATTTATTATACTATATTCCGAAACACCCGGGATGAAGTTCTAGTATGTTATAAAAACTATGTAGAAGCCATTTATAATATAATAAAATATACTATTTATACACTGTTTTGTAAATATTAAAACGCTTTTGGTAATAATTTAAATGCGACATTCAGTAATCGTGCATAAATTAAAGATAATTTGATAAAATTTGAATAATAATGACATAACTAAATAATTAGATACAAGCTAATTGAAATTCACACATTGAATATACTGGAAATTAATAAAACTGACAACATCATATTGATATATTTTTATATTCGAAATTATTTGTGTTCTCTAGCAAAAAAAATATTAAAAGACAGGTATGTTGTCCACGGGGCGTCGAGAATATACGGATGCATGCGATGATTCAACAAAGACAATGGCCCGATAATGCACCCAACCATTCATCTCACTTTATCGAAAGATAAGCGTACAGCTTATAAATCGTCGAGGTGTCGATTCCACGTCATATATATGAATGACTATTACACAATTTTATGTCACAAACCAACTTAGATAAGTGGCGTTCGATACAATCCATGTCAGGGGTGGCCAACTGTAGGTGATGAGCCACTCTTAGCATTATACTATAGTACTATGTTACTTAATAATAAAACATATTAAAAAAATGTAACATTCAGATTTTAGCAGTATTGGTATTGCACCACACACACACACACACACACACACAAACTGCACCACTTTCAAACCGATCTTCTCTATTTCGCCCGCAGGTTTCTCTGCCCAATGGCATTAAATCCGCCTGACGTACACATTGTGCAAAAAGTTCAAATAAAATAAATAAAAATATTATTATCATTTTTTCATTATTGCTACCTATGTTTAAAGTTCGCGTATTATAAAAGTATTTGTTGCTGCGATTTAATCAAAGTATGTATAATACATAGGTACCAATTAAGGTACATTGTTAATGTGGTAGAATCAAAAAAATAAATTATCAAAACTTTATAAAAAAATATATTAAATATCATAATTTTTGGCTGATGTTTATTTGCAACATGAATCGGTAGAAAACCGACTTTTGATGCTGAACTTTACTACTTTATAAGAAAAAATATATGAAAAGGAAAAATATATAATACACGACATGTATGACAACGATCTTAATGCATTTATTTGTGTAGATGTTTCTTTTTATATGAGATAGGAAGGCAAACAAGCAAGCATGTCGCCTTATGGAAAGCAATCAACACCGCCCATAGACATTTGCAGCAGCAGAGGAATTGTAAAAGTAGTGTGAGTCTTCAAAAGAGGTGCAGGCTTGTTACAAGTATTAATTTCGTAATCGTACAGAAACAACACTAAGATAGCTGGGATGCAATAGTCGTGGTGCGTGGAAAGAAGTTTCGAAAAAAGATGAAGTACCATATTGCATCGTTACGTTGCATAAGGAGAGTGATGAGTATGGAGGAAGTAAGGAAAGTATGCGGAGATCGTAGTACATGGAGATCTCTGGCCTCTACCTACCCCTACGGGAGACAGGCGTTACGATATGTATATATGCATTATTCCTAACAATTCATTCCCCACGGTGAAAACGATGCTGAGAAATGAGACATCCCTCTGCATTGCCAAAGAATCTAGCCATTGGGTGCGATCTTGGTGGTCGACGACTGAAACGTTTGTTAAGTTTCTTTATTCGATGGTGTTGTTTTAAAGATGACTAGCGATGATTTTTAATAGACAACACTACCATTTTCTTTCACAATGGCGTATGACGATGCCTTGGTTAAAAACAATTCTAATATTACTAAAATTCTTGTTAAACATTCAAACTACGCTGATAATGGTTGTGCAGGAAATTAGGTTATATTACACAGTAGTCCAATAGAGAATACGAACTCACGACGTCAGATCGTAAGCCCTGAGAAGATCCTTACAGAGCTGTTGCTGCTTAAAATTGCTGCAATTCGAACAAAAGATATGTAAGTAACAACAATGGACAGGGAATTGATTTGAGCGGCGTGTACTTATATTTATACAGTGTACATCGGGCGGCAACAGGGGGTAGGTAGGGAGGTGAATATTGCATGAGCAACACAACTCGGCAGTTTCAGTCATCAATTATTAACTGCGGTGGAAAGACGGACGCCCGACTTTTTTACATGTATTGTTCCAGTCGGTTTGCTTTATTGCCTATTTTTGTGACTTTTACAGTGGCTGTTAAGGTTATTTTATGGGCGTTTACGTGAGCGTTGTCTTGAATGCTAGTAGGTTCTTTATATCCAACGGTGTAATTGCATCCTTATGAATTATGAATTCCTCTGTTTCTTCAGAATTACTTCAGTAAGCTTCGACCAAATGACTTACGTTTTACGCTTGTTCGAGATATAAAAACAAATACAAATCTTATAACATTTACATTTTTGTTCTTCTTTGTTGACTATAACTAATATGCCATATGTCAAAAAAAAATAATACAATGAAGTATCTTGAAATGTACTAGTCAGCTTCGTTACATGACCTCTCAATCAAAAGTTTAAAATTCTACCAAAATCTTCCATAGGTTTATTCAGTCAACTTAAAAGTCACAATACACGCATTAGATTGAATTATAGCATACAATACGCCACTACAATTAACCAATATAACTGATAATAACATAAAATTCTGAAAACGAAATGAAAACACAACGTCACTGATATATGTTAGTTGTGCGGGAAAAATATTTGTGTTTTTTTTTTGTATCAAATAATTTTCTTCTTTTTATTCTTAAAATGCCTTTCGGATTAGCGAAGGATGCCAATCAAATAAGCAACAATCTTAATCTTTAGCTAGGCAAAACAATTCAGCAACATCGTCATTGTCATCGTCTACATGTCTCTGATAATGCGCAGCCAAGACTTCTTCCTCAGATCAACACGTCTTTTGCCGCGTTTCATCATGATTTGCTGGAAAAACTTGATGATCAAGAACTCATTACATTAACAATATTTCTTCTTTTAACGATCTGCAAACGCTCGCGTTTCTGCTTTACCCATTCGAAAACCTCCTTAAGTCACTCTTTCTGTGATTTAATAATAATTTTGGTAAACGTTGTATTACTATTGTTATTATCTAGCCAGGAATTACCACTGGCTAATAAATTCTCCCGATACGATTATAATGGCGTACTTTGGTTTCACATTATAACTAATTTACATATTTGATCAATTTAGAGGATTAAACCAACAAATCTAGAGCTTAATTAAGGCCATATTTCGTTAGTGTAATCGTTAGTGTATATGAAGGTTATCAGGATATATTACTGACTCCAATTAATGTGATTGATTGAACTATAAGATATTATCGTTGATTTAGCTTCTGTTCCTAAATTTTTCAATACGAAAATTTTAAAAAGCGTATCAGAGCGTGTTTTACAATGAATAATAAAGTTATAAGCGTTTCAGTAACAGTTAAAATCGATTATATTTACTATATAAAACCAATTGATATCGAATCGAATCGCGATGCAATATCCTCGAAGTATTTACACGTTGTTAAAGTTAACAAGTAACTCCTCAAATTGTTCCTGATTCGATTCCGACACCCGACAAATCGAATTGCAATCGTATCCCAATCTAACACGTAATGTTACCCACCAATGGTAGCGAGGGAAGGGCTGGCGATTATTTATTTACCTTTCCTGCTTCATTTTCCTCTCGTAATTCTTTTCCCCTATAAGGGAATATTAAAATTCCCCATATTAGGGGTACGAAAGAACAATGCAGATGAAACTTCATTACACATTGCAAAGAGCTTACTTTGGTTTGCCTTTTTTTGTTGACGATACGATTTGCAAAGATGTTTAGCTCTGCAGGGCATAATCACTCATTTACTGCTTCGTTTATAGGGGAAAATTGGTTGCAGGCTTCAATGGAGTTAAGCTCTTTTGGATTTCATATCGTCAAATGTCTTTGGGATAATTGTTGCTTGTTGGTTGTCTCCTTAGAAATTAAGCAGCAAATCCTTTTACCGATTGATGCGAGGGATGGTGAACAATATGTAAGGAGAATAAACAGGGAAATATACTTCGGAACAGTTAATTTTAACAGCAGTTATTTTGTGAACGTACTCATAAATATTTAATTTAACACTTACAATTATAAAAATACTAAAGTATATTTTATATAATTTAAAATAATTCGTATAATGTAAATAGCATTTTATTCAATACTCATGTTAGAAATAATAGAAATATATTTATAATTATTTAATTATAATTTATTTATTTATTATTAATTTCAATATTGTGGTAGATAGGCGGATTTAATTCCGGAAAGCATTCTCTTTATGTACCACTCAACCATTAGGTACAAAAACATACTATACAATAATTAATTATTTAAATAAAATATATGAAAATACATAAATTACATACATTTAATACTATTACATACAAATTTGATAATAACACTTACGCTCATTAATAAAGTTATGCTTGCAATGAAATAAATATTAAAAGAATCGGAGCCAGTCATGGGGACTGCCGACAGAAGTGAAAAACTGTATTTTGAAATTACAAACTAATTGTAATATTATATAAATTATATGAGTAAATAAAAATTGAAGTCTTAATAATATATAAATACAGTACAGGCAGGACGCAATGGTTGAAGGATTTTGTCTTCAGGCTCTATGGTATAAGCAATAAGTGTCTATAAATAAAGTTATCTAGCATGCAATTTTTTTATAGGTTATATATTGTAGGTCATATATATAATTATCTCGATATTGGAATCTAAACACGATCACTGTAATGTAACTCTAACTTAGCCACTGAGTTGATGTAATCGCCAATATCGATTTAACTAAAATCGATTTCATGTAATAAAATAATCTCATGCAATATCAGTATTTTAAATTTGTATAATGAAAATAAGCCGTTTAATCTTCTTAAAATTCTAATGACACCAGTACAAAGATAAGCTGTTCCATCTCATTGATAACAGGTCGAAAATCACGAAATCGAATTTTAACTTACATCTGATAAGCAATCATTAAATAGCTCACATAAACTATAGTAATTTTATGCTTTTTATGGATTTATTCAAATTAAGTACACCGTAAAGGTAGGCTACTATTTAGACAGATATTACAGAGATAAAAAAGATATTTATTTATGATAATTCTTTGACGTGAAACTTGTTGAAATAAGTTAATTAAGAGAATTTACTATGAAAGTTTAACATAATATTTGGGATTATTTCGAAAGGTCAAACGAGGTCGGTAAGCGATTAGAATCTTAACTATCTATCAATTTAATAAATTAAAACATCTAATTAGTTTTACGATAATAATCTTTAACATCAAAATAAGAAGTGTTTATTTAAATTTATTCTACTTTATTTATTTATGGAGATAAATGGAGAATTAATAAATATAAAAAAATACCCACCATCTGGATGAATGGCAATCCAGCGCGATGCATTTTTCCAGAAAATTCTTTCCACGCACTACTACCCTGTAGAACCAGTTACCTCCAGCGGTGTTTTCGAACCCATACGATATTGGAACATACAAAAAACTAACCTATACATTTCTTAAAAGCCGGCAACTCAAATGTCTACGGTACTGCGGATGTATTTGGGCAGCGTTGATTGCTTTCTATCAGGTGACATGCCTGCTCGTTTGCCTTCTAGTCCCACGAAAAAAAAACAAAAAATATCCCACCAAAATTTACGAGAATGAAAGACGAAAGTGATACAAAACAAAACAATATTTTTTATCATCAGTTACAGATTATGGCATGGTCCTACCATTGACTTTAATTCTTTTTTCATATTATATTACTTGTTTATAAACAGAACACTAATTAATGCAGTCCTTTGTTTATGATAACTATCAGTGAATTCGGTCAGTCGCAACTCAGTCATGGGAGTGACACAAATAAATAAAGACTTAAAAAAATAGGGTGACCCGCTAACTCAAGTGCATCTTCAACGAAAAAAATCATTACCAGCTTGGAGCAGTCCACCTCCCCCAAGTTTGAAGTTAGTGAATAAACGATCCATAATTATCATCAAGTTTCTGGTGTTTCTGCCCTACACCGCTTTACGATATTAAATCCTAGCCTAGATTTTATAGCTAATATTTATATGGCTGTCAAACGGTTATCAGAGTCTCATTGGCAATAAATAAATGTCATAAAAACGTATTATTATATATCTATACATACATCATATTAAATAAGTGAAGCTTATTTAATATGATATATGTACTACAATACGGGATTAGATTTCCTACTACATATTTATTTCTTCATATTTATAATTGAGATTTTTTCAAGTTTACTGACAGTACAAGTTCACATCTTCAAATCAAATACAAAAAAGCACTCAAATTAATCGGCGTCAGAATTTCGTTGTGACACAATGCTTCTTGTTGATTGCCCAACTTTATGTATTCGTTCGTTCAATCAATTGGGGACATCTACATCCTGTAGGGGTGTAGGAGCTAGCCTCGGGGTTGAACTCCATTACTCGGACCTATGCTCGGGAGGTCAGCGGCTTTTAGGCGTTGTGTATCTGGCTAACCCCCTTATCTTCAAACCCGATGAGCAAGGCAGGGCCAAATAAGTTGTACACCGCCGTGTTAAAGTCAACACTGGACTCCATCACGGCGACGAGTTTATGGAGCAAACTGGTGAGCAAGCTGGAGGCCGCTCCATATTGTGCAATCCGCTCTGCTCCATACTGAGCGAGCGGGGTGAGGATTCGTTCGTTAGCTTCAGCGTACTTTTATATACTATTAGACTAGGTTTACCTTAAAGTCACAGTGAAGGTAGTCGTTTCGAATGTACTTCGAGGCATTCACGATGCCCCTTGTGCACCTTGTTCTGGTAACGTTGGATCATTACTGTATTTACTTTGTTCGGTACAACTCTAGAGTTGTATGGAAGGTGATATATCAGAATAAATAGTGATTCCAAGACGTCAACAATGCAAAGTACTGTCTGTCAAGTCAAGTTGTTATATAATTTCAAATATAATAAACGGTGAACTTGTTAGCGGTTTATAAATTAGTCAGTACAAATTTACTAATTGCCACCCAGCTACGTTTGGCTTATTTAAGTTTAATTTTACCTTGCTTTATCTAATTATGAAGACTGCGCCTTAACTCGGTAGCTCGCGTTGAGTGTGGTGCTTGAATTTTCATATCGATAAAATTATTTAAAAAAAAAAACGCTTTAAGCGTATTTTCCTATGAATTTTCTGAATTAGTTTATAATTTTTCTTCAAAGTAATATTGTTATATTTTGCATATATTTAAAAATATAGTCTGTACTTCAGATTACAAATAAATATTGTGTTTATTTATTATAGATGATATACAAAAATACATCACAGAAGTCAGCAACATTAAATTACCTTTTGAATAATATCGATACCCCACACTAGTATACAATATCTATGCTTACCTAATGCCGTAGAAATGGACAATGTTTATTATATACGATCAAAAAGTTGCTTTAATATATATAATATTTTAGTTCAATTTATTAGTCATATTTTAACACGTGACGAAAATGTATAATTCTAAAATGACATATTTATAGACGATAAATGAAAAGTGAAATTTAAATTAATAAACTTTTTAAACACAATACATACATTTAATTGTTGAAGTTGCTCGTAAAGTATATGACTAACAAATGCTTGCAATCAATTGCATTGAAAATGAGCAACAAACATGTAAACAACATTAGAATTGCAAAAAAAATAATATGTGTAACTGAACGTGTATATAAAATACTAATATTTAAACATTAAAGACTGAATAAATTAATCGATAAAGTAAAAGGGCAAATAGGTACATCACTTTATATGGCATCGTACATTAACCGTTCTAATAAAGTTCCTGCTACGATAATAGACTTAACGCTTTGTTCAATCATTCATTAACAAAACGACTATCGTAATTAGAGCTCTTGCAGCTGGTTACATAGCTGATACTACGTTGTAATTTGCATTGTTTCCTGATGGGGCGGAGTTCTGTATAATATGGCATTTTATGGGCGAAACTCCGACCGAGGGTGGCTATATATCATTCGAAACTTTGAATTCAGCGAATGTATTAAGTTTAAATTGATCTCAGTGTCGGTTCTAATTAAACGTAAAGGAAACTTCGAGCTTAAAGCTCGAAGTTTCGTTTGTAATTCTAATTTTGTTTACGTGGTGTTTGTTTATTCGAACAAACATCATGCATTTAACTCACTTACCTTTTGTAACGATACTTTTATAAATTTAGACTTACAGGGTAGTTTGATAAAACCTATAACGTAAGTAGACTATATGTCTACTAATATATTAGGTTTGATCCATCTATCATTACTTTTTTAATTCTAATGTTTTTTACGTGGTGTTTGTTTATTCAAGCAAGCATTTGTTAGAAACATGCATTTAATATCTTACCTATTGTAATGACACCTTTATAAATTTAGGCCTACAGAGTAGTTGGATGAAACCTACTACGTTAGTAGACTATACTTCTACTAATATAGTAGGTTTTATCAATTTATCATTTCGTTTTTTAACTCTAATGTTGTTTTATGTGGTGTTTGCTTATTAGAGCAAACATTTGTAAACAAATGGAAACTTGAAATGACCTGACAAGGCTTATCCGACTCCTTCGATACCCAGCTTTCCTCTGTTTCTGTAACGTCACCGTCTCACAGAAGGAAATCTGATTCGCCTTAATAAAGGCTGGTAGAGAATCGTCGTTATATAATCCCACGATCTGCCCATGCTTGGCATTCATCCAAAGTACCTACGTTAGATCATCTTCCCGTCGTCGATATGATGACAGGATCATTTTCGAATAATTTTCACGTCCTCTATGTATCATCTATCCGATATATAACTACCCTATTTACCCATTACCATTAGTAAAATATAATATGGAGTGGGGGTAAGTAATTCAGCACTTCAGTCGTTAATCGTTTACTTCAGCGGCCGAGCTTAAAAGTTTTCGATTACGATAAGAGCTTTTATATTTAATTGAGTCTCTTTAGGTCACTGGACACTAACGATATGAGCTTAAAAGCTTTATTCGCAACATGTTATTTTAAAATGCGTTTTAATTAACGCATTATAATCCCTATTCCGTTATAATTAAGGATTATTTATATGTAAACGGCGCGTTTAAATATCTACACATGCAAATGATTGTTAAAGAGACCACTCGGGAACTTGGCTGCTATCTTAATTAGTAAGATACAAAGCCTCACGTACTACCTTTCGGTACAGGCATTAATGACTTCGGCGTGGATAAAGGCAGATTATGAAAATGTTATTGGAATGGCTTCACCAAGTATACAGAACTTATTACCAAATAAAAGCTGCCGTAAAGACTTATAGCTGCATTTAAATTTAATGCCCATTTTGGATTTTTAATTTTTATATTGGACGATTAAATAATATTCATTTTGCTAAACGCAGTACGCCAGACGACTCGTGAAAGTCGTATTTCTACTAATAAAAAGTACCAATGAAAATATAATTTATTAAAAAAATAAATTTTATAACACTAATAAAATAATAACTACAGTCAAAATTATAATAAAATTCAAATTAAGATATATAGATAAGCAAATTTTGCTTATCCTTATATATGTGTCGTTATAAATTATAGCCACTTGCTATTAGCAATTTTTGGATTTTTAATTATTATATTTGTAGATATTAAAGGTTTATAGCTTATATACAAGTAAATTACTGTTTGGTTTCAAATATAGAAAAGGGAATATAGCATTAACATTATTATGTTTAAATTTCTTAATCTATTATAGCTACCGTATTTTTCGGACTATAAGACGCACTGAATGATATGACGAACTTCAGATTTATAAGATGATTTTTACGAAAATGTATTATTCATGTTATTGCACTTTTGGACCATAAGATGCGCTTACAATTTGAGTCAATTTTCTATTTATAAAGGTCCGAAATATACAGTAAAAATTGTTAAGATTTATATAAAGTAATTCAATTGAATCGCACAAAAGTGCACGCGATTGCAAGCCAAGTCTAATTGATAGATATCGAAAATCATAGACAGAGTATAAGTAAATTAGAGATTCCCCCGTTACTATTGAGATAACTCGCATCATACTTACCTTCAGTTATTTATTTTCGTACTATCAAATTCAGAGACGATTTTCTGAAAAAAATATTTTACAGTGTAAATTCTTGAAATTTATACCGTTACGCCAAATATAATATTTTCTTTAAGTTAAAGTTCAAGAAGGCTTCTGTTTTACGACGTGAATATTTTAAGCAAAGAGGTGCTTAGCTCTAAGTGTGTTCACCCCTTTTAAGTAGAGGGCACTAAGAGTTAAGTTGGGATATTAAGTGCCCGACGTACAACATAGATTCAGTAACTTTTGAAGGTGTGCAAACGCAAGATCTGAGTTACATTAACAAAAACATTACAAGATATCACAGATATACGTAGGATATTATAATCAATATATAATATAATATATAGATATATAATCTGTGTTATATTATAAGTTTTTCTATTTACTTCAATGTTAAAATAATCTTCATACCTTTGCCTGTTATTGTTACAAATGGAACCTTTAAAAAACAAGCCTACCCATGGCTCAAAAGGCATCTGTAATGCCTAGGGTAATGCGGATGTCTATGGGTGGCGTTAATTGCTTTCCATCAGGTGACACACTTATTCATATACCCCACCTCTTTTTTTTATAACCCATATATATCCCACAGCTGGGCACGAGCCTCCTCATTTCTACAGGAACAGACGATTACCCACCACGCTTGCCCAATGTGGATTGGCGCGGTAACCAAACTCGGAATAAATAGCTTTAGGACATACTCGTACGTCGTTTCCAAAAATTATTTGCTAAACAATAATTATTTTAATACCAAATCCGGCTCTGAAAAATGAATTCAAACTAAATCGTTCGACTGATCGCACAACGTGTACAAAGATATCATAAATTATTCAGAGCGCTACGTTACGGTAAAAGCCTCTGTACCTACTCCATCCCAAGTTTTCAGGTTTATAGCAGTAGACAATGTGCTTGACTCCTGAGTTCAAACCAGTACTGATATAGATCATATAGATCACGCTTTTAAAACTTTATATTTTCATTATCTTATAAAGTGTGTATTAACTATTGTTTATTTACTATTTGTTATTCATACGCCCGTTTTTTGGATAGGAAGGTATAATGAGTAGGCGTGTCACCTGATGGACAGCAATCAAAGTCACCCAAAGACATCTGCAGCGCCACAGCCATTGTAGAACCATTTCCGGCTTTTAAGGAATATATAGGCATGTTTTTTGAAGATTTCAATGTCGCATTGATTGCGAATCATCGCTGGAGGTAGCTGGTTACACAAAATTTTTAAACTTGTGTTTGCAACTTGTGTTTATAAAACTGAATTTGAAAATCCTCAAAGGTAAAAAGCTTAATGACCTAAAATGTATATTAAAATATTATCTATCTCTATCTCTACCTATCTTACGAATATATCAAAACTATTAGCCTATCAATAAATATCCAGATTCTGTGGATGAAATTTTTCTTTGTGGCGAGTTGTGCGGTAGTGAAATTATTTCTAACTATCCCTCGGGGTATTCCCCATGGTAAAATCGGTTACAAAGAAAAGTTACTGAGAGATGAAATATCTATCAGCAATGCAAAGAAGTCAAGCCGTTAGCCGAAATCTTGGTCATCGACGATTCAGAACAATTCAGCCTGGCAACTATGGAAAAATCATTCCTCTGGAAGAGAGTCTTATGTGTAGTAGTGGTCATAGACAGTAGATGATGAAATCTGGTCTGGATTAGATCTTCATCTATAACGTAAATTAAATTTCGTACAAATCTACTTCCACCGCCATTAACCTCAGTATATGGGAACAAACTAATCGACTAATTGCCCTGTCGTCATTTAGTTTAATTGACAGGAATCAAATTAGAACCCTCCAATTGCTTCGTTTCTAAACCTTATACAATATTTAAATACCTAGAAACGGCAAATTCGTGAAAGCGTTTGTCGGAAACTGTTCGAATATATAACCGACACAATTCGATTACAATAAATTAGAATCGACTCGAATCGATAATCGACACTTAAAATTTTTAGCATGCGCAAAAAAAAAAATAAAACGTTATTAATATAGATATCGTCGGCTTAATTTTACAGGAATAATAATAAACTACTATCCTGTAAGATACTTATGGCTGGACCTAAATATTAATTTGAAACTTCAAGAACAACCGAGTTTGGTTGTTCTAAGGTCATAAACATAATATGATCGAAGACTGATTGAGATCTATAAACGATATAATATGTTTTCTAATAACTCTAAAATGATTATAAACTATTAAATGTAAAATTACATATATTTACAACGAAAATAATTCTTAAAGAATTCGCCATCCATCAATACGGCTGTTCACAGTCTATTGCTGGCCATTGGCCACTCTTGAAAATTAAGGGTGTTGGCCTAATCCCCACTCTTGACGTTCGCATTGGGGATAGTAGATTGGTTTATTCTCATGTAGACGCTGCATCTTAGCTACCGATATTTGATCCCATAGTTTTTTAATGGGATAGGGAGGTAAACGAGCGAGCGGATATATTTAACGCCACCCATAGACGTTTGTAACACCAGAGGCATGAATTAAAAAAATCACAGTTGCGTTTTCGGCCTTTAAGATATAAGCTCGTTTTTTGAAGGTTACAATGGGGTATCCGTTCGGTAATTCCTCATAATCGTTTCATATGATGCCCACAAGAAATGGGGTAGCCCTAATCTATGCTATTATTATTATTAATATATTTATTTTATGCTTTTTTATATTTTTCATACATTTTTAGAGTATTTGACTAAAGGGCTCAGTTGCGAGTTTGTCATAATAGGGATATATGGGGAAGAATTGTGAAGGAGACCCAAACTCGTCCTGGGTTGTAGTGATAACGGAAGAAGAAGGTACGCGAGATGGATTACCGCACTAGAATAAATATATGTCTACAGATATTTATTCTGAGTCAGGTAACCCCGCCAACCCACATCTTTCAGAAAGCGAAGAGACCCGTGCTCAGCAGTGGGACATATATGTGCTATAAAACAAAACAAGCATTAATTCCATTTATAAGTCTGGCTGTTTTTGCATGACATTTTTATGGTTATGAACCTCATCACGGACGGTATACGGAACAACTTAATTTAAGTTTGTGTACGCCATAAAACAAAGTAAATAAAAAAACATGCCAATGGATGCATGGCTAGGGGCGAGCTTAGTCGCAAGCATGCCGACCATCCCGGAATCAGGATCCCCGGGTACTATAGTGCTTTACCTCAGCATGCAGGGCTCTACTGGGGCTGACCTCCATCCTCCTTTTCGGCTCGTGGGATTCACTATGACGAATTTTAAAAAACCTAATTTGTTAAAAAATGACAACGAAGTGGTTCGCCACCCATCACGTCTTGATTCCCACGAGAGCGAGAAGCAAGTAATGGAAAATCATTTCGCTACGATGAATAAGTGTGGAAGAAGCAAGGAAGATGTACTAGGATCGTAGCGGATGGAGATCTCTGGTCTCTGCCTATCCCTCCGGGAAACAGGCGTGAGGATATGTGTGTATGTAAAAAGAACTAGCCATACGTTGGGTTAAAAAAGTTTTTATTATATTTATTTATTGGTAACTTGTATTAAATATAATCGTGTATAATTTTCACTAACTGTCCACGCGTTATTGAAACAATTGAATTATTCACCGCCGATCCACAGCCTCTCAGCTTGTGCTGAATAATTCACAGAGGCCATTACCGTAGTGTACCTACAAACGATGCTGTGTACTCTCGTGTTAATGAGACAATTAATTGCTGTCGACACAAACAATGGTTTTATAATAGTGTTGCCAGTAATTAAAATAAAAGTTCGTTGCATACATCTCTTAAATATATTATTTCACTTTTTATTACCTAGTAATCTATTTATTACTTTTTAGTTGTTACTTTATTTATTATTGTGCTGTATTAACACACAGCCCGACAATCAGACCAACTGCCTAATTGGTAATTACAAACAACCCGTACTTATGTACTATCCTCAAAGTGGTAAAGCCACGCTGCAGAAAAATACTTTGTCAATAATGGCATATTATTTGTCTGTAGAATGAATGGGCCGGCTCGCCCGGGGAAGTACCACACTCCCGCAGAAAACCGGCGTCTGGGTGGTAACTTAGCTTTCCTTAAGGGCCGGCAAGGCTTTTGCACTGCCTATGGCACTACAGGTGTCTATGGGCGGCGTTGATTGCTTTCCATCGGGTGACACGCCTGCTCGTTTGCCTTCCTATCCCATAAAAATAAACGATAAAGCTCTACCAATAATTTAACGAGTAGATCAGTACATTAAACATTACAAAGAATCTAAAACACTTATAATAAATCAAGGCTTTCCAGGACATATAATTCGCGAAGGTGACCACGTAGACTTATTTAATGACAACTTAGGGGAATTCAAATAGACTGTTTTGAGGCTGCCAAGAGATTTTTATATAACGTATTCTTAATCCATATTAAACTGATCAATAAATACAGGTGTAATATATGTTTATTATTCTATTTTGTTGCAGACGTCAAACAGCGGAAGAGCGAGAAGCTGAAAGGCAAGCTGCGAATAGGTTAATGCTGTCGCTTCAAGCTGAAGCGCTTAGCAAGGGCTATTTACCAGAACCGCCGCCGGGCGCAGCGCCGCTGTCAGCGCTACATTATCAAAACCCCGCGAACACAGCGCCGGCCCCACCAACAAACACCGCTTTAAGCGCTTTACAAAACTTACAACCCTGGGCAGGCAATCAGGGAGGGTTTCTAAATGTACCAACCACCAGCGCACCGCCTCATCCACCGCCAGTAGCGTCACCTATATGTTGAAATTGGAAACTTTTTTAAACGATGAACTAGTGATATTTAGAATTGTTAGCGAATGAATACTACAAGGCATATTATTATCGAAATACTTTAAGTAGTCTTATAACCAGTGATTCGAGTAGATACCTATATTGATTTTACAAACTTACAACATACTATCACAACGTGGACATGCCCTTTTTTCGATACCGGAAATTCTGATATTTACGGAAATAAGATAAATATATGTAATTAAAATTGTCTTACTTATAAATAAATTATTCTATTCCACTTGCGATTTAAGTAATACTTAATTTGAAAATTTATTTTTATTTAAAGTTGATATTAAAGTGATTTTTCTTGTTAATCCGAATTGATTTGAATGATACAGATAAGAAAGGTTGATACTTTTCCGGAATTCATTTAGAGTTCCGGAAGCATGTCTATATTAGCATATACGTTTGAGATCATTGACCCTAAATAAATATACCTACTCCGATCACTGCTTATAACTCTTTGATGAATAAATAAAAATATTTTATTTGTAAACACTCTTTGAATATACATCACAATATTCTGTACGTTTCATGCCATATAATCTATAGTAAACGAAATATTAGTAAATAAAAAGTAGACATCTTAAAACTTTTAAATAGTTTTTTTTAATTCGCCACCCGTACTGAAAGTTGATTCTGCCAAGAGGGACGGATAAAAAATCACTTGTTATATCTCTCTTAAATAATCATTTTATACATTTATAATAATATACACAATGTATATAAATTGTTATGAATAAATAAATAGATTATAATGTAAGATATATTGGCTGTAAAAAATAATGTCCCGTTGATGAACAGGAACTTACATTCCATATTTTTTTTTATTTAAAATACATATAAACATAGATACTTACTATTATTTGAATCTTCAATGACCTTCGCCTGAATTCCGCAACTGAACAACTCTCCACAAAGAAAAGTTTCATACCTACCATCTGGAAGAGTACCACCATCATTACGCTATGGAACCAATTGCCTTCAGAGGCATTTCAGACCCCATATGAAATTGGAACCTTCAATAAACAAGCCTACACTTATCAAAGGGCGGTTACGCCTCTGCAATACATATGGTGTTGATAGACCTATGGTGGCGGCGTAGATTGCTTTCCATCAGGCAAAGCTTTACTTGTTTGCACTCCAATCCCTCAAAAACTAAGAAAGACGAAAATAAGTCATTTTACTTCTATCTATATTTCTAATATGTAAGACATTTCTTGAATATGTTTCTTTCTGAAAATCTTAATGATGTAAATATTAAAACAAAAACAAGTACCAGTGAATTTTTGTTTTGCCTGCTATATTTCATGAAATGTGTATATATTCAATTTTAATATGCAATATTCCATACTACTCTAAACGTAGCCTTAGTGAAATTGTGTACATAGTGAAAAACTCATTTATATACAATAATTCAAAATCTGATTATCTAAGGTGATGTATTTAACTGAAAAATGCTAGTGATTAATTCCAGATTTTGTAAATAAATCATTACAGTATTTTAATGTACTATTTTATGTATTAGAATTTTTTTTAAAAAATGGCATATTTTTAATATAGGCTCCACAGAAAAATAATAAAATCTCTTTTACAAAAATAAATTACATATAATTTAATCTTATTAGTAGATACAAAATTACATTTTTTTAAAAAACAGAACACTGTTTATGACACCTACCAATGAATGCGGCCATTGTCAAGTCAAAAAAATATTAAAAGAATAAACCCGCGACGTGGTTACTTTCATGAAAGTAGTACTTTACGAACGCGAACTAAAAAAATATCTAAAACTATACATAAATAGAAAGAAGTAAATGATTTAAATGCTATTATAATTAATATAACAATACAAAACAATATGATAATAACTAATTGTATATGGCATTACACTCGTTGTTGAATACAAGATGACAATAGCAATTAAATTTGACATAGACATTACAAATGAAAAATATAAACAGCATTGAACTGTCAGATTTATACAAAAGTCTTTTACGAAAATATTTTGATTGACAGTTATCGCAAATGGTAAAGCCCGGGGCAATATTTTAAAAATGTATTTGCGAAAATGGACACAGTAAATAGAAGAGAAATATGTACAAGACTTGAGCGGCCGATTTCAATTAATTAAGTTTTACTTTTACTTTATTTGTATAAACTCATGTTGTTTGTTCTACGTTCTAATCGGGCTACATATCTATTTGAATAAAAGTGTAATAGATGTGTATGAACCATGGTGTTTATATATGTAGTGGTTAACTTACCATCAGACTAATCGCTTTATTTTCCATTAAAAAGAAAATTAGATTATGTATCACATGTTATGCGTATTGTAAATATAATTTTAGATAATTTTTAGTATCCTATAAATATACGTTTCATTGTATTTTCTATAGCACTGTTAACTGGATATATGTACTTGATCGAAGCGAAATTAGTTTGAAATTTAGTTATTATCTTAAATTTGTACAGATCTACTTTGTGAACATTCCATATACTTGTATATATAGTCAATATATAATACGATTCAATAATATATTTAAGTATAAGCCACCTGAAATACTCCATTTGTAAATAAATATATGTTTACGATTGCAAGTTTTTCTTTTATTTATCACTATGTATTATGAATATGCATTACGATAGTGGGAAATAGGACCTACATAGGTCCTATACACGTCTAGGGTTCTTTGTCTAGCTTAACTTAAAGGAAAGAAAATGTTTGTCAAGCGCATTGTTATCCATTTGATAACACGTAACGAATGAACTCACCTAAAACAATTCAATAACCTACGAACTCGAAACACGAAAAAGCAACGCGCTTTTTTGTAAAATGGTTGTGAAAAATTCAGAACCCTTTCCTTGCTGTCAACGACTACTCAGCAAAGATATTAAAAGAAATGTTATCTTACCTTATTACTCAATCTGTCCGTCTCTCTCAATATCTGAAAGTTTTCATTTAATTAATGGCTTTCAATAGTGCCAAAATAGCACGGATGATTTCGCAAATGTCACGTAAAGAAGAGAAGACACGAAAGAGATTAATCAATGCGGTTGAGAAAGAGAAGGAATAGAATACAGAGGACACGTATGAGATTGAACGGTGCGTTCGGGATAACAATGGAATAGAATGGAAAGGACACGAAGGAGATTAATCGGTACGATCGAGAATATAACCACAATAGAATTTTGAAATGAGTAGGTAAAAGGTAATTTATAATTAACCCTTAAACAATAACAAAACAAGCATTTAAAATACGATAAACCCCAAAATTGTTAGTAATCTATGTACATCTACATAATGTTAGAACATGCACCAGTTATATTATAATTATAATTAAATTTTATTTTTTTTAATATATTTACATAAGAAAGAGCAAAAGGGACTAAACACAAGCATCAACAAACATTCGATATTTACAGGACGAGGGATTTTGCGAGGGAGGATGTCATAGATATCAAGAAGTTTAGGGGAGTTGAATAGGTTATGGGATGCAGAATCTTCGTCTAGGCTACATTCGCATAAAAGTTTTTATATATTTCCTGGCATCGACAGTAGCAGAAACAATACAAAAGAATTGCGTGTCTATAGGAAAGATCTAGAAACACTATAAAGGAGAAGTAGCTGGAGGATGGAATAGAGAGAAGGCAAATGGAAAGGCTTAGATAAGATTCTTAACGCTCATTGAACTGAATGGAACAATGTCAGAGGAAAATTAAATGATCCGAAAATATACGAAACAATAAATAGTTTCGAAATATAACTTCACTAGCTTTAATTAAAAGAAACATATTTGAATATGGAATTATTAAAAAAGAAACATATTTGAATTCAAACTTGCCAGCATTGACTTGCGGCAATTTCATAGGATTAATATAATACTATATAAAAAACAAGAAGTGAAAAAAAAATTGTACTCCTTTTTTAACTACAATATGCTCTCGGAGAGAGTCTTGGAGAGAGAGAGCTCTGTGTGAGATTTGGTACAGTTAAAGTTTAAATGGAAAAGGAATGCAAGAAGATAAAATAAAAATTTAATTAATTACTATCGAATGTCGATCACCGGACAACCACTAGTATACTTTTATTATCTCTTGCACAGATGTCGACGTAACCGAATCGACTTGAAAGAACATCATTACATTAATAGTGGTAGAGCCACGCTGCACATGAATACTTTGTCAAGAATGGCATAATATTTGTCTGTAGAATGAATGGCCCGGGGAAGTACCACACACCCGCAGAAAACTGGCGTCTGAGTGGTAGCTTAGCTACCGCACTTCGTACGGTAAGCGGCCGAGTTCCGAAGGCCAACACTCTCTCCCCCCTGTCTCTCCCATTCCTACTGCCATAATGACTTTCTTTAAAGGTCGGCAATGCTTCCCCACTGCATATGGCGCTGCAGATGTCTATGAACGGCGTTGATTGCTTTCCATCAGGTGACACGCCTGCTCGTTTGCCTTCCTATCCCATAAAAAAAATCAATATTCTTAATAAAAAATTCATCCACACAAAGAACAACGTCTATACCTGTGCACTTAATGTTATAAAAAGCTTCAAGTCGTTGAAGTTAATATGTATTTTAAGAACAATAAAACTTATACAGACATTTGAGATAAAACTGCCAGCTTTACCTCTCGAACACCCATTAACACTCACATATATTTAAGATTAATGTTCGCTTTTAAGTTATTAATTATAAAATGAGAGATTGGTTATCAAAATATTTAAGAATGCAAGTTTAACCAAACTTGAAGTTTATAATTAATGGGAAACTTAAGCTGTGAAGTTCAAGGAAATATCTATTGTCAATAACACCAATGTGTTTTAAGCGATATTTAGCTATACCTGTCTATTATATACGCGAAGAAAGAACTTCATAACCTTTTTTAAGTACATTGCATTGCGCGCTCGGAAAGTGTTGGGCCTCCGGTGAGTAATTTATTTTATTCGACAAATCGAGTATTTATATATTTCTCTGACCTACAAAGGATAGATATCCACACACAAACCACAAGCATATTTATCCCCTTCCATATTATACTGGTGACTCCGACGTGATGTAGTGTTATGCTGCGTGGTACCTACGTTGCATACCAGTTGATGGAGTCCAGTACTCATATATGTATTTTTAGGAGGCTTTAAGGTCCATAGTACTTCTATACCTTAGAAGGTTGTTAGTACAGCAATAACAGTCCGCTCCTAGACATTGGTCTCCCTCAAAATTGAGGTGTAGAGGTAATTCCTATACTTGGCAGGCGAATACGGAATTTATAATAGATTGGTATCAAATGGCGCGCCTGCGTGAATACTCAGGCCCAGAAGTGGACTGTCACAGGCTGATTATAATTATTACACATGCAAACACAACGGATATTTATGCCGATGCGGGAAACAAAACTTCGATTATTCGATTCGAAAGCGAACACCTCCCTACTGCGACGACTTCAATCGTCAATGTAGTTGTAAATCGGGTTAAGTGTCCTCATAATACGTATATTCACAGTCAATTCAACCAAAAAAATACTCTTCAAGGAAAATCAAATGAATCGAGCGAAACAAAAACGAGAAAACAACTGTCCCGAAACAACTTAAACGAAATCGATTTGAGTTTAAAAAAAAAACTTATTTCCGTCGCCGAAAACGGTCCATTTAGCGTCGATTCGTGCCCCCATTACGTTCTATAATACAATTTTAATATCATTGCGGTGCTCGTAATAACGAAGCATTATAAACCGACGTGACTTCTGTCCCGTCATTAGGACCTTTAGTTTTGGACACAACAAAAAACGGTATTTTATTCCTTTAATGTCATTGCAATCAATATAGACTGGTTTTTCATGTTTGTCTCAATCATATATATGTACGTATATATAATATTTTATCTTTATACGGGATAAAAAACAGTACTAGTCAAAGAAGTAGAGCCACGCTGCAGACGAATACTTTATCAAAAATGGCATAATATTTGTCTGTAGCATGAATGGGACGGCTCGCCCGGGGAAATAACACACTCCCGCAGAAAACCGGCGTCTGAGTGGTAGCTTAGCTACCGCGCTTCGTCCGGTGAGCGTTCCGGAGGCCCTACACCCTCCCCCTCCCACTCCCGTTCCACCTCCCACACCCATAATGTCACTTTCCTTAAAGGTCGACAACGCTTCCGCACTGCCTATGGCGCTGCAGATGTCTATAGGCGGCGCTGATTGCTTTCCATCAGGTGACACGCCTGGTCGTTTGCCCTCCATCCCATAAAAAAAACTTATAACGGCTTTAAAGACAACACGATAAACAAAGTAAATCTAAGTATAAATACAATAATATTGTACCACCAACTATTTTATACACGGCTTAATTAATACAGTAACGTGTTATAACTTAATAATATAATAATAAACTATTACTTTAAAAAAGGAAAAAATAAGATAGACAATATCGCAAATATTATTGTCATCAATATAGAGTGGTACTTCATTTTAGTCTCAATCATATTGAGTAAAACAAAATCGAAATGTATCCGATCGAATTTATCGATTACAGCTTTTGCAAAAGAAACAATTTAGAATCAAATAAATAAATTGTATAGTTATAAATAATACAATACATACACATAAATTATAGTTATAGTAATAAATAAATATACCTAGTTCGACGGCATGAAGATGTGATGGTACTTCTTTATGATTTTGCGGAACCATCTTCTGATGTTGCCAAAGGTTACTTATACGGTGCGGTCTAATCTTTATATTAATTAAAATAATGTTATATTATGTATATATTAATGATTAGATTAGATTATAACAGCCTCCAAATAAATATAATAAAATACTTTTAGTATTATATTTCTTCTGATATATTGATTTCATCTTTTTAATGTGATATGTGTGTGAATTTAGAAGTGGTAGAGCCACGCTGCAGGCGAATACTTTGTCAAGAATGGCATATTATTTGTCTGTAGCATGAATGGGTGGCTCGCCCGGGGAAGTACCACACTCCCGCAGAAAAACGGCGTTTGAGTGGTAGCTCAGCTACCGCGGTTAAATTCCGGAGGCCAACCCCTCTCTCCCTTCCCATAATGACACTTTCCTTAAAGGCCTGCAACGCTTCTGCACCGCCTATGGCACTGCAGATGTCTATGGTCAAATTTTGAAATGTAAGTATTAATAAAGTCAGGCGTATAGTTTGCAAAAATCATTAAGATGGATAGTCAAAACTTAGTTTGCTTAGATCCGCGATAACAAAACAAAAAAATCATGTTGTATGTTTATGAAGAAAGTAGAAATTAAAGAATAGTCTAATTTTACTGAAAAAAAATCAGCAGCAAAATGCTCCACCTCATCACTGTTATTATTAAAAATCAACAACATCAAACACACACTACTGCGACTAACGGTTCTCTCCCGTAGGTCTACTATAAGGTCGAGACGTGACGTATACATTGTGGAAAAATAGTAGTTTTCGTCAGTTTTACAGTTCATCTTCAAATATCATTATTCATAAATAAATAAATTATCAAGCCCCAATCATAACAGTAAAATATCTATATGACAAAAGTATTTGTCGGCGTATTAGAATTAATATTTAATTCTTTTATGGAATGCACAAAACTAATTTATATATATTTTAGCGCCATCTGTTGGCAGATTATGTATTATGTTGGGATATATACAATAATTATAATAATTGTAATTTGTGTAAAATAAACTATTTAGTATTGTGTATCTTAAGAATTGTTTTACCGTAATTTTATTTGTTTGTTAAAAAATATTATTGCCATGTCAAAGTAAATATAAGCTATTCTTTGTTCTCGATATATTGTCTTTGTTTCTCGATTTTGTGCGTCAAAGCCGCATTTCAATCGGCGGAGGATTCGTTCTAATTCGAACCATCATCAAAGCCGAAATATTCTACACATTTAACACCTTCCTTTAATATAATGGTTTATACATAATTTATTTTTTAAACCATTTTCTCGTATTTAGATAAATCGTAATGAAACGTGAGATAAATGTATTTTTCAAGTTATCGTTATATAGGTTGAATGTATGAATGCGCTTTTAATACGCTTCATTACTATTATATTAAATGAAGGTATTAAATTTATTTTATTTTTTTAATTTATTATTAATTATTAAATTTATTTATATTTTATACATAATTTATTTTTTAAACCATTTTCTCATATTTAGTTCAATCGTAATGAAACATGAGATAAATGTATTTTTCAAGTTATCGTTATAGAGGTTGAATGTATGAATGCGCTTCTAATACGCTTCATTACTATTATATTAAACGAAGGTATTAAATTTATTTTATTTGTTTAATTCATTACTAATTATTAAATTTATTTATATTTTATACATAATTTATTTTTTAAACCATTTTCTCATATTTAGTTCAATCGTAATGAAACATGAGATAAATGTATTTTTCAAGTAATCGTTATAGAAGTTGAATGTATGAATGTGCTTCTAATACGTAATGAAGACGTTTTTCGCTAAGTGGGTATCGCAAATCTCAGAATATTTTACCTCAATAAATTATGAGATTTGCGATATTCACAGACTTAGGATATCAGGGTATATAATCTGCCATAATGACACAATACTACGTGACCAATTGGAACTGCATTGTCTAATATATGAAGGAATAATTGAGATTGCATACCGCAAATTATATTAAATGTAGTAATCAATTCTGCAGATTTCTAGGAATGGTTAAAAACCATTTAAATTTACGATTAAACCATTTAAGTTAAATACCACACCAACACCCTCCCCCTCCCTCTACCTCCTCCCCCTCCCATTCCCACTCCCATAAGGACACTTTCCTTAAAGGTCGACAACGCTTCCGCACTGTCTATGGCGCTGCGGATGTCTATGGGCGGCGTTGGTTGCTTTCCATCAGGTGACACGCCTGCTCGTTTGCCTTCCTATCCCATAAAAAAAAGCTTACAACAAGACGGAAAAATTGACTGTCAACTCATGACTAGATTGATTTCCCTTTTTAAATAAAATATCCCTCGAAACAACAAAAAAAAATTAAACTCCAAGAAACGATTTTTGCTGTATCGCGTGACTTCATATTAAATTAGTCCTCAAATGAGACGTAAGGGTGCGTGAATCGAACTGAGGCTGACGTCTGTTGATCGGTGTGGCGTGCCAACTGTACAACCGGGGAGTGCAGTCCCGCCGAACAAAATTGACCGTTTTGTAAGCTTATACACAATACTAGCTGACCCGGCAAACTTCGTACCGCCTCAGAATCAATAAATAAAAAAAACTAAAGGATAATTGCAGAATGTTTCAACTTTCTTTAACTTAATAGGAACAACTTAATTGTAATCAACAAGAAAATGCTTGATATGGATTAGGTTTTATTATTATTGTTGCTATTACTATATTCCTATATATTTTTATCATATTTAATCACCTTTTAAAACTTTCCTGAACCTCCAAAAATAATTCAGAACCAAAATTAGCCAAATCGGTCCAGCCGTTCTCGAGTTTTAGCGAGACTAAGGAATAGCAATTGATTTTTATATATATAAACAATATAAAACTTATTCAATAAATAAAATCATAAAAATAAAATTCCACTTAATGTGAGAGTGCTCTCTAATTTAAAATATAAGGCGTTGTAAAGGAAGTTTTACGCCTCTGTCTACTGTATGAATGTAGCCACTTGATAAATTAGATTTCTTATTCATATGGTATGATTCTGTGAAGAATATAATTATCATCATTGGCATACAGTATTACACTAGTAAATAAAGCCCCACCCCTCCCAGATGCACGACCTAGCCCAATCTGCGTTTAAACATATCCAATTTCTAGAAATTGGGCACTTCATCACTTATAACTAATAATATGGAGAGACAAGAGCTTATAGACAAAAGTCTTCGAATAGTGCGGCTTGACTATATTTTTTTCAAATTTCCGATTTGGCACTGACTCACGTCTACTTCCCATCTCAAACTCGCTCAGAAGAGAGAGTTTATCTTGTGAATATGATCCGAAACGAAGAAATCGCTGTACAACAAAAGTCACCGATATAGCTTTCAAGTAAGTCCTTTATCTTCGTAAAAAAAAATGTGAAACGCATATTTAAATTTTTTTGTGTTATAAATGTAAAAGTAACATTAATTTTTATTAGATATAACCAATTATAGATCGTGAATCATAATTATATTTTTAAATCAAACGACACCAATTCTCAGCATTTGTATTATACAAAGCGACACGGCTAAGTTGACAAGAGTATTTCTGTGAATATTTTTTAGTCACGGAAACATAATTTTTAGAAAATTATGCGTTACAACATAATCGCCTAGACAGAGATGAAATCATGCGTTGCGATTCATGGTGTAGGTGGTAGAGGATTTGTAGGTTAATTTTATTTTTTATTTAGATCTTATTCAGATGATGCTTTCGTTATGATACTTCTATTTAAAAGGGAAAAACCATTAAAATCAATTTCTTTTGTAAATTCATCCTATCAAATTTTTTGCACGTTGCTCGGGTAAGTAATAATAATTATTATTATTTTTATGAACTTAAGAAAAGTAGTAGTGCTAGTAACTCTAACTAAATAAAACGTTGATAGATTTAAAACTTCAATACCCACATATACATTCGCCTTAAGATCTATCGATTCCTTAACCCCTTGTCCGTCCGATGTGCACTTAATTTTGCTACGAGCTGGGGTTCGGGGATCGGCAAAGTGAAATCGGCTACGTCGTAGATTGGTCCTTAGGTACTATTTTCCACCACACTTCACTTTACTCTACTTCCACTTCTTCTCTTCAATTGTTTTCTTCCGTATTAACTTTTAAAACTCCCCTTCGACGCACCGTGGCACCTTTATATAGGTAAAATGATCAAAAGGTCAAGCATTCTCAAAATTCAAAAATGTTCCAGCAATCTATAGTCTTTTCTAGACATCGTCATATCTCTTTTCCTCGCGAAGCTATTTTCTATTAACTGTCACGCATTGATAGACGTATTGACAATTTATTTTTAAAAGTTTTAATGGCTTGCTTGATCGGGATTTTGAGATTTCAAAATGAGGTTTTAATCTTTTTACAAAAAACTAATTTTTCATATATATCTTACACAACAATATAATAAATACATATAAATACATAAATGCCTATGCAGAGTGAGAGCATTTTAATGACATCACACTACAACACAGGTATTTTTGTTTGCTTTTTATTCTTTATAATTGTTATGTAATTTGTGTGTGTCAGTGTTAATTAACGATTCATTCATTCAAGAAATAAATGAATGAAATACTTAATGTGAATGATTAAATAATTCAATAATTTAAAAATATACTGCCCAGCGTCCGTTCAATACAATTACGAAAGTCTCAAAGACGTCAAAGTACAATTCCAAATGAAATGAACGATGTCTCTCAGACGTCGTTATAGGTATATCAGGGACTTAAAGTTAGAAGTGACGTCATGTCAGTCATAACAATAGGACAGCCATATTCGCCATATCCACTACGACATGCAAATATTTATAATAACGAAATTAACTTATTTACTTAATAACTAGTTTATATACCTAATAATAAATGTATTTTAACTTATTAAATTAACTTATTAATTAATAAATGTATTTTTTTAAATTATTTTTTATTTTTATATATTTTTTTGGCACATTATCTGATAATCAGTTAATGTCAATACACTTTCATATTGCTTAGTTATCTCTCTATTGAAAAGCATAAACAAGTAATTCTAAAATAAGAACAAGGTAAGGGGTCTATTACATACGCTTCAAAATTAGTTCTCTCCCTACAATTTGACGTAACTAGCGCATGATTGATAGTTCGAACAGTTATGATTCAGAGGGTAGTCACCGATGGCGTGATACATTTCAAATTAAATTCAACATGATTTTAGTGATCAAACTACTGAGTTTTGTATTCGATACACTTTATCTGCCTAAAGGTTCATTTGTACATAGACGCAAATAAACGAAATCGCTGTGTGTGACACATGTCAAATTTTTTTATTGCATATTCAAATCAAAAAAAAATACTGCGTCGAATGGTCTGAGTCTCATAACTCTACGATAAATAGAAGATTTCATACAACGTTGGAACTAACTGTTTTTATATGTTAAAATACATGTGGACAGTTAGAAGTTTTACTTAGCTAAAATCCGCGACAAGCAAACAAAAACAGAAAAATAATAATGTGTGTTTTACTTTTGGAAGAAGTGGATTTACGGGAAACAAACAACGTAAATAAACAACAACTTCCTTGCTTCAGATCTGTTTCTTTAAAACAAAAATAGATGATACCTAGATGAAACTACACCAAGATTACCAGGTACATAAAATTTAAATCAATCTCAAGCCTAAACGGCGATTGAAGTTTCGACTACCAGGAGCACATAAAGTGTAACTACCCCAACCGCAAGAGGCGATCACACATCAAGTGTTGACGGCTCGTAAATAATTGATAGCAAGACGGCCAGGGCCGAGTCTGCTTGTCATCCGTCAAAGTCAATTTGCCACTTTAAATTTACACTTTATTTCATTTTTTTTCAGCGAAGGGGGAAACATAAAAGCGTTATCGAGTAGGGGCGATGAATATAATGGGGAGTAAGAGAGAATTTTTAACATTGAAAAGTTGCCTGATCAATTATTTACAGTTTTTCCATTTGATTGCGCTGTACCAATCTAGGTTTTATTTTTTTCCCAATACACAGTCAGACGTGCCTTTACAATTTAATTGAACAGAATATGATTGCTTTTCCAGGACCTTGAATTTATTCTTTTTTTTTTTAATGGAAGAGATAGATTAGATTTAAAACGAAAGTATCGTATATACACTAAATATTTAATAAATTCCCAGAATCTTGATGTTATATACGAGTATGTATACATCCTTATATACAGACATACACATTCACACACATACACAAACATGCACGTCTGTACACATACAGTTTCTATTTTTCATTATTTTACCATTATTTCGTATTTTTTACATTTTTGATATGTGTTCTTACACTGTAATAATAACTAAGGGAAGAGCCTAGTGTCTCACAACATAGAGAACCTTAATGTGGGTTCTAGTAAAAATAATGGTATTTATTAGTATTATATTATTATTATAATATTATTATTCAGTATACATTATAATACACAAATATTTAATATTTTCAATATTAAAATACACCATCTAAAGCGATCGCGCCGAGATATCTTTAGCGGCTGTTAGATCACACGTCAAGTTATTGTTATCCTTTTTTATCTGTTTAATTTTATTATATTTTATTGTAATATACGTTCGAATACGTCCTTATTATTATTACAATATAATCATAATGTGCGCAAATATTTAGAGTTATAGTTATTTTGTTATTATTGTTGCGTAACACATATGAAAAATGATTTTTTTATGAAACAATTAAAACCTCATTTTTAAATCACAAAATCCTGGTCAAGCAAGCCATTATTACAACTTTTAAAAATAAATTGACAAGACGTGCGTCAATGAGTGACAAGAACAGTTAATAGGAAATGGCTGCGCGGGGAAAAGAGACAGGACGATCTCTAGAAAAGACTCCTTTGTTGGAACATCTTCGAATTTTGGGAATGCTAGAACTTTCAATCGTTTTACGTTATCGGTGCGTTGAAGGAGGAGTTTAAAGTTTAATACAGAAGAAAATTGGATGATATTAGCAGAAGAAAAAACGTGGAAGTAAAGTGAAGAGAGGTGAAACTAGTGGCCGATTTTATTTTTCTTATACCCGAACCACTCTCTCGTAACAATATATTTTACTTTTTCATAACTGTAATTTGTTTTTGTGCTGAATAAATAAATAAACATTAGCTTCTCGTGGGTGTCGTATAAGACGAGTAGAGGATCAAATAGTATTGAATGGGCAGCGTCTACCTGAGTAATAAAAATAAATCTGCAATCCCCAATCCACTCGCCATGCGCGCAAATTACGTCAACACCCCTCATTTGCGAAGGAGGCCGTGAGCCAGGAATGAGGACCATTCTTACTTTTTACACAATTTCCTTGGCATAGCAGGCGAATTACCTTAATTCAATATATGCACCACATGAACCTTCGGTTAATGCTGTAAATCGCGTGGATATTTCACGCGAATGCGGAACCCTAATGAGCCGGGTATATCACGACGCTCGTTTGACTTCGCGAAGTTAGTAATATTAGAGTAAGCTTTCATCTAAACCTATTTATCAAATTGTTCATGCTACAAAGGTAAGAGAGGATAGGTAGATTCTTCATCATAGAGCCAGTCAATTTGTATGAGAACCGTCGCTATTCATTGTGAAAACTTATGTCTTGATTTAACAAAAAGATATCCGTTGACAGAATGAGGTTATAGGTCGAATAACCAGTAATCCATGCTTACTGATTATTTTCTAATAATATTTAGAGAACATCCTGCTTTTACTTCACGCATATCGTTTCAAAAAAATGGCACCACGCCTCACATTGCTAGAAAGACCATAGAGCTGTTTGTTAGTTTCTTCCCTACCAAATTAATAAGTCCATTCGGCAAATTCCCGATATAAAATTTCACGCACTTTTCTTCTTCGTAAAACTTATTGAATTTTATTTATATGCTTTGTAGTATTTTTATTATTTATGTTTGAAAACTTAATTCAACAACCGGACACCGTATACTATCATCCGTCAGAGTTTCTTCTGTTCTAAGGCAAGACTGCAAGTAAGGTAAGACAATACATTGTACCTCCATACTCCGATAGTCCAAGCTTAGGTCTTGACCGCACCTGAAGGGATTCTTCGCTACTAGTCTCTTCCCTGCTGGCATGATGCATCTGCTCTTATTTTTTAACTTTTGAGCCATCTGACGGGTACACGTATAGCGTGTCAAATAGAATACTTTATATTTACATCGAAACCATATCTTTCAATACGTAAAGTAACAAATGGTTTCATAAAAAATTCTCTGAAAGAAAATCAGTATTTTCGTCGTCGTGTCGACGATTTTACAATGTTGTGGGCTTGTAGGTTAGATAATTTTAATACGTCACGGTACAAATAATAATATAGGATACTTATAGATCCAAAGCGAATTAGATTTATTGCGTTTTTAAAAATACCTTTAGTATATTCAAATGTGCTTCCTCTAAATTATTTAATAGCTCGCCGTCAACCTCAAATTGCTTGTCAACTCCGGATTATATCTGATGCCGCACTAATCAGTTTCACTTACACCGCTAATTGCTTTCCCGAATACTATATACACGTTGGATTGTCTAGCCATTTACAAAACTATGTGTTGTAACCAAGCCCAGAAATAAACAAGACCTTTGTCTCCACTCTTGGTGTCATTAACTCCAACGATAACCAGGCATTGGTACTGTGGCGTGCCAGCCGTAGTGCCTACGGTGACACACGGGATATTAAAGGGGGTTTTATTCTCCAACATAATTAAACTCTTTCAAATTAAATTGATTTATTAATGTATCATTGTAATTTATATTAATTATATATTTATTATTATATTAATTATATATTTATTATTATATTAATTATATATTTATTATAGTTATTTATATATTTATATTAATTATATAATAAACTCCGCATGTATTAGTTTTCAATCAAATATTGTTAGTAGTAAGTACCAAAAACAACCCACGACAAGGTCTATAAACCTTTAAAAGTGTGCGCCTAACCCCTCTTTCATGACAAAATTATATCTCTCTTGATAATTTTCTGATAGCATCTCTCATAACACTAAATATTCGTGCGAATATGTGTACAAAATTGTATCTTTAACGACCAATTCAGTTTGAACCTCAGAAATCCACATGCGCTCCTCGGCTTGCCAGCATTACAAGCGTACAGGGGAGGATGGGTGGATCATCTAAAAGTGGATGGTATCAACCAGTCTCTTGTATACATTGATCCTCTAGAGACAAATTATAAATGTTTGGAAATCGTCACACGGGATTATTTAGCTACACTCCCACGATCTTAAAATTGCCGTATTAAAAATCGTAGCTATGCTGCTTTTTTAATTTCAGATCTATTAAACCTCACATTTGGCTCAGTGAGCTGAGTCAATGGTTACGGGTTCGATCCCCGCATCAGAATAAATAAATAATATGTATGGATTACAAACACTTATTCCGAGTCTGGTAACTCCGCCAATCCGCATTGGACAAGCGTGGTGGGTTAACGTCCGTTCCACCAGAAATGGAGAGGCCCGTACTCAGCAGTGGGACATATATGGGCTGTTAAAAAAAACCTTAGATTAATATTTTATATATAATCAAATAACACATGCATTTGGACTTTTCCCGCCAACTTACATCAAGTGACGTTATGTTTTTATTTCATTTTCATAATCTTATTATCAGTTATATTGTTTAATTGTGGTGGCGTATTTTACAATATCCTTCAATAAAGACTTCTAAGTGAAGTGATATAAAATAAATGTGTATATTATGACTTTTTAAGTTAACTGAAAAAGTCCATGAAAGGTTTTGGTAGAATAGCCACCATTTTATCGAGACGTAACGTGACAAATTGAATAGTTAAGAAAAGATTTGATATTACTGCATCATACTTAACACTGGCATTATAATTATGACTAAAAAAGAAAAAACCCGAACTGTTGAGTGGAACGATATGAAAGTCCTAAAGTCCAACTCTTTCTTGAATTTCCCCTATTCCCTTCTCTTCTTCACATCATAATATAGAAGTTACCCTAAGGTAGGCAATGCATTTGCGGTGACCTCAGCGTTGCAGAAGTCCACGAATGATGATGGTTTTTACCATCAGTCGACCCACTTGTTTGTTTGCTGCCTTCTTCCTTAAATAAATGTAATAAACTGACAGATTTTATTTAATAATAAATAAAAATAAAATAATATTACATTAAAAGTATTTTTAAATAGTTTAATATAACACGTATGTTGTACTAGGCATACATAAATAAACAAACAACAACGAGATAGCATTTATCACAATAGAATAGAAACAAGTGAATCTCTCATACTTCACGCGTAACATGCCAATTCCGTCCACTTTTTATTAACTCGTAAAATCACCCTCCCCACATATAAAACAATAACAGCGTTTTTGTAATTCCCCCGGCTAACAAGTGCACCTCCATAAAGTTTCCATCTGTACCCCACAAAGCTTTGGGGTTTGTGATGCCCCTGGAGATTACTAGTGTTAACTGGCACTCGATATTACTTTTATATAACAATCAATAAACAACCTTATCTCAACAACGTACAACTTAAATCAGAATACCCATAAATAAGTATTTAAGCCTTTTTGAATTTGCACGTCTGTATTGAATACAATATTTACGCTATTTGTAAAGTAAACCTTATAACCAGTGTATAGAAATCAATTTAATTTGAATAGAGAATAGGGATAAAGGTTGTTTTAAAATGTAGGTGACAGGCGTGATTCCCATAATCTGTAATGCAGTAGTGAATTTTGCACTCGACTGTTTAGAAGCATTCGCAATGAATGGGTAACATCTTGTTGCTAAATTAGAGGGTCCGATAGTGGGCTAAGCGCATGACATACCCCAGCCCATTGTTGATATCTATATTGCTCGGTTTTCTCACGCCTGGCCTGCTTTTATTTGTAGTTTAATCGCACGTAAAATAGCAATATACAAAATAAATAAATTAACAATACAATATTTCCGACGCATTAAGAGATTCAAAAATAATTGATCATAATTTAAAAAAGAGTATTGAAAAATATTCTTTCATATTTTCTCTCGCTCGTAGACAGATATAAGACAAAAATTAAATCATAAAAGCCGCAAGTATTTTTTTAAGCAAATGTAAAACAAAAGCTTAAGTTATTGGCAATTTATTATTAAAAATTAAGCCAAAAATTATATTTAATAATCCACCATTAATATCTTTTCCAAAAATAAGCCAAAACTTGTATTAAATAACTAACTAGTAATGTCTTTCCCAAAAATAAGCCTAAAAACTAATTTGTAAACAAAAATTATATTAAATTGGATTATTTAAATATAATTTTTGGCATATTTTTAAATGTAGCTAGTAATGGCTCATCCAAAAATAAGTCAAAAATTAAATCAAATAACCCATTAGTAATGTTTTATCCAAAAATAAGCCAAAACTTTTATTAAATAATAAACACACAAATCCAAATCCAAAAATAGGCCAAAAATTATATAGAATAGCCCACTAATAATGCCTTATTCAAAAATTAAATCGAATAAGCCATTTTTATAGACTTATCAAAAAACAAAGTAAAACATCATATTATATCAAATAGTCCATCCGCCTGCCTATCGTGTGGATTACGAGCAACACCTCTCAAATTTGAGGGCCACTAATGTCCAACAGTGGACTGTTACGTCAATCGTATTCAAGTGGAAACACCGCAGGTGATTGCTAATACGAATCCTCATCATCGATTACTTATATAAGCTAAGTTATATTTTAAATACAATCATCAAAGCTTTATATGTGTTTCATAATAACAATTAATCTTTATAATATAATTATCATAAAACTACATCCCACCCTAATATCAATTCACCATCAAACGATTAAACAGAAGCGCCCCACTGTATGCGTAAGTCGTTATAACTCAATCAAACCCCTAGCCCGGTTTTAACATCCGACCTACAGATGTAAGCGCCCTATACCTCGGATATGGTTGTCGATTTTTGATGTAAGAACTTTTTCGGGCGCATCACACGCAATACTTTTTTAGATTTAAATAAAAGCTACGATGAGATCAAGCTTGAAAGGCAACGCTCTGATTTAAACACAAAAAGTTCTTAGCCCTATTTATTAGATATCTGATAAAACAAAAAATGAAGGGAGCTTTTAATTATACTTGATGAAGTCAGGCGTTACTTTTTGGAAGTTCATTAATATAAAATGGACAATCAACCTTACTTCCCTAAGATCCTCGAACACAAATTGGAAAAATAATATTGTGTGTTTGCGGATGTGAAGAAATTGTTGTTCAGTATAAATAAAAAATACTACCAGGAAAAATAAACAAATAGAGGAAATGAAAATCATTGTACAACAATAAAATTTATTTATTATTTAAAATTAAAGCGACAACCCTAGCTGTTGTTTTTTTAATCCCCTCGTGAAGTGCGACAGTGACATCAAACACCCGGTGCCGTGTTTGTTTAGACATCTGATTGTTTTATCGCAACGTTTTAAATTGCGCAGAACAATGTATCGAACATTTTTTTTATGGATATTTAATTCAATTTTCGTGTCTATAATCTAAAATATCCTTATCTAACGCGGAGAAAAAGAAAATCAGATAGAAGCACCTGGTTGAGGACTCTAAGCGTCCGAAAGACACTGTCTTCTTCATTTGAACTTAGAATTTCCAGTCAATTTACCTCCTTTAATTCCGGGTCCGAGTCGTTCCTTGTCCAGAAGAAGATTTACACTATTTAGATGAGTGATGAAACGCAACGTACTGCGTTTTTCCCGTAACTTCTTTCCGCGCACTACCCCTCTATGATGCTAACTACCTCCAGCAGTGTTTCCAGATCAATACCATAATGGAACCTATTTATATTAGTGGTAGAACCACGCTACAGACGAATACTTTGTCAAGAATGGCATAATATTTATCTGTAGCATGAATGGCCCAGCATGCAAGAAAACTACCACACTTCCGCAGAAAACCGGTGTCTGAGTGGTAGCTTAGCTACTGCGCTTCGTACGGTGAACAGCTGAATTCCGAAAGCCCAACACCCTTTTATTTTCTTTGATGGCAATTAGTCATAACTATTAAGCCAGTGTTAAGTAAAATACGAAAACATCAAATCTGTTGAAATATAACTAGTCAACTTATTATGTTTCGTTGTGATAAAATGGTGGCTGTTCTACCAAAACCTTCTATGGACTTTTTCATTCAACTTAAAAAATCACGATATACGCATTTATTTCATATCACTTCACTTATATGCCCTAATCGAACTATATTGTATAATACACCACCATAATCAAACAATATAACCGTTAATAATGTAAGATTATGAAAATGAAATAAAAACACAACGTCACTGATGTAAGTTGGCGGGAAAAGTCATTTCCTGTACTCCATGAAGCTAATTAAAAAAAAAACAATTTTACGTTATGTATGTCGCTCATGCAATGGTAGCAACAATCATCACAAAGATTCCTATCACGCAAAAAGATAGTTGTAATTCGATCGGAATCAAATAAATTTTATTATTGTCCAACCTTACTTGAGCCGTATCTCTTTTATAAGATCATGAAACAAAAGTATACGTATAGACCCGAATAAAGTGGACACATTTGTTAACCCTCAAAAGCGCGTTAAAGCTCAATAGAGCGGAGTATAATTGTATCTTTGATCCTAGAGTAAAATTAAAATTGAACAGACGTGTTACGACAAATGATGAATGAATGCCTACTAATGTTTCTAACTCATTTTTGTGAAAATTTAAAGAATATTTATAAATATAAAAATAATACAATCTATACTTAAATATAAAACGCTAACTTAATAGCGTTAAAGTTGATTTTATGAAATAACAGACAAATAAATTATTAACATGAATATATAAAGTATAATATGACGATCAATTAAGATTTATAAAGAATATTCTCTCATCGATTAAATAAAGGGAGCCAGGTAATGTGTGTGTGTGTGTGTGTGTATATATATAGCAATCGCTATTAGTGGAAGGACTTTATTAGGTCCAAGGAATTTGTTGTAATGGTATTGTTTATTTCGAATCCTAATTACATATTTTGCAAAAAGCACTAGAATTTTTATTAAATTAACTTATGCATACAAACAATTTAAAAAATGCTTAAAATGTTAAAAAATCTTATCGGTGTTTATGTACAGTGCAAATTAAGATAGTTTATGTCACATCTGTTTGAAAATTAATCTTTGCCTAACCCCTCAAACGTTGCAATAAGTTAATTGTTCGCGTGAAAGGGGCGAGGGGTTATGGTCCATCTCGTTATATTGTTATTGAGATATCGCTGAGTACGGCTTTGTTTTAGTGTCCCACTTGTTATCGTTACGACGTGCTGGAGACTGAGTGGCTCAGCATTAATTGGTTTGGAAGTATAAATAAATTATGACTTATTTTATATGTAACTAGCTGACCCGGCAAACTTCGTACCGCCTCAAAATCAATAAATAAAAAAGCTGAACCATAATTGCAGAATGTTCTAACTTTAGTAAAAAATGTGGTCAAAAATTAACAGGAACAAAAAGAAATCGTAATCAATAAACAAACCAAAATTCAAAACCAAAGAAAAAGAAAAAAAACCTTTTGAATTAAATTTGATTTCTGAACGACTTTTAAATTTAATTGATTTCTGAACGATGTGATTGATTTCTGAAAAAAACACCAATAACCATATAATATAATTATTCTCTCTGTTTTATGTATCTATATTTTCTCTTTATAAAAAAGACAAATGTAGAGATGTATAAATTATTGAAGGTGATAATATTGGACCGACGACCGATTCGCTCAGTGGCGGGGCTCTCCGCCCGCGTTGTCAATGGTCGCGGGTTCGATTCCCGCATCAGAATAAATATTTATATGGATTTATAAATGTTTATTCCGAGTCTGGTAACCCCCCCAATCCGCATTTCTTTTCCTGCTCTTTCCTTTCCTCTCTATCCTTTCCCTTCCTCTCCGCCAATTCACGGTCTGCCGTGCCAATGGATGCGTGACTAGGGGCGAGCCTAGTCGTAATCGTGCCGATCGTCCCGGGGTCGGTCTCCCCCGGGGACTATGGTGCCTTACCTCAGCATGCAGGGCTCTGCTGGGGCTGACCTCCATTCTCCCTTGCGGTACGTGGGATTCACTAAGACGAATTTAATATACCTAATTTGTCGAAAATGACGGCGACGTGGTTCGCCACCCGTCACGTCCTGATTCACACGAGGGCGAAAAGCGACCAATGACGAGCCGTTTCGCTGCGATGAAATGGCAGCGGATGGAGGTGTGAGGTCTGTGGTCTCTGCCAACCCCTGCGGGGGATAGGCGTGAATATATATAGAAAAAAATAATATTGGAAAAAGTATGTTTGAGCGTTTGGTTTGTAACGAAAATTTTATTGTCAATATTATGAAAGAAAAAAGAGAAGATCAAAATCAAAAAAGTTATAGGCCAATTAAAATAAAGAACACAGGAACAGACGTATAGAGAATTAAATAATGTAATCTTGGATTGAAGACAATGGCTACCATTCAAAATCCTATTGATATGATGATATGATATTGTTATCTCGATCGCACCGATTAATATCCTATGTGTCCTCTGCATTCTATTCCTTCCTTATCGTTTAATCTCCGTTTAATCTCCTTCGCGTCTTCTCCATTCTACGTGACATTGGGGAAATCATCCGTGCTATTTTGGCACTATTGAAATCCATTAATACAAATAAATGAATGAATGAAAATGGAAATTGCCACATCGAGGAGTATGAACCAAAATCCACTCAACTTATGAATAAGTGGATATTATAATATTAATAAATGCTCCAATTAAATCTACAGCTGGAGTAACAGTGCCTCCATATCGACGTCCATCCACCATTGTCCCCTCTTTTAATTCATCAAACATAATCCCGATGCAGTGATAAACTCCCCAACGTTCGCTCTAACTCAATTATATTGCAATTTTGATAGAAATTATTTTTCTGCTAATATTGTCTGGGTATAGACTTCAGTAATGTAAATAAAAATGCTATTGTTACCTGATTTCGTTGAATCATCTTTACTTCTTTAGAAATTTCGGTAATTGAGTTAGTGGGTTTCTTATTTGCCGAGTTTCTAATTCTTCTTCCATCGAACGAAAGAGATCTTGTTTACTTATAAGTTTTATATTAATAATGTTTTAACTTATATACTAATAAAAGATGGGCCGATAAAATAAAAGAAAAGCAGGAAAATTATGTATTAGGAAAACCAAGGATAGGAGTCAATCAAAATTTGGAAGAGGCTTTTGTCATTAGACAAACAAACAACAAGAATGACGACGTATAACATTATTTTAGTATATTATCTATTTATCTGATTAAAGGCTTATATTATTAATATAAGTTATATACTAATGCTTAATTATTTTATGTTCAATTTAATATGCTTTTCATATATAGTACAATACAATCATAACTCTAAGTCAAACATATTTTCTTTGTTAATTATCTAATTCGTTTCTTATCTTATTTTTATTATATACATATGTACTATCTTACACTTATTTATAAATTTCGCATGGTTAAAAAATCTCGAATATTCTGTTTGATCTTCTAGAGCATAGGTTTCTAACCTTTTATGGATAAGAAAAAAAGTTTATCTACGCCATAACAATTTAGACGGCTAGTTTTTTTTTAATGAAAATAGAGTTTATAATTTGCCCCCCCCCCCCCCCATATGCCTTCGGATCCGCTACCGCCTCCATGAAAAGCTCCAGCGCCCACTAGGGGGCAGTACCGCTCCATTTTGGGATTCTTCGTTCTAAAAGATAATGGTTAATCTCCATCACAGAGTTAGGGATAGCCCGAAAAATGATCAACAACATCCTTGAACACCTGCAACTCGAGAGTAACTGTAGATGATTTGTTAGCCTTGGAGAATGGTTTCGAATTGTGGAAGAAGTTTTGACACCTTATTGGGTTGGTCCTTCTGGTTCTCTCTTTTCCATTTTGCCTGAAACTTTCAGCTGGAGAAGCTGTAGGAAGGCTTTAGTACTATGTGACCAAAGTATTACATCTCTCTGTTGAGACAATTAGGCGGTAGCGTCTATTTTTAATTTTAAGTTTCCTAGTTATATACCATTAAAAACGAATTTGAACGAAAATTTGGAACGCAAGTCCGATCTCATGGCAGGTAGATAAACGCAATTAAACAAATGGATAAACGTTTAATTACTGGAACAAATGAAGCCGAGATGACAGCGGCCGATGACACACCAAGCAATTAACACACCTCGCCTTAATTGACGCGTCTGTCATATTACCTTTAACAACACAATTCATAATTAAAAATATCGACCTACGTATACAATGGAGAGTTTGTTGAAATACATCATTTTAATGGGATAGAAAGGCAAACGAGCAGGCGTGTCACCTGATGGACAGCAATCAACGATGCCCATAGACATCCGCAGCGCCATAGGCAGTGCGGAAGCGTTGCTGACCTTTGAGTAAAGTGTCATTATGGAAGTGGGAGGGGGAGGGGGAGGGTGTTGGGCCTCCGGAACTCAGCCGCTCACCGTACGAAGCGCGGTAGCTAAGCTACCACTCATATGCTAGTTTTCTGCGGGAGTGTGGTACTTCCCCAGGCGAGCCGGCCCATTCATGCTACAAATAAATATTATGCCATTCTTGACAAAGTATTCGTCTACAGCGTGGCTCTACCACTTATAAAGCGAACACTTATTTATCAATCGATCAGAATAAAAATTACCATTGTTGAATTATAAAGAATTGAGAAGTCAAAACCGTCGTGCTACCTAGCGATTATTTTTTGTGGAATGGCTCCGTGTCTTCAACGAACTTCAGAATTTGTCGGACGGAGGAGAATGATGACAAGGACGATTCGGCGAAGAAAGCTATTCACACTCTTCAAAACCCACTGATACGGTAGAAGACGCATCACGAAAGCAGATAAGAGACTAGCAAGTAGGTACCTCAGCTTGAACTACTATCGTGGAAACAATTCACCAGAAAAGACAGAGCAAAGTTTGCTGAACTATGTAGCATCATATATTTTAATATAGTCCTCAATTCTTCTAAAAAACCATGACAAACACATCCTATTGTTAGTCATAGCAATGAATAAGCGCAACCAATGACTTGGCTTCGTGTAATCACATTACCCGGGTAAGCACCGACCGGATAAATTTTAACGGCACGCGCCGAAATTACGCATTAATTGGGTTTGGATCATCTGACGTTGTTAGCGAGATGAATGAATTGGATAACGCGACTGATACAATTCGATCGCCACGAATTTCTTTCCGCTGGTGTCGTACGAGATGTATATGGTAGTTAACATTAGAAGACGGCCAACAGTAATAAAGTACATAACAGTGCCTACTTGGGTAATAAAAACCAATCAGCAATCCCTTTTCTATCTACCAGGGATAGAAAAAAAAACAACACCCCTTATTTCCCAGGATAACCAATGTTCTGCAATCAACAGTTATAACATCTGTATTGTGGAAATTTAAATTATGTGAATTCGATTACTGATTTTTTTGAGCTAAAAATAAATTGGTAATATAATAATTCCAAACATTAATAAATTCTCACCAATAAAAATTCATTTAATTATTTATTATCTATTTTGTTTTTTCCCCTGAAAAGTAAGGGTAACTAGGTGCGGAATTAATTTTACTCGACATTTTCTGGCAGTAAAACTCAGGCGTCATGGGTAGATCGTTTTTTAAGTAACTTACTACCGGTATATACTCCCATAGTCGCCCTGTTACACAACCACGAAAAAATAAGACAAAAATGAGACACACAAACGCACACACTTGTACTTGTATTTTAAAAAACAATAACATTTATTTGAAAAAATATAGTACTAATATATTTTTTTTTCATTCAAAATTATAAATATTGTTCATAAAATACGGAGAAACACTTCTATTTTTATGGATTAATTTTTAATTTGAAACTAATAATTTTAAAATAAAAAATGCTAGAATAAACGTTTCTTTATTTAATTTAAACTTTATCTATAATATAATATGTTTATGTTGTTTTTATACGAAGAAACTAACAGCCGGTGTATTGACAACTAAATAAAGCGTGAGCGACTGTTCTCGAGTAGACATGTTATGTCACTAAATTTAATACTGCTATTAATACCGACCGCCGTGGTTAATTACTTAGCGCTATTCGACGCCATTGCGTGGGTCGCTTCTGATTTACGACACTTTATTATATTATTTTGATTACCGTCACTATTTCTATACTACCCACAGATTATCCCAACTGTCAAATGGCCTATAAATTGTAGACAATAAATATAAAACTTCAATATTGTTTATTTTGTTACACGATTGTTTTTAATAATTATATTGGCTGTGGAAATAAAATGTTGTTAATTTGTTATTACATGTTATTAATGTAAAATGGTTGTTAATTGTTGTTGTTATAACATATAATAGTTTATTAAAACTAGTTTCCATAATTGAGTTTTGTAATTATGAATTGTAGATATCAATCCTAATATGTAGGAGAAAGATGACTCGAGTATTTTTTGTATGCTGTGTACATTTTTGTAGCAGGTTTAGGTTATCGAATGTTTTTTTCATTTATTTTTCAATACACAAATCTTAAATAAACAATATTAAGGCTACTCCACGAAAACTTCGCAGGGTTTATCCGGATATCAGCGAGCCGTATCTTTTTTGTTAAACAATTAATTTTCCATTTTTATATGTTTTTATTAGTAATTATATACATTTTCTCTATGTAGTAGCAGGAACAACTTCGTTCGCCTTCGTTGGACACTTTCGTTGGGCTGGGCACGTAATTCACGGATGGACGAGTCTAGAGTACCCAAACGCCTACTCAACAGCAAACTAGATGGTCGTAGAAGCCGCGGAAGACCTAAGCTCAGATGGCTAGATGGAGTCGACGACGACTTAAATGCAATCGGTGTGAGGGGCTGGAGAAAATTAAATCCCAGTGGAAAAATTTACTAAACCAGGCACAGGCAGGTAATGCCTTGATGATGATGATATGTAGTAGCGGCTATATATTACAAATTTTCTCCATTTTCTTCAGCTTGGTTACCCGGGTGGTAATATTTCTACGCTGATCACACTTCGTAGCGGTCATATAAAATCAGGGTGCCGATAAAATGCAAGTTACCCTAACGTCACGTACAAATAGTGTTGCCAAGATATAAAAATGATGAGAAAATATTACTAGCGGAAAGGTGTACATACTGTCTGTCTATTTCTACGACAGCAACTACACATATGTTCTTGAAATAATAATTAATTTTTTGATTATTTAAAACTTGAAAAATGTTATTAAATTCATGAAAAAATTGATTAAAGTTTTAAGTTAACTGGCGAGGAAATATTTATATTTGCAATGAGTTATGTTCTAATTACTAAATATACATAATTGTTAAATTATTTTTTCTTACTTCAATTACTGAATAAAAGATGTCGCCTATGTCCTAATTTACTTGTTATGGTTTGTAATGTACTAAATATAAAAAATGATTTTTTGATTTAAAAAATATCGCGTTCCAACCAACCGAACCGCCGTAGTTTAATTTCGCCAACGCAACCACGCATGAACCATTGAATTGATCTATACAATGTATTTATAAAATAGTAAAATATATAAATGATTTATAACAAAATCCAAAAATATGTAGTATTAAAATCACACTATTATAGACTTACTTACCAAATGTATTATCCTTAGAAAATATCATAAAATACTCAACTTAATAAAAATACAGTGTAATACATAAAAGATTGATTTTATATACTACACATATGAAGACTCAGAGGAAACAATGCAATTTAGCTCAAAAAAAGTAATACCCAGACACAAGTGAAGATAGCTGTTTGTAAGTAACCAGACAGCGAACGTTACTTGTTGGCTTGATCCAGTTACCACGAAATAGAGCAACAGCACAAATTAGTCTTGAGCAATTTAATTTCTTCTCGTTGGATGTCGAACGCGGCGACTATGGAGCCAATAAAAAATATATCAGTTGGTTAGGATCAGGGCTAACTATCTTAGATAATGAGTTTTTATATTTATGTAAACCATTTCTTATCACAAGCATTATTTAACTTAGAATGGCAAACAATAATTCTAGTCATATTTAATGTCCACCTGAGAGAGGTCCGCTCCCGTGAGAGCTCCTACTGTCGCCGCCTGGCCTGTAAGAAGATGTTCAGCCATATCTAGACGACGCGAAGTCGATAGGATGCCCCAAAAGCCGCTGGGAACAGCGGCACCAAAGACCGGGTGGCGGTCGCCTTCTGAATTACTGCTCATGCATGCGTGAGTGCATGGGTTTTGGTCCGAGCTTCAGTCGTTCCAACTCCTCGCAAAAACGCGCACCGGGTGTGGATGTCCCCGTTTGTTTTTATATATTTAAAACATTGCTAATCTTCTTTTAAAAGAAATATTAACAGCTCTTTCTACTAGTATTTTTTTTAAAGAAAAGCAGAATCTAGCTGAGAATAAAAACCAATCTGTGATGCGTCTAGCTCACCATTTCGCCAAATACTATCAAACGCTGTAGGTAAATTTTTAAACAAAGTTACACAATGTCCTCTCAAAACTGGACGCGTGGGCACCGTACAAACGAAACCAATCGGAATCACTGCACCAATGTCCGATCGCATCAAACTTTCATACAACACCCGCGCGCCGGCATGTCAATATCTGCGGCTTAATATTTAGTACCAACAATATTATGTGGGCATGCATTTGTTGCTTTATAAAAAGTTACGAGTTTTCCGGGAGTTCTTCAGCAGAATAAGCATCTGCGTATAAATATTTTACGCTTTGTGATCCAAGGATATTTGGTTCAACTCCCGCATCAACCTTTACCTACTATTTCGTTTTCTCAATTATTTATTTATTTAACACAATAACAAATAACAATCGTGGAAAGCGTATATACAATATTTAAAAATGGAGAGCTATTTTGTTAGTCTCACTTAAACTCAAAAACGGCTACACTGTTTTGAATATATTTTTTTATTTTGTTCTTTTTAATACAAGGACGGTGTATGAATCAAAAAATATAAGGAAAACCTAAAAAAACAGCTGGAAAAATGAGAAATTCAAAATTGCCAATCTTGTACTTCCATCTGTCAAAAAATGGCGTTCGTGACTTATTTTATTCTAACTGATACTAATTTTATATTCTAACTGATGTGTATACAAAACTGTCCTTGCTTTTGTGCGATTTTGAAACATTTATTGCATTAACATTTGTTTTTTTTTTTGAAAATTTAAGGTTAAATAAGAAAAGTCTTGAATTGAATTTAGGTAGCAGATTGATCTCGGTGAATTGAAATCAGAAGATTGATTATGATTAATAATCGCTGATCTAAGTTATAATCACATAAATTATAGATGAAATGAACTTCGTTTATAAATGTAAATTTGGATTTAACGCTTGGACTATATTCTTCGAGTACTATTATAATTTAATGATTTCTGACTGGTAAATCGCAAAAATGAAGATTACACACATGTGACAAGGACGGGATCAAGAAATCATAAAATTTGTTTACCATAATTTATGGATGGCCTTTTATTCAAAGAATGACGTACTATCGATTGTTAATTTCATTTTGAAATACAAGTTAAGTCAATGTTCGAATGCACGCAGAATGTATGTACAATATGTACATACATATAACCATGATACTAAAGAGACTTAAAACAGTTTCTTATTCGAAAAAATCGTAGATCTAGAACGGTTAGCGACTAGCATGTGTATCCTAACCCACTTACATACAGCCTCTAACAATATAATAATGTACACTGTGCCTCGAAGCGTAAGGAATGGCCGCCGCAAAGTCGTAAATGTCCCCGACAAATAACATAACAATACACACCACTTTGCTGGGGAGGCGGCACGCGACCCGAATGCTACAGTTTGTGTTCAGGGCACGTTGCTCTGCGTTTCGCTTGGGGCTCTGTATACCTTAACTTAACGTATTGGATCCTTAAAACTAAAAATGCTACGTTCATTTATTTTTAAACCGAAGAATTTATTTACATATATATAGAGAGAGAAAGCTTGATGAATATATAAATGAATGATATAAGTAAAGACGAATTTAATATACCTAATTTGTCGAAAATGACGGCAACGTGGTTCGCCACCCGTCACGTCCTGATTCTCACGAGGGCGAAAAGCGACCAATGACGAGCCGTTTCGCTGCGATGAATGGCAGCGGATGGAGCTCTGTGGTCTCTGCCAACCCCTGCGGGGGATAGGCGTGAATATATAATAATAATAATAAAAAAAAATAAGTAGATATAAGAAGTAAATTAAAGTTAACTGTAATGTACAAAAGAATGATGCAAAAAGAAATATAATATTAATGTCAACAAAAAGCAGCCGTCATGAGACTACCTTATATCCTTTTGTATGGCCTACATATTAATTTAGGCCATACACACAAGGACATAAGGTATTTCGAGGTTGGATTTATGTATTTTATAATAGTTAACTATTTGATTTCTTGCTGAACAGGAAATAAAAATTTTGCAGTAGGTAACTTATTTTACATTTGAGAGGGCAAAATATGGTCTCGTCTCCTTACCCCCTCTGTAAAAATATTCAATTTATAATATATAAATATATAGAACAACAACGATTGCATTACTTTCCCTGAGTTCACCACAATCGCAGTGCAGTCGGTACATATATTGTTTTAAATAAACGTCGGGTTTACAACTCTCTATTATCGTTAGTCGTGTATTTAAACACCATCTACATATACAATTTATTTTTATTTTCGTTTGTACTCTGTTTAAATAAATTTATTCTTATATTATTATAACTTCTACTATTTAATTTGCTTCACAATTCATCTCTGTGAATGAAAGCATCGCGAATCGAAATATTTTACTCATTCTATTTAAAATAATGAATGGACTACAACTTAATATAGACTTTGAACTTTATTACCTTATTCATAATATCACATAAAAACTATATACAAACACAATTATCAAAACTTGTGGATCGAACTACAAGCAGATCGAGAGATCTTATAAAAATTATATCCAAGCAGCAATGTTTAGGTGCTGGTGTCATATCGAACATTTGCTTGAACACAACACGTGTAAGTTAGTGGACTGTGTGGAGATAGAAGTTGGAGTAAATTGCATTTAGGTATTTGCACTAGCGAACGCTCTCGGCTTCACACAAGTAAAAACTACCGACACATTTATTATATAATGAATAAATCTGTAGTGTCTGTTCGTTGCTTACAAATAAGTAATTTAAAATTCATATGACTATGACGACCAATTGGCTCAGTAGCGGGGCCCCCCGCTCACAGAGTCGATCCCCGCATCGGAATAAATATGTATGACCTAATAAATATTTATTTCGAGTCTGGTTACCCTGCCAATCCGCATTGGACAAATATGGTTAGTTAACATCCGTTGCTCCAGAAATAGGAAAGCCCGTGCTCAGCAGTGGGACATATATGGGCTGTCAAAAAAGAAACATATGCTTGTTGTTCTTTGGCGACTAACACTTAACCTAGTATTGAGAGATATGACTTTAAAAACGAAAATACTGTTTTCAAATTCCGAGCAAAATGAAAATTTGTTTTAAACAAAAACTATGTTATGGGTCTCTAAATACGAGTTTATGTATAAATGTCTATTAGGTCTCAAAGACACCGTATTACTTTTTCCAATTCTTTGAATTAACTTTCAAAGAATTGGAAAAAGAAAAGATTCAGACGAGACAGTGTCTTCTGTTTTCGGCCAGTCACTTAAGTTTTATATCCTGTACAGATGACAGTTCTAAGATATCTAAGAACAGGTTTTTTTTACAGCCCATATACATATGTCCCACAGCTCAGTACGAGCCTCCCCATATAATCGGCCATTATAATCATCATGCCTATTTGGACTATAAAACATATATATTTTTGGACTATAGTAATACTAAAAAATCACACATTAATCGGAGATTCTCTGACGCATAACAAACGAAATGAAGAAATCCGGCAGGTTACTAAAGTACTGACATTTTTAACCCTTTGATTTAGTAACTGAAGTGTCAATAGACTTGTCACGTTTGTCGGAGAAGCAACAAAATGTGATGTGTCATAAAAAATAATTAAAAAAATGAGAAGCGTCATATGACGCTTGGTAGATGTGAAAGATTAAAATTACGACTCGTGCGAAGAGTCGAGTAGAGGGGAGCGTAGATAGAATCGAGGCGACGGCTCGATCTCTACCGTATGCTCACGGCCACGTCTAAGTGACCCTGCATAGAGTCGAATGGAAGGAAGCGTATCCTGAATCGAGATGACGTTTTGGTCTACGATTTCACTCCCATACCCCGCGATTAGATGTTGTACATCAAATTTATAATAATTTCATTCAATTGTTGCATGCATACATACACATACATGTCGTCACGCCTGTCTCCCATAGGGGTAGGCAGCGACCACAGATCTCCATCCGCTACGGCATACTTCATCTCATCTCGGCATACTTTCCTTGATTCCTCCACACTCATTACTCTCCTCATGCAAACCCGCCGGTTAAGGGTACTCTTGACTTGGCTTTTCTTAAAAACTTCAGCAATTTGGTATTCAGCAAGGTATGTTTTTCGTGGTTTTCCCCTACTGACCCTTCCATCCACATTCACAACGTAAATTTAAATTGTTTTGCACACAATAACTATTTTTTTTTAATTTTTTATTGATTACATGCAAAACTTTATAGTAATGAGTGCTAGAATCGAGACCGGGTTGTGGTAAACGTAGTGTGAGATGCTGTCAGACCAGTCTGTCTGGAGTGTCTATCTATGCAGAACGTTTGGCAGAAACAGGGCCCTACGTAAGGGCGATAATCGGGCTAAGAGGCTCATGGGACAACTTTCATTACATTATTCTTCTTCTTCCACTAACAGTACACACAACACAGAATGAATTTTGGCCTCCTCCACAATTCATCCCCATATGTCCCGTTTCTTGGCAACATGGCTCTATAGCCTAAGTCATAAGTTCCCAACGAGGGCGGAACAGCACCCCAATGGGCACTGGAGCTTTTCATGGTAGTGGGTCCAAAGGCAAATAAAATACCTCTATTTTCCTCTATACCTGAAGATGCCTCGTGTTGGGGCGAAACACGTGTCGTTTACAAGATGGAAAAGTGATAATGTGTGTTTGGTGTGGTGTATAGTGGTTGGTGGGTGGAGAATTGATGGCCGATTTTCGGTAAGTTTTTGGTTTAAGTTCCAAATAAATCCACTTAACCCAACGGAAAAACACACATTGTTAATTTTCTGTTATTGTTTTGCTTGTCGCGGATCTTAGCTAAGTAAAACTTTTGACCGTCCATATACCTCACTTTTCATTAAAAAAAACCCTCTATCTAGCCGTCTAAAATGTTTATCGTATTATTACGGCGTAAATAAAAAAAATTCTTGTAGATGTAGTCCATAAAAAGTTGGGAAGCTATGGCCTAGGTCTTTCCATCGCCATCATGTTCATTCTATAAAGTCGTTCCTTCCTATGATTGCATATGGGATGTTATTCAAAAATCTATTTCACGCAAATAAAATACTTCAACTCTAAACGAATCCTATCACTAAAGTCATATCGACTCGAGAGAAAAAAAAAACGAGAATTTAAAGAACGCTATTAATACGGCCAATTAATTACAAGTTTATAACTCTGCTATCAGCACCGAGTTGGGACTTAAAAGGTTTTAAAGCATTCAGTACGCGAGCCAAATCCACACAAATCACTCACGGACCTCGGTTCTTAGAAGTCAAATAATATGTGCCTTTATGTTTGGGGTTCCGTAGAAAACGACACGCGATATTTGTAAAAGTTTAGACCGTACAGTCATCATCATTATTGTTATCTTTACAGCAATACAGACATTGGCGTATCACAAAAACGAGGGGAATTGGCGTAATCCCTTCTCATTGCGGGTGGGGATATTTCATTTCTTAGATAGACGCTGCGGCTTATCTATAGATATTTGATCCATAATCCCGGCGGCTTTCTTCATTCCGAATCATATCTACCAGAGAAACTCCGAGCATAGCTCTCTTAGCGACTCTTAGCTTGTGAAGCAGGTGGACTGTCAGGGTCCAAAAACTAATGTTTGTTGCTTATTCATAACCGTAATTTGAACCTAGAAACCGTAAAAGTCACCGTCAAAAGGATTTAGGCCACTCCATTCTGAAGGCATTTGCCAAAAATGTTACACGTGCTGACAAATCAAGCTTGTCTTAAGTATGTTAGGATTATAATTATTAACATTTGATTAGTGTGTGTGTGTCTCCTAACAAAATATGTTGTTGTGAAGATTAAAATAAATAATTTCTATTTTTATTTATGTATACATAAAGACATAAAAGGATCCGGTAAAGGTCTGCTTATAGAAAAGACAAGAAAGTTTGAAATAAAAATACAATTTCGTTTTCTTCCTCGTTTCACGTCGTTTGCTCATTCATTGCTGAGCGTCATGATGTACAAATCTCCTGGGTCTCTTTCCTTCTATATTAATTCAAGTAAAAGCTTTCTAGCTTTCTTCTCCAGTTTGTAATCCTTTCTTCAGTAAAAAAGACGACCGATTGGCTCAGTGGCGGGGCCCTCCGCCCGCGGAGTCAATGGTCGCGGGTTCGATTCCCGCATTGGAATAAATATTTATATGGATTTTTAAATGTTTATTCCGAGTCTGGTAACCCCCCCAATCCACATTTTCCTTTCCTGCCCCTTCCTTTCTTCTCGATCCTTTCCCTTCCTCTCCGCCAATCCACGGTCTGCCGTGCCAATGGATGCGTGGCTAGGGGCGAGCCTAGTCGTAAGCGTGCCGATCGTCTCGGGGTCGGGCTCCTCCGGGTACTATGGTGCCTTACCTCAGCATGCAGGGCTCTGCTGGGGCTGACCTCCATCCTCCCATGCGGCTTGTGGGATTCACTAAAGACGAATTTAATATACCTAATTTGTCGAAAAATGACGGCGACGTGGTTCGCCACCCGTCACGTCCTGATTCTCACGAGGGCGAAAAGCGACCAATGACGAGCCGTTTCGCTGCGATGAATCGCAGCGGATGGAGCTCTGTGGTCTCTGCCAACCCCTGCGGGGGATAGGCGTGAATATATATAAAAAAAAAGTCATTTATATTATTGTCGCGCTATTTATTTTTCTTTCATCGAGCGTAAGAAATCTTGTTCATCCTACTTTAACATAGTTCTCACCTATTAAAATTTTACCCGAACTTCGCACTGACATTTCTGGAGAGTACAAAGTACGACGTGTATTTTTACTGCCAGATCTTAAGTGTTTCCTATCTTATTCTCCGTTTTGCACACAATATCGTAATCTGATCTTTGTCTGAGTTTTTAATTTCAAAGCTGCCGCCCTTGCGAGCTGGTCAATCCTCTCGTCTCCCCTCTTTACTTCCGTGACCACTCAAAAAAATGTTTATGCGAACAAATTTCTAAGTAAGGAACAAATTTAAACATAAAATTAGTTATTTTTAAGCGGAACGCTAAAAATATAAAGCTTAAAAAGGAAAAACAGTGATAAAGGGGCAAAAAGGTAAACATCGGACACGTATTGGGCTAAATATAAATGTCTCCGCCGGACATTAAGATAGCGCGAGGAATGTTAAAAGCTATTTAATATTATGTTCTGTTCAAACTTTATTATGGACTGGGACGAGGTGTGCGGAAAGTACGGGACCAGGTAATATATACACAAACAAAATTTAATTACTTTTCTTCTCTCTCTCTGTCTCTTCAACACAAAATAATAATAATATGATTATGCGAAATATAACATAAAAATTTATATATACATAACTTTAAATATTACAAACAATATAAATATTACTTTCAATAATTGTATAACTTTGTTTTTGGTGTACAAAAAAGAATATATCTATATATGTAAAGTAAATTTGTCTTGTTACCTTTTTCACAAAGATTTACTGTGACAAGTCCGGTACGTACTTTCGCCGGTCCGTGCCTGACCACATTTCTTACAAGACGAAGGTATTTAAATGAAAGCGCGATAAACGGTCCGATATTAATGAATGTGTTTTGTGAAGACAACACGACCGACACACATTTTTAAACATATACATGAACACCTACGAGTAAACGCATATATATATATATATATATATATATATATATATATATATATATATATATATATATATATATATATATATATATATATATATCGAGATATTAAGTTTATTTAGGTATTTTAGTTAGGTTATCCGGGTGGAGGGTGGTGATTTAATGTCCATTTAGGATTTAGTTAGAAACGAGTAAGCCTGTACACAGTAGAGGGCTGTAAAAAAATAAATTTCACAAGTTTATAAAACTCATTTGCTTCCAAGAGAAGAGTTTAAATAGGCAATGTTCGATTCTAACAAATGTAAATTCAGAATATATACACATATTTTATGAATAAGTAATCATCATCAGCTATGGGTCAGTATAACTACAAGGAATTGTCTATCATTTAAAGAAGATAAGGAATGATAATAACTCCTACTTACAAATAAAGGCAGCATTCCTGACGGCAAATGCAAAATATGACCAAACAAATAAAAGAAAATTAGAGGGGTAGAAAGGACAAAGAAAAGCTGGACTGAATTTTCAATGCCATTTTTAGTATAAGTAACAGGTTACTATACCCAGTAGTGGACTGCCGCAAGCTGTTGATGATCATGATAATGATGATGATGATGTGAGTTTTTTGCGATAGTACGGGTACTTCCTAGGTCAAGCAACTGCAGATGAAAAATCTTGCACTATGACTACAAAAGAAGATCCTTCTGCTCCGTATAAATATATGTCTAGCAAAATATAAAGATAGACACTCATTGTCGCATTAAAGTGTGTTGTAAAACAGTTGTATCAAGGGCTATAACATTTCGCATTGTGGACACATCTTTATCAATGCGCCCGCGGCTGAGGCCTAGGATATAAATCCCGCGCTCGTCGCGGAATAAAGTCGTCACGATATCGTATCGGTATCGCTGCGGCCCACGGTCCGTCGCGTGGTCGCGATATACGGGCGAGAGATCGCATTAAAGCTGTGCACACATTAAGAGCAAAATTTTCAAGAACGATTTAAACAAGCGTTTAGATATAAAATATACATAAGCATGCTTTTAATTATTTTAATAATAATAATATAATAATAATAATATATATTTATTGTTCATTGTTAAGTTTACAATTTTTGTTTCCCCGTCTGCCGAACTAGGGCGAGCCCTGTACTACGGCGGACGGTTCCCTTCTGTGACATATTTATGAGTTACATATATTATTTTCTTGCTATACTTAATATAACTATGCAAATTTAAAATTTAAAAAAAAAACTTTTATTAAGTTATACAAACCAAAAAGATTTTTTTTTTTTTATTACATGTGATAATATATTGTGATATTTCTGAATTTATTTTATTTTATTTTGTCCTACTAAGCTAATGTTTATTTAATATTAATTCTGTAGAATTATATGCTAGGTTGGATAGCCATTTGTTTATGAGTTTTTTTATTGAATTGATATTTAGATTATTAGTGAGTAATATCCTACTTTTTTATGGCATAGGAAACAAAATGAACAGTCGTGTCACCTGATGAAAAGCAATCAAGCATGGACAGTCAAAAGTTTTACTTAGCTAAGATCCGCGACAAACAAAACAATAACAGAAAATTAACAATGTGTGTTTTTCCGTTGGGTTAAGTGGATTTATTTGGAACTTAAACCAAAAACTTACCGAAAATCGGCCATCAATTCTCCACCCACCAACCACTATACACAACACCAAACACACATTATCACTTTTCCATCTTGTACACGACACGTGTTTCGCCCCAACACGAGGCATCTTCAGGTATAGTAGACTCTACAGAAGACAACCGAAAAGTGACCCGCCATTACAACGGGCGCCTTATATAAACAACCCCCACCCACAATGTAAGAAAACAACATGTGGGCGATACAGGTGTGTCAAAACTTACGTCACCACTTATTATTTAGTAAATATGACAATTCATTTTATTGTATTAAACGAATTTCAAACTTTTTTAAGAGAATATATTCAAAAGAGGGAGAATATATTCAAAAAAACGCCTGACTCCATTAATAAGCAATCAAGCAGCTCATAGATATTCGCAGTGCCATAGGAATTGCAAAAACATTGCCGGCCTATAAGAAATGTGTATGCATATTTTTTTAGTTCTCAATGTCGTATTTGTTTGTAAATATCGCTGGAATATATTAATCGCTTATGATTAATATTGTAATATTGCGATTTAAAAATACATATTTGTATTACAAAGACATATTTGTATTAATTATTGTTATTAGACATATTTGTATTAAATATAATATATATATTATTAAATTTGGTATTTTTGGGATAAGAAAACAAACGAGCCAGCATGTCGCACGGAAAGCAATCAACGTCACCCAAAAACACGTACAACACCATATGCATTCCACAAATTTGGTATTTACAATACTATTCACTATATAAAAAATAACGACCAGCAATGTTTTTAATATTACTAGAATTCTTGTTTACCATTCCAAATAAGCTCATAATGCTTGTGCTAGGTTATGGTTCACATCAATAGTCTAATGGAAGATACGAACTCACGACGTTCAGATCGTGAGCTCAAGGCTTACCGACTGGAATGTTGCTGCTTATATTTAAATAGTTTATTAATAAGCTTTAATTATAGCTTTTCAGTTCGTAAAGTATCATTATTGTCTGTTTACAGCAGCTACTGGACATATTTCACTCCCAAGTTTCTGCTAGCCGCTGTAATCAGATCCCTTCATGTAACCAGGAGCTGTCTCACATTACGTTTGCACAGATGCGGTCTCCACTTTCGTACTCGTTAACTCCAACTTTCCGTTTCCTTACTCAGACCATTGTGAATTCAGTTTACTAGCTCGAAGTGGAATATCGGTGACTCTGATTCTCCTGTATGTTTTCCTTTAAATTATATAGATTACTATATAAGTTTATATATAGATTATTATATATAAACTTATCCATTAATTAAGTACAATACAAAGAAGTTTATAAAATTGTAAGATTTTTTTAATATATTGTATATGAATAAAACTCTTTGCAGTAGTAAACTATTAGACATAAAGCAACCTTAACGTGTCCCAATAGAGTAGGAAATTGATTGACTGGAAAAAAACCAGAAGAGTAATGTTATTAGTATAATTAGAATTCTTCTATACCACTGTAACTCGGCTAAATTGCGATGTTAGGAAATTCTAATTCACATAAATAGTTTCAATTTGAATATAGATGTGCTTTTGAAAACATTCTTTGTTTCCTCTCGCAATTACTGAAAAATATTTTATCTCAGTGCCTTTATTTATTTATAAATTTAAGAAATTATTAATTTGTTTACTCATTCTTTTTGTAGTTATAATTTATTTACTGGATTTATTAAATAAATAAAATAAAATGAAACTTATTACCGTTCTCATTGTGCACACGTCTTTATATCAGTCAAGTGTGATTCAAACTCTTGCCGGACAGTTGGAGTTCAAGGCAGCGCTTATCTGGCAAATAAAGTGCGCCCAGCCGAACGTTATTGTACGTCTCCATGCCTTTTGTTGTTCAGAATGGCCCGGTTTCAATTTTTTGTGACACTGGCAACTTAGTCGATATTACAATGATAGTAATTTTTACGAAAAATATAAAATAATGAAGTGATTGTGTTTAAAATTTTTTCAAAAATGTTTTAAATGTAATATATAGGCGCCATTTATGATTTCATAACTCCTTAACGACAGATCCAAATTTCTTGTTTTGTATCAATCAATCAATCAATATCAGCCCACGGCAGTCCACTGCTGGACATAGGCCTTACCCAAGGCGCATATATATTATTATATATTGTTTTGTATACTTATGGGTAATTAATTTATTCTTTTCCAAACGTGTCCATAATAATTTATATCTAATAAATCGTATTTACAAACTACAGCTTTTTAATTGAGGAAAGTCAGACGCACTCAATGTACCCCATAGGTGAGGTAATCGAAACGAGTTGGCGGCGGGATCACACTTTTCCCTTTATTCACTGCCTTTCCAGCATCATTCAACTATTGAGTAGAGTACAAATCTCTTGAATTTTACCGTTCGTACGTCCGCATCCTAAAATAAAATAAAAAGAACATACATTATTTTCGTTACGTTAGTTGAGCAACTAATGGTCAACTTACCCCATTTAGACAATTTGAAACAAAAACGAGATTTAAATAATATAACTGAAAAAAATATACTAAATTTATAAACAAAATGCACTTATTTGATTGAAAATAAATAATAATTGGCCGGTACAGAAGAAATGTTAGAAAAAACTCAGTTTTTTACTTTTCATACACAAAGTGGTAGAGCCACGCTGCAGACGAATACTTTGTCAGGAATGGCATATTATTTGTCTGTAGCATGAATGGGCCGGCTCGCCCGGGGAAGTACCACACTCCCGCAGAAAACCGGCGTCTGAGTGGCGGCATAGCTACCGCGTTTCGTCCGGTGAGAGCATCCTCTCCCTTCATCCCCTCCCATAATGACACTTTCCTTAAAGGCCAGAAACGCTTCTGCACTGTCTATGGCACTGCAGATGTCTATGGGCGGCGTTGATTGCTTTTCATCAGTTGACACGCGTGCTTGTTTGCCTTCCTATCACGTAAAATAATAAACAAAACGTGCGCATTCGTAACTCGTTCGACAGACCGAAACTGGCAGTCATGTGATGATTTCCTCTCCTTCACTTGCTCCTTTCCGCTATTTGGTGTAAAAGCGTGCTTATATAGTTTCGGGGATATTTCGATTGCCAAACTTACCCCTATGCTCAACTAGCCCCGCTCTACTCTACTAATAATTTATTACATATTGTACTATAATGTATGAAATTGTGTATTTATTGTATAATTGTATTCACCATAATGTACATTCGTCAATTCAAAAGCTTTGAGTCTACGTGTGTAACAAAGCAGTCAACATTGTTTTTGTGAAATCAATTTGTTTGATGTCTATTCTTCAAATCCAATGAGCGGTACTCCTGTAAAAAATTAATAGAACTTTTCAATCTAGCTCTCCATTAAGTTCCCTTGACCAAAATATTCAGTCACCTGATGCTAGCTTCGTATTTGAGTAGAAACACAGCGAGGCAACTTTAAAATATACACACCGTGCAGTAAAATCAAGACTCATTAGCGTCCAATAAGTTAAAAAGTTACTTGGGGCAAATAATAAATCATTTTTTATTTCATCTCGCTACAAATTTTTCCGAGTCTTTGTTCATCAATTTAACACGAACAAAAAGTGGCACTCAATTGTAAGCTTTACGTCCCTGGCGTATTTTTTTACAACAAGCAATCCGTTTAATAATTTGGACCAATCGTTGAGGGCGTTCGGCATTCGCGCGCCGCCCTCCGGCCCTCCCATTGGCGGAACGCTTCCACAGATTGTGCGATGGCGGGAAACGGATTTAAGTTTAGGGCATCTCATTCTTGCGTAGAACCATTGCGTTTGCAGTAATAGACATCGATAATTTTAATTCAATTATATTTTTTATGCAGGTCGTACGTGCGTAATTCGTTTTGGAGTTGTTACTTATAATATGAAATAAAATATGATTTGAATTTTCGCGCCAATTAACATGTGTGATGTTACAAGTTTTCATATTATTTAATTTATATAATTTCATATTTTTATCATCTTTGACTAATCTAGTGGTGTATTATTTAATGCAGTTTAAACAAGATTTAGAAGAGAAAAGGAATGTGAAAAAAAATCATTAAAGTTACATTGAATTAAAAACTATATATATAATTTAATTTTTATCTACTTATTGGTTTATTTATTTGAACACTCAAATAGTGCAGAAGTGAAGTATTCGGTTTCTGAGTCATAAAGCATTTTATTAATATCCATAACATAAGATATCCTAATTGAGCTATGAGTTTCCCATAATTTTAGTATGTATTTATAAATTTCTATTGTTTTTCAAGCCAAGACAAAATCCCGCTCCCTTTTAATTTGTCTTTTAACTATTTTTGGTCTTCTCTCCTTTCCCCCTTTCAATAAATGATATTTAAAATAATATCATCTAGATAAACCATATGCACAATCATAATATCCCTTCTATTCTCAACGTGGTGTAAGATATGTATTTCTTTTTAAGCTTATTTGGAACTTAAACCAAAAACTCAGTATACATAAATAATAGGTATAGTAAACTTTAAGGAAGACAACAGAAAAGCCACTTTCGGTTGTTTTCCGTAGAGTCTACTATACCTGAAGATGCCTCGTGTTGGGGCGAAACACGTGTCGTTTACAAGGTGTAAAAGTGGTAGTGTGTGTTTGGTGTTGTCTGTAGTGGTTGGTGGATGGAGAGTTACTGGCCGTTTTTCGGTGAGTTTTTGTTTAAGTTCCAAATAAATCCACTTCATCCAGCAGGAAAATACACATTATTATTTTTTTGTTATTGTTTGCTTGTCGCGGATCTTAGCTAAGTAAAACTTTTGACTGTTCACATAGTGATGGATTTCCGCAAAGTAACGCCATTAATTAAAATAAATATTTATAAATATCGATATAACTATGTCAATCACTACGCCAACTAATTGAGACGGACCGCACGAACTTTACGAATGATATCGAGTCTTGGTGGCGGCTTGAGTTTAATTCGCCTCCAATTTTAACAAACCGTCTCGTATTTATATCGAACTAAAACCTGAACTTGTCATTTATATTACGGGTTTTATTTCGATTATATCGACAAATTACTAGTGATAAATAAAATAATTCCATTCAATGAAAACTTAAAACGGAAATGCAAACATTAAAATTAATTATTTTAATGTATAGTCAATTCCTATTATTAATTAATGAATTAATATTTAACAAAAACTATATTAACATCAAGTGTCATCCACTACAAGTTTAAAAAATATGTATTTGAACAAGAGTGGATGAGTAAATAGTGGGTAGGTACTTTATTAACGATTGAAAATTTAAACAAGATATATAAATATATACAGGAGAACATGTGAACTAGTAGTAGTAATAGTGTTTTTTGACGAACGAAATTAAAATAAATTAATGAATAATCTTTGTAGAGTATAGAAATGACCTATCGTGTCGCCTGATGAGAAGCAATGAATTCTTTGTTCCAATATCGGAACGAAATTCGAGAATAAATCAATTCAAGAATACCACTCAAGCTAACTGTTTCCACTAGAGACTATCTCTGAAATAACGCACCGTACTGAATCATCCCTCAACCAAACTCAGCATCTGGTTGAGGGGTGATTCAGTACATACGGTAATGAAATTTAGCGGCAGGAAGTTTTTTCAACAATTCACCGGGACACTTCCCACGGTTAATTAGTTTTACCACCAAAATTGGTTTGAATTAATTGATATTTGCTATAAACAAAGAATTGATTTGATATTGGATACAACGAGAAAGTTATAAACCTTCCTCAAAACCCAGTAATGCTGAAGACCTAATGTTGCAGTGCCCCCCAATCCGCATTTCCTTTCCTGCCCATCCTTCCCTTCCTCTCCGCCAATCCACGGTCTGCCGTGCCAATGGATGCGTGGCTAGGGGCGAGCCATATATTTATTCCAGATTTAAAAGTGGCCTATTCGCCATTTTACACATGTTTGAGCTAGTGAGCTTAAATGTTTACGATAGTAAGGTAATTCTACAAAAAAAAAAAACGAACTACCGTCTTAAAATTTTTGTGGTTATTCTGCATTATCTTTTGCTGTCAAAGTAAACAAACTGCGTTTATTTTAATGTCAAAGTGTGAAAGGAGGTATTTTGCTAAAAAACTTTATCATTAGCTTATACTAATCTAAGATTACTATGTAAGAAGTATTAATTACAAAGCATAAGCTTCAAGATTGTGTATTAGATGGTAATCAAGAGTGAAAAGTGAGAAAAGGTGTTGTTCGAAGCTACTGATTATAATAATTAAGCCAACGATATGTAAATTAACACCAACCTATTTTCTCTACTACCTAGGTTGACTAAGAGAAAACATCCGAAGGCATGTGTTACGGTAAGATTAAAAATGTTATAAAATTAAGCTCTGCATAAACAAATAGTATACACATTTAATTAATTATCTTTCTATCTGTTATTATATTCAATATAAGCACGAAACAACATAACGCCAATGACTTACAACTGCCCGTCATTTATACCAAATATCCATTATGTTGAAAGTTAATTCGGCTATAAATGCATCGATATTACAACTTGAAGCTTAATACAACCTAAATAGCGCTTGTTACGAATGATAGATGAACTACAAATTACCACAACGGTACAGTCGCCGACATAAGTGACTGCATTATTTATTTATAGTCGTACGGACTGCAATCACAAATTGTCACCTTAATGGAAAGCGCATCATAGACTTACTAATGTACATCACCATCATCATCATCATTACAGCCGCGGATGGGCCTTAACCTGATACAGTAAATTTTTCCAGTCGGAACTTAGTTTGGCTTTTTCTCTCCAGCTGGAGCTAACATACTAAATTTATATATATACAACTATGCCGTCATTAATGGTCGTAGATAGATAGATTATTTTTTATTTATTTTATTATATATACATTATATTGTTTTTTTTTAGTTTTTCCGTATACCGTCGTGATGAGGTGTGAGTGTATGTATAGTGAGTGCGTGTTTTCAAATTGTGTGTGTATTGTGGGTAGTGTAAGTGTTTTACGTCAACTGCCACTCGTCGCTTGCTGCCCGCGACGTGCTGCTGCACTCGTTCTATATCTACTGCAGAAGCGCAATAGAAACATAAGTTTATTTCCTTCTGCAGTAACACCCATACGTAGGGTGGTAAAGGGGCTTTACCAGTCCCAGATAAATGACTCTGGAATAACCATGCTAAGTGATTTCTTTACAGAACCCGATGGTAAATAATCGCCGTATATGGACATCTGCAATCGGAGGATGTATATAATATAAAAAATAAAAAAAAGGGATAATATAAAAAATAAAAAATAATTGGAAATTTGAAATATAAAAGGAATTGGAAATTGGAAATATAAAAGGAAATATAATATACTTCTATAGAATATAATTTTCTTACTTTGACTTTTTGCATATGGAAAATGATATTTATATTATGAAAGATTTAGGCTTTACAATGAAAAAATAAGCATTTCTAAGCGAAACTTTAAAATTAACTTATAAGTTAAAACTATATATAAAAAATTTTAAAGCTATTGCTTGCTGTAACTGTTTTGATCATATGCTTATCCTTCAAGTTGTTAAAATACTTAAACAAAATTAAAAGTTTTTCTTCTCTTACTATAATTTAGTAATTTATTTTACTACAACCGCTACAAATATTCGTGTACTTTCTTTTTTTTTTAACAAATCTATTGCCATTTTTTAACTTTAACAAAACTCTGTTAAAATGTATTGGGAGTGGTGGTTTTTTTTCATGTAGATATTGCTGGTTGTCTTTATTTTTGCTCCCATATTCATTCTGTAAAATACCTACAGAAAGAAACAGAAAGTCCCATGATACATACAAACGAATCCATATTACGAGACATTTAAAGAAAAATATAATAAAAAAGTCAAAAATTAATTTGTATTGCAACTTTTGACGTTGATAGTACATCAAGAACCTAACGCTATTCAAAATAGAAACATTTATCACACACTTAAAGTCGAATTTACAACGGCGTGAGAACATAAGCGGCAATCACACACATTGACAACACATATCACGTTAAGTTCTATATTTAATGATGTATTATATTTGTTTGATACAAAATTTTAGTTTGACCAACATAATGTTGGCTATGGCCTATTCACTTTGGGAGTTATATTGTCCGCTGTTGTGATATATGTTGTTGCCCGGTGATAGAATTAGGTTATAGGTCGAATAAACAGAAAATGCATACTTATTGAGAGAATATGCTGTATTCATTTCACGCACATGGTTTCAACTAGATGGCGCCACGCCGCACACTGCTAGACAGACCATAGAGCTTCTTCATGATTTCTTCCCTGAAAAATTAAGCCATTTAAGCGATATTCCCTGGTCACTAGTCACCGGATCTATGGACTTTTATTGGTGGTACCCCAAAAGTAAATTCTATGAAACAAGCCGACGACCATCTTAACATTAAAAGAAAATGTAAACGGCATCCCGACGTCGCTACTTGTGCGTTAATTGTCGTGACACAAAGTACTTAATACCAAAAAGGTCCACAATTAGACCAAATATTTTTTAATAAAATAAAACCCGCACTTCTCTTCTTCGTAAGAGTTATTGAATTTTTTTTACATCCTTTGTAGTTTTTATTTTTTATTATTTATGTTTGAAAAAATAACTGTGCCACCGGACAGCCTGTATTGATTACCATTAGTGCATTAATTCAGTGATTAATTAACATTCTTTATTAGTTATTATGAGAATTGGTAAACTCGGATAGGTAGACTGAAGTGTCGAATTCAATCCATTTTCTAGCGGTCCAAATCGAGTTGCCGAGCTCACTTAAGAGGAGTTTGGATTCCTATTAGCCAGTTCTTTCATGAATCTTCCAACGCTTCGGCGCGGTTTGAAGATTAAGAAGTCTTAGTCGCCCCCCCCCCCCCAGTCTGCAACTTTAGAGCCAAAATCACAATAATGAAAGAAATTATCTGAGCAATACTATTTTCGGACGTTCTTATACTTTATTATTTTTTTTTTATACTTCAAATGTATTTTAGTGCTTATTACAGAAATATTTAAATAATTTCATTTTCTACAATAGATTAAAGATTTATTGACATTTAAATCAATATCTAAAAAAAATAAAATCATTGAAAAACAATTATACACATTTTTCACTTTATTCTACTTATTAATAACAAAATACATTACATAAATGAAAATGAAATATTAAATAATGTATGTTTTTCATTTTTAATAATAACCAATTAAGATATTACAATATTTAAACTTAAAGCTACCATCGCCCTCACACATGGAGTAGAACATTTAAATATTTAGGATTTCTGTCGCTAGATGCCGCTAACCAAAATTTTATAATTTAGTATATAAAGTCAGATATTAAATAATGTTTTCTTCTTCCACTAGGTGGCTCTAATTTAAATAAAAACTTATTCAAAACTATTCAAAATCAGAATAACTTCTTTAAAGACTTTTCCCGCCAACTTACATCAGTGACGTTGTGTTTTTATTTCATTTTCATAATCGTATATTATTATCAGTTATATTGTTTAATTGTGGTAGCGTATTATGAACATATTTTGATTAAGGATTCTGTGCTTTTCTTCCATATATACCTCAAAATTTCAAAATTTCATGCCTTATTTAATTCTTTTAATGAATAAATTTACAATTATTTTTTTAAGGAAATGAAAAATTTCACATATTCGTATATTTCAAGCCTAACCTGTCTATTGTATACTATAAATTAAATTAAAAGGATTATCTTATAAATAAAACAAACAATTCATTTATGATTTTCTTTTTAACTTTTTTTAATCAATCTCAAAATAAAAATGAATGTATTTTTATTTTCAACGTTTTTTATAGATTTTCCGCTTAAACACCATATACGCATTAAAATTTTAAATTCGCTTGTTTTAACTTACAGTTATACTTATTTAAACATATATACGCATTAAACTTACAATAAAACTTATAAAAAAAACAAAATTAAATACTATTTTTATTTTAGTATATAACGTATTATATATATAATTAGGAGGGCCAACTGAAAAGAACTTTGTTTGCCGTAGAAACAAATTGTATAAATTATTAAAATAAAAACTTCTAGATATTTTCCAATTATATATAATTGTTATTTAATTTCAAATGTTACTTAAATTTTCTTTTTAAATTTTTATTGTAGATATATTCTTTATTGTACACCAAAAACCAAGTTAAACAGTTATTGATTATAATATTTATATACAAATGGCGATATTATCGCTAATAGCGATGTCTTCCAGGCAACCATTTCTATTTTATATATTGAAGTAATAAGATTACGATTAAAGTTTTATTAAATAAAACGAAGTTTAATATATTGTAACTAAGGTGAATTATTATGTAGGTATTTAGTATTAATTAATGCATTTAGATAATAACTAATTCCTTATTAATTTTATTTTATAAATAGAAAGAAAAGATTCTTTTAAAATAAGTTATATATAAATTTTTGACTGCATTATTTGTATTATTCGACGATTGGCTCTGTATTTAGTGCGGCTTCCTAATTCATGCAATCGAATATCAATTTTATTAGAAAACATCTAACGAAGGTTCCGGGCTGTGTTCTGTCTTGTAACGCTTGGGAATTATCTCTAAATCCTCATCTGCGAAGTCGCAAGGTCCGAAAAACTGTAAAATAACAAATTAAAACAACATATAATAAAAGCAGATAGCTAAATAGCTAGATGTGTTTTTTATAACAAATAATAAAAGCAAATCTAGCTGAAATCCAAGGCATCTATTGTTTAAACTATATATTCTCATACGACGAAAACATATTTAAGCACTTAAAGTACCTTATTAATATATAATTATACTATAATACTGGATAGATAATGCACTCAAAGTGCGGACTGGCTACTGATGACCACGGTTCTCAGACATGAGGGACTGACTGTAGGGAGAAAAACTACCTTAAAACTGTCTCCTCCCATATAAACATAATTTTACGATGCGACTGCTAACAAATTCGTTACTAAACATTCATAATTTGTTAAGATTGGTTTCCTAACGTTAGCAGGAACAACGATTGAAAAGCAGTATTCGTGTAAAGCAGGGTTGTTAAAGGTGATTAGTCCCATGATCTCCTGCTTAATAACTAGACTGTGTGATCTACTTATTATATAAGTTAATAAAACAGCATTCAAGTACATAGCTTTTTTGTAATTAAGAGGGCAAAAACAACAAATTTTAAGATTATTATTATGGATTCTTAGTATACCAAAATTAAATTTTTCTTTTTATTTATTTTGTAATAGTCGCGATTGACCTTTTGCATTGTGGTTGGTCTCCCCTGGTGTAAAGGACAAAGTCAGAAAAATTACCTATCATACAGTAAAAGACTTTCTTGCTTACCCGTTCATTCAATGGCTTTCCTTCCAATACGTATTTCAGCTTACTCATCTGACAAGGGCTCAGAATCCTCTCTAAGTTGTTCGCTACCACCTCCCTCTTATGGCCATCGCGTTTGCCGTTCGTCCAGCCGCGCGAATATTGGAAGGTTTGCGCTGCCACAGAGGTCACGGCAACGATGAACAGTATGATTGTGATGTTAGCCGTCATTGTCGTTCCTGGATAAAAAAAAATAAATAAACCATATAAATAATAATTGCTAGTGGTAGAGTCACGATGCAGACGAATACTTTGTCAAGAATGGCATAATATTTGTCTGTAGCATGAATGGGCCAGCTCGCATGGGGAAGTACCACACTCCCGCTAAAAAACCGGCGTCCGAGTGGTAGCTTAGCTACCGCGCTTCGCATGGTGAGCGATTGAGTTCCGTAGGCACGACAACCTCCCCATCCCCCTCTCGCTCCAACTTCCATACTGACATTTTCCTTAGAGGTCGGCAGCGTTTCCGCACTGTCTATGGCGCTGCGGATGTCTATGAGCGGCGTTGATTGCTTTCCATCAGGTGACACGACTGCTCGTTTGCCTTCCTATCCCATTAAAAAAATGTTCATCTGGGCTAATCTCGCGAATGGCTGAACCGATTTCAATCGAACTTTTTTATAGCAGAGCGGGCAAACGAGCATGTGGATCACCTGGTAGTAAATTATCACCGCTGCCCATAACGTCGGAGGCGTCGCACATGCGTTGCCGGCCTTTAAGATTTTTCACATTTTTTATCGTATCATGGTTTTCGACTTCAACTCTATTAGAAGTCGATTAAGGACTTAAAAAGTAGAAAAAAAAGTTACTATACGAGAGTTTATAAGAGTTGAGTCGAGACAGAGTAATTCAAACTTTTAGAATTTGGCTTTATAATCTATTAGGAGAAGAATGTTTTTTATACCATTTTTTTTATAATAATATTATCGATATAATAGATACTTAAACTATAAAATTTGTGCCCCTTTATATTTAATGTACTCTATTAAGTAACAATATTAGATAAATGAAAATGAAAATTTAATAAAACGGGATCGAATATCGATCACTGGACCACTACTTGTATAAAATACTCTTATCCCAATAATTTTAATTTATAAGGGTCTAAATAAGCAACAGAGCTATGCTCGAAGTTTCTTTGGTAGATATGATTCGAAAAGAACAAATCCGTCAGAGAACTAAAGTCACCGACACAGCCTTTCGAATTGGCAACTAAAGTGGCAATGGGCTGGTCACGTTTATCGGAGATCCGACAATCGTTGGAGCAGACGAGTGCAGGAGTGGAGACCGCATTTTAATAAACGTAGTGTGGGACGCCCCCCGGCTAGATGGTGTGACGATCTGTCGGCTCGTCACACCATCTAGCCGTCGTCATTGGTCACTTCTCGCCCTCGTGAGAATGAGGACGTGACAGGTGGCGAACCACGTCGAGTCGTCGTCGTCGTCGTCATTTTCGACAAATTAGATATATTAAATTCGTCTTAGTGAATCCCACGAGCCGCAAGGAAGGATGGAGGTCAGCCCCAGCAGAGCCCTGCATGCTGAGGTAAGGCACCATAGTACCCGGGGGAGCCCGATCCCGGGAGGATCGGCACGCTTGCGATTGCTTGCTGAGCAAGAGATTCATGTTAGTATTTAAATTTCGCCTACAATTTGAATCCAGAAGCAGTACCAACCTTAGCTCAGAAGTAAATACCATAAACACTAAGACAAGTGGCGCTCAAAATTCGTTCTTTTAGTATGGATGGGACGAGTGAGAAAACATAGAAGCTACTCTTTTTATGCCGTTTAAGATATTTAAAAATATGAAATAGACGTGGAACGAAACATCCTTCATCTTCTCACTATTCGATTTTACCTTTAAAACACAAAAGATCGTATTTCTGTTACAGACAAATATAATGGAGGTCTATTATTACGTTTAAGATTCCTTTTGCGAAAAATAGCATCGATATCGAATATCAAAGTTACCATAGATGTCTGTCTATATTTTTGTAACTTTCCCGTCTCGTTACCAAACATAACAAGCATTGTTTGCAATACTTATCGAGCTTTTGACGAAACAACCTGTTCCTATTACATGCGGGAGTTGGTTGGTTTTGGAAACAGTGGATTCATGTGGGTCTCAATAACTTAATAGCAAATATATGTAGATCTCCGGTGGCAGAATTAATTTTTCAAACATAAATAATAAAAAAAAAACAAAAAAGGATGTAACTAACGCTAAAGGAAGAGAAGAAACTTCTAGTCGCAGAGCGAAACGTTCTGGGCCCAACCAAAAGAGCTGATGGCAGCGAAATCGAAAAAATGCCGAAATCGAGCAATGTAATAGGAGAGACTAAGGCTACGTTGAGAGGATGGGGGAGTATCATGCAGCCAAGAGAGCGTATGTGGGTCGCCCAACTGGACGACGTCCTGTGAGGCGCCCCAGGTACCGCTGGAGAAACATGGTGGAGGATGACTTGCGCAACCTTCAAATCTGCAACTGGCAGGAGGTGGCGCAGGACAGGGCACGGTGGCATAAGGTCTGTTCGGAGGCCAAGATCCATTGAGGATGTAAATGAAATTCAATAACTTTTACCGAGAAGACAATTACGGGTTTTATGATAAAATGTTGACCTCCACGTTAGGCACACTCTTGGAATCTAATCACAGTATTTAGTTTAGTAATTATATATATTTGGAAATGCATGTGAATCGAGAAGGCTAAATTGGATATTGGATATTACTTACTAAAGTTTGAATATTTAGCCTTCTCGGTTCCCATGTATTTACAACTCGTTTTTTCCGACTTAATGACTGGACCAATTCTGTGCCACTCCCTGAAGTAGTGACGTCAGGATGCCATTAACCTCGTGGACGATATTTTCTTTTAGTGCTGAGATAGCCATTGGGTTTCTTTCATAGATTTTATCTTTGAGGTACCCCCACGGGAAAAAGACCATAGGGGTGAGATCCGGACATACCCAGGTGTAGCTAGGGGATATCGCCGAACTGACATAATAATTCTTTTGGTAAGAAGTCACAAAGAAACCCCATGGTCTCTCTAGTAAAGTGAAGCGTGACACCATCCTGTTGAAAGCATATTCGTGAAATATATAGAAAGGATGTTCTCTGAATTTACTTATTACCTATATTTTTTAATTATTAAAGACCTATTAACCAATTCTGCCACCGGACACCATAAAACTATTTTTTTTTATGGGATAGGAGGGCAAACGAGCAAGCGTGTCGCCTGATGGAAAGCAATCAACGCCGCCCACCGGCAACCGCGACACCGCAGGAGTCGCGGAAGCGTTGCCGGCCTTTTAGGTATGTATAGGCTTGTTTTTTGAAGGTTCCAATGTCATAACGGTTCGGAAAGACCGCCGAGGGTAGCTGATTCCACAAACTGGTGGTGCGTGGAAAGAAGTTGCGAGAGAAACGCACCGTAGTAGATCGCCACTCATCCAGGTGGTGGGGATGAAATTTTTCTTTACGGCGAGTTGTGGGGTTGTGGAATTCGGCGGCGGGAATTATTCCAAAATATTGTGACAGCATTGCGTGGTAGCGTTAAATATGCACGCCATCCGGACGGGCAATACCAAATCAAACACCAAAAGGTCCCCCGATTGCGTTCCAGACAGAGATCACGAGATTTACCTTATGTCGAGATCTGGCACCCGAATAAGTACTTCCTTGAGTAAAAGTATGTTAGGTAATTCAGCGACTAATCGATGGCTGTACACACAGTGAGGAATTTACCAGCAGGCTAGGCTGGAGCCTAGGGCGGCAGATTTTAGAGGCGGCAATTTTTTTGTCTTATAGAAATTAAAATAAATATTAAGGTATGTTTTGTAAAACTTTTTTTCGACAAAAAAAATGTCATTAATATGATTGTAAGCTATACAGGTTATCGAATTTTTGTGGCGGGTAAGGGTGGCAAAATTTGAATAGCTTATTGGCGGCAAAGGTGTAAATGTATGCAGTGGCGGCATACAAAAAGCATACCCATACGTCCTCTGGCCACTCAAGTTGGGCTGGTTCAAGCCCAAGTGAATAGTTTGTAGTACAAATAGCCTTTCGTCTTCTAATATAATTGAATCATGTGTTTTTGTTTCGTTAAAAAAGTAAAAATTGCATTTTTTTTAACTCAAGTTTAGAAAATTTTGCCACTCTAAAAACATAAAAGAAATTAAATTACAAAAGTGAGAAACCTGCTTTTTTTATCTGTCTTGCTTTCTGTTTGTTGTTCATTTGGAAAGCAAATATGCTATCTTTGACGTTACATTCACCAAAAGAGTATTTTTAATAAGACTATTCAAAAAACTCACGTGATAAATACATACAGCAAATTCTTTCATGAAAATCCTTCAATCTCCGAAGGTCCTCTCATTCTTGTGATGATCATTGATTGCCAATCAATTAAAACGGAATGAATTTGATAAAATGTGGCATTTGAAGCAGTAATTTAATTTATTTTCATTATACACTTCAGTTTCCCGCCAAGAAGTCTAATTCAAGTTTATATTATTTCAAGCGGGATAGGCAATTTACTATACAATAAAAATTGAAAACGAAATTAAAAAAAATTAGTTTAACTTTCTAAAGTCTTTTAAAAAGATGATCTTCTCATATTACGGGTCACAGAAGTTGTTTAATTATAGTAATCAGTTTTCCAACCGGCACAAAAATAGAAAGCAATCTGTAATTTTCACTTTGCTTTTCTTGCATCGTGTTTATATTTAGTTTCAACATATTTGCTTAAAAAAATACCTTCTCTATTTTTAGTTTGAAAAGAATTAAATAAAATGACGAGATTTTTTCTTATTCCCTTTTATATAGAACTAGTTCTTCTGTAAAACTCTTTTTGTACCATAGATGCTTTCGTGAGATGCAAAGAGGCCTCAGAATAGTTACACAGCCTCACATAAACGCTCCCGCAGAAACTCAGCGTCTGAGTGGTAGCTTAGCTGCCGCGCTTCGTCCGGTAATCAGATGAGTTCCGGAGGTCTTGGTCTTCCCATTGGCACCATGTCCTCCTCTATCCAATGTTCCTGTGAAGGCCATTTGGTTATCGTCCTAGTGGTTCTGACGAGGTCCATTCGATAATCTTTTTTCTTTTTGACTAATTAAAAGATGTGTGTACGACAAAATGTCAATAATGGTGTTGCTTATATATTTTATATATATATATATATATATATATATATATATATATATATATATATATATATATATATATATATATATATATTCACGCCTATGCCCCGCAGGGGTTGGCAGTGACCACAGAGCTCCATCCGCTGCCATTCATCGCAGCGAAACAGCTCGTCATTGGTCGCTTTTCGCCTTCGTGAGAATCAGGACGTAACGGGTGGCGAACCACGTCGCCGTCATTTTTTCGACAAATTAGGTATATTAAATTCGTCTTAGTGAATCCCACGAGCCGCAAGGGAGGACGGAGGTCAGCCCCAGCAGAGCCCTGCATGCTGAGGTCCACCATAGGTGGTGCACCATAGTCCCCGGGGGAGCCCGACCCCGGGACGATCAGCACGCGTGCGACTAGGCTCGCCCCTAGCCACGCATCCATTGGCACGGCAGACCGGAGGCAGATTTGGCAGAGAGGAAGGGAAAGGATAGAGAAGAAAGGAAGGGGCAGGAAAGAAAATGCGGATTGGGGGGGTTACCAGACTCGGAATAAACATTTATAAATCCATATAAATATTTATTCCGATGCGGGAATCGAACCCGCGACCATTGACTCCGCGGACGGAGGGCCCCGCCACTGAGCCAATCGGTCGTCGTGTTACTTATAAGCTCTGTAAATTACTGTAGTTGATTAAAAATATGCGATACAGTCAATCGCATATTACAGGAAATTGACGTACATAGGTACTAACTTACACAATGCCGTCTGTTAAGCCTTTACGGTACGCACTAGTGTTATATTCATTTATACCTTCTGTTAAGTTTAGAAAAAATTCTAAAGTCTGCGTTACTCCAATGGCACTTTTTTATTTTCGATACGAATGAAGAGGTATTTGAATTCATTGTCCTCGAGATACGTGAACAGCACCGACTTAAGGCGGGCGACCCGAAGGCCTACCAGGGTGTCGGAGCATTGGGGGAGGGGACGAATACTTAAATGTTTCTAGTATTTAAAAAGCAACTTAAAACATTTAAGGGCGCCAGGCAGGCTTACCTATCCACTCGCCCAGGGTATCTGGATGATTAAGGCGGACTCTTCACGGGAGATATTTTATACAAATCATATCCAGAGACCCAAATCCTAAGTTTTATGATTAAAACAAACTTCAGTTCTACCCTGATCTTTGTATCTATTCGTTCTACCATCTAGGATTCGAACGCAGAATATTTGGCTGAAAAGTCGTGTATTATGCCATTAAGCCATGCAATTGTCAACTAGATATAATTTTTAACTGATAATTGATATACAAATTTATGTTTCATATTTTAAATGTTTACTTATTTTCAGTTTGACTTTTTTATTCCGTTACGTCTAGGATTCAGCTTAACGGATTTTAATGGAAAATTTGCGAAAAGATGAAGGGTTTATACGGTTCCATATGCAGGCTAGTTCAACTCACTCTTAGCATCATCCAAGAGCTAGTTAGTTGATATATTATTTATTCCATATTATATGTATATTACATATTTTACAATTAAATGCAACCAAATTACAAGATTCGTGTCTTATATATTTAATTTAAATTTAAAAATACTTGGGATAAATAAAATATAAATCGTATATACATTATTGTTATATATACTATATACTTTACAATTTACTCTTTAAATACCATGTCAATTCTGTATACAATTTACATTACAAAATATTATTTTAAAAAAATTAATATTCTACATTAATCTAGCATACTCACGTTATAACTTTATCCAATTGTTGTATGAAATCACTATATACGTATTAACTAAATTTCGAATAGCCAACTTATGGAATCGTCCTTCTCTGAGGACGTTGGTTGTTGACTACGGTCTGGAATACGATTTTACTCCTTTTTATACCAATCCGGGCGGTCTATAATGATCGCAGAATTTGCTACTCAAATATAAATTTAATCAATGTTTAATCCAAGATTAACGAACATGATTATTTGCAAGAATACTCGATTAATCACAAAGTGAAGAATATTTTTTAAATATATTTTAAGACTGCACCATTTTATAATGTTAATTTGTACACTTTGTACTATTCACAGAATAGTTTATGTGTTATTGTTAATAAATCAATATATTGAAATAAATATAATCCGTTAACACTTTATTAATTGAGAGTATTGTAGAGGAGCCATTTGAGCCACTTCGTTTTTTCTGAAGGAGGTAGTAGGTGTATCAAAATTTGATTCTGAAAATGTCTTTTTTATTTTGTGTGGCGAATATATATATATATATATATATATATATATATATATATATATATATATATATATATATATGTGTGTGTAATATTTATACTAAATTACATCACAGACTCTTAAGATACTTTTGCTTATTGCTTAAATAGACCGTCAGACAAAAACTCCACAAATTAAAGGTTTTCATTAATAATGGAATTCATAAATATACTTATAAAAACGGGGTGCACCAGTTATATGAAAAAAATAAGACTATACTGAGAGAAGTCTTATATAATAAACCTGGAAAGGAGGCTAGCCTTAGAAAGATAATAAAAGGATGGAAATGAACGAAAAGATTATAACACTTTTTAATTTTTAACAAACTGACGTTTGACAAATGAAAAGTAATTATTTAACTTGAAATAAATAATATTAAATTGAAGAATGAAGGATTTGAGACACCACCTCTTAATCTTCACCCAACAAAGCGGAGTACGAACCATACAGCAGAAGTAGATTTTTTATATTCTCTGAACGATTCATGTAACAGACAAAAATTTTTATTTTTTTTGTCAAAAACATTTGACTAAGATTCTTCTAGAGTAGGGCTCTACTAGTTAGAAAAACACACAAGTTTATACAAACATAGTACAAAAATATTTATAAGTCGTATGAAACCTACATGTAAGTATGTGTAAACTATGATTTTGGGAAGTATCAAGGTGACTTTATAATTATAAATCAGCATTATTCAGCGCCCTATAATTATCAATCTTGAGCCAAATTTATAATTATATGTCGCGTATGACACACTATAGTGAAGCATTTTGAAATTACACCCTAGACATATGTACATACATACATACATAATTACGCCTGTTTCCAGTAAAGATAGGCAGAGACCAGAAACGTCTATCTGCTACGATCCCACCACACTGTAGACTCTAGAGAGTGGCGAATTTACCAGCATGCTGAGTAGACTGGACCCTAGGGCGGCAGATTTAAGGGAAGACAATTTTTTTTTATCTTACAGAAACTTTAAAACATTTTTTGACAAAAATATTGTTTTTAAGTGATTGTGAACTAGGTAATCGTGGTTGTTAAGAGTACTCTTTACAAGCTCTCTACCACAAGCTATATGAGCTGTACAATGAGCCGAACGTCATCAAAATCATTAAGATTGGACGCCTTCGTTGGACTGGGCACGTGCTATACGGATGGACGAGACTAGAGTACCCAAACGCCTACTTGAAGGCAAACCGTAAGGCACGAAGGTCGTAGAAGCCGCGGAACGACTAAGCTCAGATGGCTAGATGGAATCGTGGACGACTTAAGGACAATCGGTGTGAGGGGCTGGAGGGAAAAAGTTAAACGAAGATCCGACTGGACAAATTTAATGGACCAGGTTAATACCCACCCGCGGCTGTAATACCTTGATGATGATGATGATGAACTAGGTAATCGAATTGTAGAAATGGGTAGGAGCAGTAAAATTTAAATAGACAATTTGCGGCAAATGTGTAAATCCGGCATTGACTACTACTGACTATTTGAGATATGATAAACAAAAAATGGCTACATTGAGTTTACTTACAGCATCATTATCAGTTTAAACCAGTCCACTGCTGTTGCCGAAACGATAAGTGCTGATCCTCATTGCTTTGTGTTTATTTATGCTTAACTTTGATTTTTGAATCGATAATATCCTGTTAAATCTTTACGAAACACATCATTAAACTTTAGCCCTCAGTTCCCGATCGCCTCATTATTTCTGGGCAGGATAGACTGCATACGTAACGCGGAAAATCGGGCTAGGTGGCACTTCTTGGGGAAGGCCTATGTCCAGCAATGGACTGCCGCAGGCTGTTAATGATGATGATATACCCTGCTTGCTGCAGAGATTTCAACATAGAATGAGGGCGACTATGGGAATATATAAAAACCAGTGGTTTAGGCTTGTATAGTTTAGTGGTAGCTTGGTATATGCCTTATGATATATATACCTGCCTTATATACAATAACTTATAAAAATCAATTTTCGACCTCCAATACGTATTATGAGTGAGAAGATTATGCGAATATCCTTCAATAATATCATTTAGACGTTGATCCAGCATAGAACTGTTATGGCTGTATTGATTATGATAAAGATAACAAAGCAATATGATAAGCAAAGCAGATGAGGTAATCAAAAGAGGTGCCAAGTTTTCATTGGACCTTACGCATCACCTTATTATTATATAATAAACACCTTTTCATCTTCACACTCTAATGTCGCAAAGACAGAGGATACCGCGAAGAAATTATATTGGACTGCTACTAATGCGTTCCTTGCAAGGCTATTTGTCCGCACCACAAAAATAGTTTTTTCAGACTATGGTAAATCTTATAAAAGATATTATCAAATTATTATACTATTATTAGTTTCTGAAGTGTATTTATGATCCACTATTAATAAGTGTATCCTAATCTAAGTATCAAGTCAAGTAGAACAAAACATGTCTTTATGTTACGGCGTTTAATCACAGAAAGAGCGAGGAAGGGTGCCGGGTATCATACACCACACCACCACACTTATATATCATAAACAAGAATACAATATATAATATACTATAACAGTAGTCGATGATGATAATGCCGCGAATACATAAAGCCGCGAGAACTGAAAAGAAAAACAATAATCATAATTATTAAAACATTTTATTATAACTACATTTAATTAATAAAAATAGAAATAGCCTTTATACTTCCAAGCTAGCAATTAAAAGGGTCTTCATGCAAATTTCTGTCTCATTACAAATCAATTAATTTTGTTAAATGTCAATGTTGTTGTTACCTCAAAGAATTGGATTTTATTACCACTCAAAGACTTTTTTGTTTTAAAATAATCATTTTCTTTTAATAGCTTTATAATAATTATTTTTATCAATATCTTTATATAAGTAAATTTTGTTAATATTATATTGTGCAAGTGATGATTAGTAGTGTATAAAGTCCTATGCCTTGATTTTACAAAATCTAATCTGTGTGACAAAATTATTTTTCGAACGAAACTGAGTCACATATTTTAATAAACGTTGAGATGACTCATAACGTACCACAGTTTAGCAATTTAAGATATTTTGAAATACGTAATAATATATTTATTGTAAATAAACATTCATCTTTACTGTGTTACATTCAATCATTCTTTTGCCTCGCTGTCATATACTTTTAATCTGTGGAAACATCTCAAAAAATACTGTGCCTTAGCCGATAAGAGTACGATCCACTAGTAGTTCATAACGCTAAAAATTAATAAACGTTAACTGGTCTCTAAGACTTTCACTAAAGCATTTTAAACGAATCAAAAATTAAATATTTTGATGTGAGTCCGCGTGACTGTTATAAATATTGATGCCTGAGTTAAAATTTCTTTAATAAACCGAAATTTAATTATGAGGTAGAACAAATAAAATCGTTAATGATGTATGTTTATTTTTAATAAAATAAAAACATGCTGTAATTACAGAATCTATCTGTAATGTTGAAATAACTGCTGTAAGAATTTATTTACGTAAAGCTCCATATTTAACTAAGGTTTCTTTCTTTTTTTTTATATAAATTTATATTTCGTTTTCGAGTAAATATATAGCGGAACTAATTTTGAAGGAAGTCCAATGTAAAAAAAGTTGAATTAGAGAGATATGATTAAAACTACTAAATAAATACAACAAAATAGGAGAATTAAAACGTTAAATAACTTTTAACTTTATGTATTATAAATGAAATTATAGAAAAAAGAGCGTCAAGATATAAATTTGGAAATATATAACTATGTTAAATTGAAAATGATATTTTGTAACCTATACCTTTACAACGACTGCTTCTATAAAATATGAATCTAATTACCAATTATTTCTGTTTAAAACTTATAAGTAGACTTTATAGCCTGGTTTCATAGTTCCTGGTTATTGACATGATAGCGGATAGCTTCTACACTTATATATTCGCATGACAGTAGCTTGACTCACGCCCGGTCACACAAGTGCAAGCTCCTGGAGTGAAAATAGACAGCTACTGTATGTATGTATTCGAATCGTTTTAATAACTAATTAAGATACATAAGGTCCCGGGCTTACGCGTTACTGTCATTTTGCAAGATGACGTTTGAGTCACACAGGAGCTCCTGTTCGAGGTTGAGCTCGGGTAGTTCGAATGCGAGGTGCTAATCGACTTACAAAACGACAATAACAATTTGTGTGATACGGTTACAACGTGTGAATAGCTGCACTGTAGTTTTGTAATGAATGTTGTGAATTGCCTTTGAACTGCACCCTGATCTAGATCACTCTATGCTACGTAATGAGTGAAAGGTTATCTGTAATTTCCATTCGTTCTTTCCATTCATTACTCATAAACGTGAACGTGAATCGTGCTAGAAACATGTCTGCCGTTTGTGTTTTTTGACATAAATATTGGCGAAGTTATCATTGTGTTTGCGAATACGTAGTGATTTTAAGTGCTGCGCCAGTTTTATAATGTGTGTGATTGTGTTGTGATCTGTTCATATGAGGCTGCTATATAAAACTGGTCCAATGGAGTCTCTCAGAAAATGGTTCTACAAACCAAAGGTATGTTACAAGGAAATTCTTAAAATTATCCTACAGGTTTATCGTCTGAAGTTTATTTTATATTTACTTCGTGCTACTTTTTACATGTTAAATTTTCTTATGGTTTTTCACGACTGTCCTCGAGGCACCTTGTTCGTCATTCTTTGTTATTACATTACATGCAAACTGTTTCTACTATTATTTTATACTGTTTGCCATTGTTCTTATCGTTGTTATAACTCGATTGGTATTCTATTCCCTTTTTACACATGTAGTGATTATAAATCTTCTAAAAGTTTTCATATATTGGTTGTAGGATCATTATTGAAGACTACTGTTTCTATGTTTTAAAGGTCGATTGATACTTGTTCGACTAGATGTTAATGCGGTAATCGCGTTGTATTTTGTGGCTAACCATTTTTTGTTACAATGACATGTAAACAGTGCTCACGTTGAATATAATTAGTGGTAAACAAGTTTTGAAAGCATTAATTAATAGACATTTCACACATTGGTTGCATGTTAAGCGGTTTTTGTGGTAAGGCATAAGAGCTATTTTTGTTCAATATCACAATTTACTCAAAATATTTGGGTAATAGGTATTTAATTATATATCTTTGTTGTAGTTAGCATAAACAAACATCTCAAACATGAAAGGGGCTAATATATAGGATTTTATTATTTAAAATTGTATTATAAAAAAAATGTATCATGTTATAATCCCATGCTTATGGCAGCCTATTGTAGGTACCACTACTCAGGGATGTCTTTTTGCCCAATATTTGGCTGCACACATCTAGTTCCTCTAGCTGCCTTGTCTAGATTGTTGCTCCTGATAGGGGACGCCCCCGTTTGTTTGCCAAGATGCATTTTATCCCTTCAATAATCTGTTTTATTTACAGTTGCAATTACTACTATGAATGTTTAAAAAAATTAGGAGTTTCATAATCTTATTAATTTTTTTATTTTTCTTATATATTCACGCCTATCCCCCGCAGGGGTTGGCAGAGACCACAGAGCTCCATCCGCTGCCATTCATCGCAGCGAAACGGCTCGTCATTGGTCGCTTTTCGCCCTCATGAGAATCATAATCTTAAGAGGTTGATATATAGAAATAAATAATTATTTGATTATATTAAGTAATCCAATCCAGTCCAGTTTGGTTTTGGAACAACCTTATCTTGTTATCTGTTGATAATTTCACACGACAGTTGCACAAGGGGTTTGTGGTTGAGAAACCCTACTTTACCATGCTTTCCCTACAGTGACCAGTCTGGGTGCGCAGGCTATCAAGGGACTTCCAGATTGGCTATAGCAAGTCGCTTCTGGCTACCAGAGACTGAAGCATTAATTAAACTCTAAGACAGTGGGTTTCTCTCAACCACTCAAAAGTTTTTTAGCTTCTGCAATTGTTTTTTTCCTACCGAGTAGCCAAGACTAAAGTTTGTACCAAATGTTGACTTAGTCCAGTGTTATTTGTCTTTGTGCCATATGTTTTAGCCAGGTTAGGTGACGGTCTAGATGCACACTAAGAAACTTTACACTCTTTCTGAGGCAGTATATTATTCTGAGTATGGCAGCATGGCTGCTTTTTCTAAGAATGAACATAATGCACTGATTTTGAAACACTGACTCAAGCCACCTGTTTACATCTCATAAATTCATGTAAACTGTTTTCAATGAATAATTCTGTTTACAAAACTAAAGACAAAGTACATTCAGCTAGTGAGAGAAAAGTAAATTGGCCTTTATTTTATCTCAATTTAAACTAAAAATTATTTTATTCTTCTATTTATTATTCTATATATTATTATTTTATTCTCCATAAATTCTGTTTCCTCTTTGCCTATCTTATTGGATTGAATGATAGAGTAGATAATAGTAAATTGTAAGTTGCACAATTAATATACACATCAACATTAGTAGTGATTGAATGATATTCTCACTCTTTTGAATGACATTCTCATTCTATTGCATGACATAAGTGAAGTTTGAATAATTCAAGCTATTGCATTTAGATTGTAACAAAATACATAACTAACACTTTGAAATAAAATAATCTTTGAACTCAATTTCTCTAAAGAGTTTATATTTTAATTTTGGTCAGTAACAAATTTGTCATGCCTCTGGCACTTCAGGTGTCTATTAGCAGCAGTGATGAGTTACAATTAAGTCAATGCAATCTGTTAGCATGCCATCCTATAATAAAATCCAAAAATTTTCTCTATATTCTAGTATTCATCATGTACATAGTACATATTATAGATAATTCTGTTTGCTTGTGCATTCAGACTACAAAGAAGTTTAATGGTATCCTTCTTATCAAACTGCTGATATGTGACTTAATGTTAAACTGCCGGCCGTTTTCATATTATATGCTTTGTAATGATAATTGACTATTTATGAAAGTGCTTTGACATTGAAATGAGAGCTAATGTTTAATTGTGATACAAAGCATTAAGTTATTTAAGAGATATCCAGAGTATGTAATTGCTTTTTATATAGAAGAGGTATATGAATATACAGGTCTATATATAAACTTATAACATTAAGGCAGTAGATGTATTGTCAAAAAAGAAAAGGTACCTCTACCTTATAAGAAGGGTGCAGGTCGATAAAGTCTTAATCCAATCCTCATTGCCTAGACATTGGTATGATAAGATTACAGATCTAGTGTCCCTTCACGACTTAAAGTCATATGAGGCCATCATTTATCCTTAGTGGAGCTCCTTGCTCATTCTTGACCCACTTAGTGATGGGGCGGTGACAAAAGGATTTCTTGTGTTGGCTATCTATACCTTCAGGAAGATGGGTGCAGAGAAGCATTGTCTTCCTTTCAATAAGGTTAGAGGTTGAAAGGAGTTGTGAAGTGAGATAGTGGGATAGGTTGGGCATCCAGTTCTCATTGCTCGCTAAATTTTAAAATTATAATAAATAGTCAAAACACTATACGGTAAACAAAAGGGTAATGTAATTGTAATTATTAAAATTGTAATTCCAATAAGTATTATAGTAATACCATTAATTATTAATTCATACAATAATAATCAAATAGTATATTGGTTAATTTGCTTACATTTATAATAATTTGAATGGTCTTTATAAACACGTGATTTATCTATATCGATGTTATTTAATCGCCTTATCGGATAAGGTCACGTTCTCTCTCTTTCCGCCGTGAACCGCCCGCCAACTCATGTCCTGCTCATACACTTTCACTTTTTTTCTCCGCTTTCCCAATAGCGGGTGAAACTCGGCCGTTCTGCCAAATGTTCGCAAATGTTACCTGCAATAATTATTGTCGAGTGATATGCGTATGTCCTTTTTTGCGTTGTTTCAACTTTTAATTTTATGTATTGATTTTTGTTTTGTGTGATATTGCGTTGTTAATTAAGGCCTTGACAACTTCGGAAGGGCTTGTGTGGATCTAAGTTTAACGATTACTATGTAGAGGTACTTATAAAATTGTTAATTAATAATGTATAAAGTGGAGTGCGTCAAAGTAGGAAAAAAATAACGCTACTGGCTTTTGCGTAGAGGATATATTTATACTCCTATTAAATTATCTTATTAATATCCTATACATGGAATTACTTGTATACTCTTATAATATACTAGGTACTCTTTTATGATGCCGAAACCCACGCTTCGGCGTCATAAAAGTCCACACACTGACGGTCCATCTGTTTCACAAATTTCGAGGTTGCTTAAAGGGCTATGTAGAGGGCTATACTCAACTCCTTCTGGTGAATAAGAGTTCGTTAAATTTACCCAAATAAAATAGTTATAGTTATGGTCAGGGAGTATCTTTCCCTAGCCAGTAGTTATGGTATTGGTACACGCGTTCCCAAGTTACTACCGTATCACTACTTGTTTTCCGTTACGGTAGTATCATATCCCTATCATCCTGTCTAAATCCATCTTTCCCTTCCCCTGCCCTTTTCTTTCTTCTCTATCCTTTTCCCTTCCTTTACGCCAATCCACGGTTCGCCGTGGCTAGGGGCGAGCTTAGTCGCAAGCGTCCCGACTGTCCCGACTGTCCCGGGATCGGGCTCCCCCGGGTCGTGCCTTGCCTCAGCATGCGTGACTCTGCTGGGGTGACCTCTATCCTCCCTTGCGGCTCGTAGGATTCACTATGACGAATTTTATTAGACCTAATTTGTTAAAAAAAATGACGTCGACGTGGTTCGCTACCTGTCATATTCTGATTCTCACGAGGGCCGATTTGTTCGAAAGGTGTGATAACTCCAAGTGTTAAAATTGTTTGTCGCAATGAATCTTAACGATTTAGTGATTGCGTTCTTAATGATTTCATCATGTTGTCATAACATGCGTTTTAGGGCCAGCGCCCACTGGCGGCGCGGAACGACTAAGCATGTTTATGTGATGAATCGTAATAGTAGACCATATAAACATGTATTTAAAATTGATATTTTAACTATAAAAATATATCGGGATATCGCAATAACTAATTGGTTTCTTTAGCGCAAATTTCACAAATATGTGCTTATTTGGCTTGTTTATTGATCATGGTTATCCATAATTGCCATAACCCTAGAGATTGTATGTTATACTATCATAAGAATTTTGTTTTGCACCCACTGATAAGACACACCACATAAGGTTAAGAATGGATTCATATTTTTTTTAATACTTTATTGTACACAAAACAGGAAGTACAAGAATTAAAAGGAAAGAGGTTGTACAAGGGCGAGCTTAAATCAAAATTGAGTTTTCTTCCAGCAAACCCAGGAGTGAAAGAGAGATAAGATAAGCTGTGAGGATAGAAATAAGTGTACAAGAACAAAATATAATAATAATATACCTAACAATACGTACTATATAAAACCATACATATATAAACATATAAATACTAATAATATATAATATAATACTATTGTAGTTTGGGACATCCCTTAGGCAAGTGAAGCGACGATCTGCGTAGAACGGCTGACATAATTTCAGTGGTGCTATGATGATGATATAGAAGACAAGTGTTCTTAGCGTATAGCGTATTACTAGCGTTCAGTGTCAACCAGGACCTTACATTTTCTATTTAAATTTATTCAACTTATTATCGTGACTTAACGATTTCGTGTTAGATTTTTCGTAGAAACTGAAGTTGTATATTTCGTTTAAACACGTAATACGTCGTTGAACTGTACCGTTAATTATTAATAATGTTTTATTTTTTAATATCACATATATGTCAGATCGTATGAGAGCTAAGAAGAAAATTCCTATGAAGTTGAATTTAAAAAATATAACTAATTTATGTACGCTTCTGGGCTTAAATTTTACCTATTTTTAAAAGTCGTAAGACGTATGGTTTAACCCGTTGGCACGGTTTTTATAAATTTTAGGTTCATGTGAATGAAGATGGAAATAATCGAAAAAAATAATAGATTTGCCTTTGTTTCATACACTAAGTGACAATTTCTAAAGGCGTCATCGCCTACAAGTGAGATATTATAAGGAACCAACAGTATGTAACACTTATCTCGAATTCTTGCTAATACTATGTTTTAATACTACAATGTAGATATAAATACAGAGCCACACTATGTGTAAGTATAAGATGTAAAGAAATAACATATTATTGAAATTTTAAACAGCATGGAATCACAACTTCTACTAAATACTGTGAGAAATATATGATGTGGTTATTGTATTTTAATAATTAAAACAAAATGTTGAGAGCCAAAAAGATTTAAATATGTACCTTTAATCTATGTTAAAAAGATATTAATAATCATAAAACAGTTTTTATGGTAATATTAAATTATTTCCATGACATTAGAAATTAGATTTGCTGAATGTCAGTTTGTCAACAATAAAGTGTATATTACAATTTAAAACTACATTCATGTCATCGTCGTCAACTTCTGACAGGCCATTGCTGGCCATAGGCCTCTATCAAGGTGTTGCACCTAGTCTGATCTTCGACTACATACATGCATCCAGTCTCGGCTAGCAGCTTTGTCGTTGATGCTGGTTCTATATGCCCCGGGGGCGTCCATATTACGTTCGTCTTTATATTTATTTCACACTTGTCTATTCCAAAAGTTATCGATGTATTGTAATGTGATTGTAAATTAAATATGCTAGTATTGCATAGAGGCTATTTTTTAACAGCTTGTATTTGCGGTATAGTGTGGCACCGCACTAACAATGAACAGATGTTTTATTATCATGATGGGACTACGTGTTACAGAATTGCGGTGACGAGGTCAAAATGTCTTCTATTTGTTATTCAATGTTCTTTTATATTGTAGAGCATATAAAATGTTCGTAGATATCACATAGTACACGTGTTCTGTTGTTATACGCTTACATCGGATAATTTGAATATAATTTATTACTATGATGATAATTTTCTTTATTCTGCTAAACAACATCTGATGTTGTCTACACAATTCTTAATCCAAGCAATTCATGAATTAATTAAACGTATAATATTATTCTTTTTCATATTATATATATTATATATATTATTCGACTTGATGTTTATTTACTCAGCTCACGATGTATATTTGATGAAAATTGACGTGAAAACTGGAAATTTTAATAAGCACATAATCCTTGAGAGAAGGCTGTCAACTGTTATACATTTTAATTGAAACAGTCAAGCCACTGTTTCAATTAAAACTTGAATCAACCAAAAACAACGCATCTGCATCTGCTTTGCGTTGCGGATGTCTATGGGCGGCGGCGACCCGCATGCTCGTTTGCCTGCACTGCTATAAAAAAAAGAATTTTGAAACAGAAAAAATTATGAAGATTTTTTACGGCAACGGCAACTTTGTCGCCTGATAGAAAACAACCAAAGCCACTAACAGACATCTGCAACACCACAGGCATTGCAGAAGAGTTGTCGACCTTTTAGAAAGCTTGTTTTATTTAAGTTTTTCCATGCGATATCGGTTCTGACAAGAATTATTATTTTCAACTGAGATTTGAAGTTATTTTTCCCCTAAATTGAAAAGGATAACAACTTTTATTATATCGAGTTGATGTTTACATATACTAGAGGTTTTTTTAATACTTTTTTGGTAAAGGATAGCTTTTATTAGGTAGTCGCCTTGGGGTCATAAGCCTTACAAGTTTATTGACTTGAAACTTAAGGTGAAAATAAGGTTAGAATTCATCAGGGTAATAACCGTACAAATAAACAGATTGCATTTTTTATAAAAAAGCAGCCTACGACACGCAAAGCTTATTTTTAGGTCCTCACTTCGAATGAAAGGTTGTAAACGACTTTAATTTAAAGATAGATACTAATGTATATGTATTTTCATGTATTTGAATTAATTATAATAAATAATAATTTTTATTTGTTTTTGTTCGAAATAAATATTCTCTTCCTTTAATAGCACCTATCTTTTATAAAAGAAAAATAGAAAAGCTATAAAACTATTAAAAAATTGAGTTGACTACTCTAAGCTGCATTCGACCCACGACCATTGCCTTCGAAAGCGGTACCTTCTGCACTGAGTCATTTAAATCGTTTAATTGCTGCATTAGAATAAATATTTTTGTGTCCTATTTATTCTGAGCGTGTTTGTCCATATCGTTCGTATATTTTTAAAGACATCAACAATAATAAAATGATATTTAAAATATTTTGTTGTGAACTGAGTGTTCAGGATTGTTCTAGAAGATATTGATCGAATGGATTTGAAGTTACGAATTCAAATGATATACGCGTATGGGCGTCATTTCGTAAGGGCATTAGCCGGCCATTGTCATTCCTGTGCCCACACCGAGAGATCCGCGTTATGCATTCATTTGCCGCATCGACCAATAATGAATTCCAACTAGCTACGATTGGCGCTCTATTGGCATTGCTATGCACAAAGTGTAATAAAGAATTATAGGATTGTTACTGCTTTTCCTAACGCTTCCTTATTGTTCATCCACAGACCCTGTCTTTATTAGTTACAGGGTCTGTGCGGTGATTGTTTGGATCGGTAATTTTTTGTCGTTTGATATCGTTCAACAACACCAACAAAAATAACCTGATAAAGTCAACTGGATATATTCCGCTAGTAAGACAGGATATTGCTGATATATCCTGTAATCGACAGAAAATATATCCAACAATAAAGTCTAGGTTTCACCCGTAGGATGTGCTTTAGTTATCCCAAAACAGGATTTGACAAGCTGGATTTCTTGAAGCTCAGATACAGGAGTATCATGCCGGTATCCAATACCCAACTAGTATTGCCTTTGTAGTTTTAGGAATATTTGCTGCCCTTCGATGATCGATCAGAACACATTTCGTATATCAGCGTGATGTACCACGTGTAGGAGAGGTTAACAGTTGATCAATTGAATGTGTCCTTATTTACATTATTGTTTATGTCCATTATTTTAGTATGTTGATCATGTATATCGTAAGCAGCAAGCATTGGCCTGCAGTAATCCACCCGGGTCGATCTTCTGCTTCATCCATCCAGTTGCTGCCATCTGCCCTTTGCAGATTGTCGCACCATCTGTCCATGGGATGTCCTACACTGCGTTTGCTGCGACGCGATCCCCACTCCATCACTCCTTTACTCTAACGATTGTCGGTTCTTCGATAAGCTATATAAAATGCTATAAATTAACAAGTAATATAAAAAAAATTAAAATAAATTCTTACTTAGGTCAACAAAGAAAAAGTTTATTTTAATTATTTACTATTTTTATATTTATAATTACAATTAATATAAATATATTTATTTATAAATATGACAGAATTACACTATTTTCCTTCCATATAAAATTAAAATTAATTAAATAAATTTAATCCATGAATTAACATTTAAAAAACTGTATTAGTGTCAAGTGTCATCCACTACAGGTAAAAAATGTATTTGAACGTGAGCGGATGAATAAAAAGTATTTTATTAACGATTGAAAATTTTTACAACATATATAAATATATAAAGGGTGAGTATGACTAATAGTAGAAATTGAAAAGGAACTGTGCTCTGATACATATGTATATGAAGATAGCTAAAATATTGACGGAAAATTTTCTTTATCTAGTACAACAACGAACTGGTTAAATCCGAGTGCTAACTAGCCTAAATCTTAAGCAAATAAAGCAAGGCTCAGCGAGTAACGCTTTCGAATCAATCGACGAATGATTCACGACTTTGTACTTTGATGCGTAAAGCTTAGCGCTCAATGGCGCATCTTTGGGTTTCAAATTTGACATAATGATAGTCCAACTAGTGGACATCATACTATTAATTATCTAGTTGTATTTTTACTTTTAAATAATCTAATATATAAAAATCTCGTGTCACAATGTTTGTTATCGTACTCCTCCGAAACGGCTGGACCTATTTTTATGAAACTTTTTTTGTATATTTGGTAGGTCTGAGAATAGTAGGTCGTAGAGCTGTGAGACTCAGACCATTTGCTATACTATTTTTTTGATACTAATATGCAATATTTGTTTTGACATCTGTGTCATTTAGTATTTTCTGTTTTCTGCGTCGATATCTAGATTTTCGTCGTAAAGATCTTTGACCAATGCCCAAATTATCGTTCAACGGAGTTATCTTTCTATATGGTATCAAATGAATTCATTCTAAGTTAAAGTTTTTGAATGTAAGAATATAATTTAAATTTTCGTATACAAATAATACATCATCACCACCACTTAACTTGAATGTAAGATTCAAATATACGTATATTGTATTCAAGTTGAGAAAAGTGACCATAAAACAACGTGTACAAAATTGTTTTTAGTTCACTTTTTAGTTAAAAGTGACAATAACGTTAGTCATACAATAACTAATATTTTGTTTCTCACTGATTTTATATGGCCGTGTCCTAATTACGTTTATAATTTTTTTCTAGTTACAATATCACATCCATAGTTGGATAACGTAAATTGTAATGAATCATCCGATTGATGTTATTTTAAGACACAGCCATGTTTGTCTTTATAGTGAATTGTCCTTTAGTTCATAGGTTTGATTTTTCCTTATAAACTGTAAACAACTTTAAAAGCGACACAATAAAGTTTCTTTTCAGTCACATAATTTTGTTTTCGACAGCCCATATGTTCCCACTGCTGAGCACGGGCCTCTCTATTTCTGAAGGAACGGACTTCAACCTACCACGCTTGTCCAATGCGGATTGGCAGGGATTCCAAATTCAGAATAAATATCTGTAGGCCATACATATATTTATTTCGATGCAGGATGGAACCGGCGACCATTGACTCCTTGGGTGGGGCGCCGCGCCATGGAGACAATTGGTCGTCACATAGTTAGTTGGGTATTAAGCAATTTATTAGGTAAGAATCTTCATTTCTATTACGTCAATGGGCGCTCAGCCTTATTCCATTTGCTGGTGTTACACCGTCTATGTTTGTGCACCGATTAATGTCGATGTTCAGCATTTTTAATTCGCAAGTTCTTAACAATATATACTTATTTGTTATAATTTTCTTTATTATCCTTGATTTTCTTGGTAATTTAAGTAACATTTAGACTTACAAGTCTAGTTATTCATTTTATTTTAGAAATAATCATTGAGTGGTTGACGACAATACTTTGCCATCAAAAATCCACGCACATCCAAATGACAACACACGCGTTACAAATATGGCTTATCTTATAACAAATGTACGCTTATTAACATAGATCCAAACCAAACCACCGAAGCCTCTTTTTAAAATTTTGCTTTCGTCGTTCGCTCTGTTTATTCATAATAATATTGGCAATGGCTGCAAATATTTTGTGCGATTTTCATAAGTAGATAATGGATTTTGTAAAATTGATCCAAATGTGTAGGTTGCTGTATTAAAATCTTAAAAATAACAGTCCCAGGTATCATTTTGTAAATAAGAATTATTTCTATGGGGCTATTACGCAGATCGAACGATGAAAAGCCTGTCGGGCTCGGGTTGTATTTACGTATATTAGTTACCTGCATGACGTAATTTACACAACCAGAGCAATAAAACATACACGGTGAGTCAATCAATGATGAATGTTCCGTCCATTGTTCAATTCGTAAAATACATGTATTTTGTGTATGCTCATAGCAAAGTAGGTCTTTTGTTATTTGAGCAAGTGATAGTGGTAAATGAGTGGAATAGGTCGGTAAAAGGAATGCTCATCGAAAGAAACGAAATTTTGGCGATGGCATTATTTTGTGTAAGACATATAGTAAGCCTAATTATCAGAATTCTTACGTGTATTTGAGTAAATGATATTGGAACAAAGTGAATTCTTTTTAAGATTTAAAAGTATGGAATAAATAGTATTAGAAATGTTTATGAAAGATTATTATACCATTCTTTTATAAACATTTCTAATACTATTTAGGTCTATTTTTAATATATATATATATATATATATATATATATATATATATATATACATATATATATATATACATATATATATATATATATATATATATATATATATACATATATATATATATACATATATATATATATATATATATATATATATAATGGTAAAATCTTGATTGTTAACGGACTGATGTTCGACAAATGAAATGTAATTTCTTGTCGAAAAAATTAAAAAAATGGATTTGAATTAGGGTGACGATATATACATGTATGTATATGATTGTTGATACATACGTAATAGGCGTTTCAAATTTGACGATTTGCATTATAATACGTATTCATTATGTAGTACTTTTGCTTGACATTTCGCAAAACGGATTTGCTTGACGCGCAAAAAATAAAGAAGTGTTGTGTGGCCTTTGTAATACAAGTTCACAGTATGGGAAGTCCCGGCAGTATTTTCCTCTTGCGAGTATACAAGCAGCAATTTTTTTTGTATTACCAGAAGATTTCTTAGTAAAACGTTTCTAATTATTTGCTATCGTTTTTACTGTGTAGTTGCCGGTTTTGAATTGGGACACTTCATTTTTTACTGTAAGTCTCATACGAGGCGAAGATGGTATATATACCAGTAGATGAATTGATGTCTACCTGAGTAATAATAATCAATTTGGGTTAATCAATCCGCTAGCCAAGCATGGGGATTACAGCTATAGAATTGGGCGATGGCAGAAAATCAGTTTCTCTGCTCAATAATGCTGGAGGTTTTGACTGAGCCATCATCTATTACCATCTTTATTTACTGTAAATCAATATGTAATATGTAATATATTTTCATGTATGTTACTGCAGAAGGAAATAAATTTATCTATCTTATGTATTTATACCTCTAATTTTGACGGAAGTCAATGTCCAGCAGTGGATTATATTAAATTGATGATGATGCAATGCCTAATTGATTAGGAAGATACTCTTATAATTTGTTGTCGTCGGTTCGTTTTTATTTACCATTTAACATTGTCATCCCCAAAAATTGCTACATAGTTACCACCAAAGAATAGGGCCACAGCATTTCTTCCCAGGAGAGAACCGTGTGTGAGACGACGGGAACAAAATACACGGAGATCAATGTCTAGTAGAGGATTTCATTGAATTGATGATGCTGAATAGCTTAATTGAGTAGGGAGATACTCTTCTTATAATTAGATATCATAGGGTGGTAGATTGTGGTGTAACGGGCTGATTTCCTCAACTCGATGTCATCATGCGCCTATTTTGCATGTGATGTTGTAGGTTAATTTCTATTTGACATTTTCCTTCCCTATAAACTGGTATGTCATTACCAGCAAAGAATAGGGCCACACCATTTCTCCCCAAGAGAGTCCCATGTATGAGGCGACACATTTGGGCAGCAATGTCTACCTGAGAAAATAAAACTCAATCCCAGGTGGATTTTTCCCAAGCGTGGATATACCAACTCTCATTTGTGAGGGTGACCGATGCCCGGCAATGTAATCTTAAGCCTTTTGCTACGGCGGGCCTAGCCGCAGAGTACCTCATCAAGAACGGAGCCCCGCGCCGAAAGTGGTAACATTAAGCGCGCGGAGTCTTTTGCATTCGAAGTCAAGACTTCTGTCTCAAAAATGACTATATGACACAGCGTTGGATTTCATTTTTCTGAAGCGAATGACAATAGTCATCCGTCGTGTATAGGTGGCATCTTGTAACGTCTTACCTTATGGTTAACACCCGTATTGATTGCTTGATGTCCTAAATCGTGACTACTTTATGTGGACAAAGAAATTATTATATATACGTCTTAATGTTTTCATATTTGGCTGAAGGCTATGTAGCAACTGCATTTATAAATTTAAAAAAAAGTAATATATACAAAAGTATCAGTGCGTAATTGGGATATAAAGAAAAAGTAACTGTGCTATAAGTAACCTTGCACGGTCATTATGAATACGCGTTAACTTTAGCTTTGTCTGGTCGAGTAATCGCGCCTTCTGAGTCATCGACGTTTGCGCGTATATTTTATAACAACATGCATCTTCATAATTATGAATAAGCTGGAGGCGAATAGTATTGATCCAATACCCATTGCGTTTTATCACTTAATTTTTTTTTATTATATATTATATAATTTTTTTTACATTATTGTACGGCATACACAAACTTAAATTAAATGTATTAAATGTATTCCGTATAACGTTGTGACGAGGTGTGGGTGTATGTATATTGTGGGTGCGTGTGCTCAAATTGTGTATCTATTGTGGGTAGTGTAAGTGTTTTGTGTCGACTGCCCCCCGTCGCCCGCCGCTGCACCCGTTCTATATCTACTGTAGAAGCGGTGTGGATGTGCGCGTTTATTATGTGTTTGTATAAAGCATGCTCTGTTTTTAGTGTATGTATTTGGATTATTCTTTCTAACTTATCGATTTAATAGCGCGATGTGTATAAACATGTGTAATAAACTGTCAAAAATTATAACTGGTTGTGATTAAATATGTTTTATACAATGGGTAAATTTTTATGGTTGGTATGCTTATTTGACAACGTATGAAGTACTGCTCAATTTATTTATTATGATATGTAAAAATTTTATCAACTTTTTTGAATGCCATTTTTATGAACGCTTATATGTATGTTAATTGAAAATCTTCTAAATTACCCAATGCAAAGCAAATAACAAAATGATTATAAGTCGCTCAGAAATTAGAGGGTAATATTTCCTGTCTATCTGGTGGGTAAAACTTCCAAATGAATAAATATTTATAGAGAACCAAGTTAGGGGCCCTGAAGAGCCGTTGGCTACTGGATGCGTGAAGTCGAAATTCGGGCTTTATTTGTTGAGTTCCTGACTTGGAATACCGCCACCTCATTGCATCCTTTAGGCATCATACCATGGGTAGGCACGTTTACCGCTCCAAGCACGGGGAATTGAGGCAACTCCCCCCTATTTACCCGTGGACCGTTAAGGTTGTATTGATGTTGATTAGCCGTACTGGTTGGGGAGATGACGAGAGCCGGGAGGTTGCATTTACTATATGTAACGATGTAACATCGGGGCTTCGTATCTATTACTTAAGGAATAAATTTCACGATTATATCATTCCGATTTTTAGATCGAGAGGTTGGCTCGATTCCAAAACTGCCGATCTATGCTACAATATGTTGTATAATATGTTCGAGAATTTATGTAGTTGTCAGAACAATCTGACGTTTAAGAAAGGTCAAGTAATAGTGAGCGTTAAAATGTATGCAAGTTGTTTGTAAACGTTTATAGCGAACGTTGAAACACTACTCTACTAACGATGGAAATCGGTAAAAAATGTTTCCTTGACTTTCTTAACGTTTTTAGTTTCGACGTAAGTTTAGTTAGTTTATTTTATCTAGAGTGCAGGTTTTTTTCTGGAAAATAACGTATGTTGCCTCCCGGCTGGATGATGCGACGATATATGTAGGGCGGCTGGTATAAACTAGATGCGAAACTAGTAGAAAAACGGTGAATCTAGGTGACACGTGATAAAGAATGCCTATGTCTATAGTAATGACGATACTAAACACGCATTTATTTCATATCACATTTAATGTAATTTATGTTGGAAGGAAGGAGGCCTGAATATGTCTTACCTTCCCAACGTAACCTGTAGGTGGCCGCAACACACGAGATTCTGACGAACGCCTTCGCAAGTTTTCTGAGTAATCTGTTATCGTTTAGCAAGTCTATAAGCAACACATGGCTTATTGTTTTAACGATACCCTTCAAAGTCATGACCTGCAATAAGATTATACTTTTTTAAATGAAATAAGACTCCATTGAAATTTAAATAAGTTATAGGAGCATCTACATATCGGTATTTCTCCTAATATAATTTGTACGGAGGGATAATTTGTTGTTAATGAGTCAAAAGCTTTCAACAATAAAAATAGTTACTTACTATTAGCTTGTCGGTAATTGTTATCTTGTTTTTCTAACGAAATATTCTGTCCTTTTTGTTTGTACGGAGTCATAAGACAGAGAAAACATGTGCAAAGTCATTGTTTCCATTATTCTATGATTAACCCTTTCGGCCCGAGCGGTGACTATAGTCACCCAACGCCCGCTCTGTCCGAGCGGTGACTATAGTCACCCAACGCCTGACGCTCGCTCTGTACGAGCGGTGACTATGGTCACCCAACATTTGACGCTCGTTATGTACGAATGGTGACTTAGGTCACTCGCGACTCTTCATGAGCAGAATATATATGTTATCTCCATGGTAATCCATCGCAAGTATTTTGCACTTGTTTTACGCTGCCTAATAATAAACTGACGAAATGAGCAAATATTTTCTATTGCATTATGTTATAATTTTTTAAGCATTTTTTTTTACGAGCGACTGCACTCGCTCTGCGTAAGATAGCGTGGTATTGTGCGTCTGACGGGCGCTTGCAGTTGTTCCGCAAGTACGGACGCTTGCCGCGACTGCTCGGTCAGCGGGGACGGCGCGACGTAGAATGCGTCCGTACCGAAAGGGTTAATATCTTAATTTGAAAAGAAAACGAATGCATTTTGGACATTCGTTTTTAAAAGTGTGTGTAATCAACAAATAGAGAAAAAGTCCCAATGTATGGTTCTCAGCAAAGGTTAAATTTTATGTTGTGGGTGATTTACAAGATGACTACAGGACCAAATTACATTAGTTCTTACTGAAAATCAGCTCCAGGTGTTCCTATAGGGCGCCTGACTTACCCTGTGTGAGAACCATTTTTTGGCACATATTAAGTTGTAAGTATATTTTCTCTTTTTATGTTAAATTTAATTGCTAATTAGTTTTTTTATTGCTTCAGTTTTTTGTGAAAATGGTAGTGTCACAAATAAACGTTTTTCTATATGGACAGTCAAAAGTTTTACTTAGCTAAGATACGCGACAAGCAAAACAATAACAGAAAATTAATAATGTGTGTTTTTCCGTTGGGTTAAGTGGATTTATTTGGAACTTAAACTGATGGATTTTCGCAAAGTAACGCCTCAGTCCATTAATAAACGTTTTTCTTTTTCTTTCAAATATAAGTAGACGGGCAACTTTTGCCTGAGAATAAAAACAATACGTGATCCCGAACCAGCTCGCCAAGCGTGGGGATTACAGCAGTATCCCTCGCTTTGCAGGCAAGTCAATTTCCAGCTGCGAACCATTTCTTAGGATACATATAATGCGGTTCACTAGGTGTTCGTACGAGTTTTGCAAAGAGAAAATTTCTCTTCTCGCGAAACTTGTCTATATTTGAATCCGATTATATTTTGATAAGTGTTTATTTGCGGCGGAATTGGCGAAAGTGAAACTCGGAGCGAAAGCTTCTGTTGACGTCAAAACTTGTACGCGAGGACAAATTGGATAAGTGCAATTTTAATACTACCTTAAGTAAGGTGCCAGTAGTTTGGTTCGTTCTTGTTATGATTTTTTGTATACAAATATTTACTTCTTAGACGTCATACTATAAACTGGTTGTTTCAAATGTATCATGATTGTTATTTTATTAAATTATACATATGTAATTTAAGTTATAGGTATACATATATCGATCAATCTTTGATTTGAAAAATTCTTGCATTGATTTCCTTTTAAATTTTGATTTAACTTTATTTATTTGTTATCTTTGTTTATATGGTAGTTTTAGTAAGGTTTAAAATAGTTTTGATGTGATTGTTTTGTAATATTTTAAAAAATCAGAGAATTAAATTTAAAAAATCAAAATATTTAGGCATCTAGCATCTACGATTGTGATATCAAAAACTATTTAAATAATGTTGTTTTTAATAAATACGCTTGCTAAATATTATTTTGATATCATGTTTAAAATTAACTTGTTACGGTATATTTATTTTATTTCCTCAAAATTACATATTAATCTAACAAACGTTGTAACTTCGCCCGGGCCTCTCCATTTCTGGAGGAACTTGTCCAATTCGGATTGGCTGGGTTACCAGACTCAGAATAAATATCTATAGGCCATACATATATTTATTCCTATGCGGGGAACTAAGCCGCGACCATTGACTCCGTGGACGGGGGGCCGCGCCACTGAGCCAATCGGTCGCCTATATCAAATGTTCATTAAAATTTTACTTCCTGGTAGTTAATATATTTTAAGCACGTAGCACTGTAACTACTAGATTATTTTTGGTTCTTTTAGTATCAAAACACATTAATAATAATTAGTATAACAAAAACTGAACAGGTTTATACAAGTACGTATTCTGTGAGCTGTGTGGTTGAATTGTATCAATGTTATCGAATTCAACAAATGATTCGTCATCACTGACAGCTTTTAATCGTTCCCTGCTAGATGTATCCCTCGCCCAAGTAAAGATTAGACCCTAGGGGTTTCCAACGCACCTCGGACTGAAAAAGTTTGGGAACGCCTGGATCACGCCGTTCTTGATTTGTTTTCAACCAATGATGTACATATTTCATACAAATATATTTCATTAGCAAGCCTAAAGAAGTGCAAGGTTGCGAGACATTAGAGATCATTTGTTAGGTTAGCCTGATTTCACTTGCAAATTATGAAGGTTGCTATGGCGCGTGACCTTGAGGTATAGAGTTGACCTTGTTTGTAATTTAGCTAAGGCTTGCTGAAGGAAAGAGGTAATAGTCTAGTTGCTTCTGGTTTGCGTTTGTGATGTAGTATCGTAGCTTCCATTTCACCATTCGATTAAAATTCTATTTTAAAAAGACAATTTATTTTTGTACTGATATATTATGATGTGATTGAACTCAGTAAATAAATAGTACTATAAATATTATTAGATTTCGAGGTACCCACTCCAAATAACGTAATAATGCTGTTGTTAAGCCGTCAGTCAGCTCCTTCCAAAAACTCTAATGATAGTATGACGTATGCTCAATAGGGATTTGCCAAATATGCATATGCTGGTCAATAAATAAGGGAAGAAAGCGCGTGGAAATTGCAGTTGAAAATTTAATTATTTATTGTGAAAAAATAGCTTTTTGGAATAGCTGAGCGTATCAAATGATATTCCAAAAATAAAAATCCATCGAAAAGTTTAAAAATTCATTTATAATCGTACGCATAAAATGCGCTACAATCAAAGTGTACAAAAGATGGTGTCTAATTTTCCACCGGTGTATTAATTTGGAGGTATGTATTTCCAAGGAAGTACATTTGCCCAAAGCCTTGAGAGCAATACGTTATACTATCATATACTGTTTCCAGTAGGCTTTCGTATTATATTGGGAAAAATGATAATCGTTAGTAGTCTAATAGAAGAATCGATCATATTATATAACGTGAGTTCTTAAGTATTGTCAGTGTTTCGCCAATTAGGTTTTGCCTCTTATTATTACGGTTGCTGTAAACCGTATAAGGAACAAATCTAGAAGTTTTAAAATATGTGACTATAAATAAAATATTCTATTCTATCTATAGCACGAGTTGCTATCTCGTGCGTAGCTATCTTGACATGGGTAGCAAGCATCTCTAGATTAATTCTGAACAATAGACGAAACAATTTATCCAAGTGTAACGTCGCCTTGATCTTACTATAGCGCCCGTTCACTCGAAGCCTTTGTCACATTCGCTTCGTTGTTTTTTTCGTTGAGTTTTCTTTTGTTGGTGGTTTATAGCAAAAAGTCTGAAGAAAAAATTATCATGAATTTATTTGTTTATTCTTGCTGCTAGAATGTGTCACGTCATTGCTTGATTCTATGACCAAGAACATAGATTTGGTAATTTTTACTTCGCCGACACCCAAAGCGTGTCTCGGCCTCTGATATGAGAACTCGCCACTCTTCACGATGTTGGACTGCTTCTCGCCAATTGCCTGCTCGAAGCTCGTTTAGGTCAGCGATTACTGCGTTGTTTCAACGATACCTAGGGCGACCGGCCGGACGTCGATCGAATGACATTCCCATGTATGCCTTATTGGCAATACGATGATCTCCCATCCTCTCCAAGGTAACGGTTGATTGATAGAAATCGCTATTAGCGATTGCTGTTTTGCCCGATTCCTTCACCCTTCCTCAATGTCGTTTCCTCATTCTTATTTTTTCATCACCCAGTTAGTCCTCCTTCCCCTCTTATTTTTCACATCCTTGCCATAAGGGAGACAACGCATTCGTATTATTGCAGATGTACACGGTGGTTTTCTAACCATGAGGTGACCCACTTACTCGTTTGCTTATTTCTTCCATAAAAAAGCGATAAGTCCGTTTTTTATACGCACATATGATTTCAATTAATAATTGTATAACTTTGTTTTTGTTGTACAAAAAACAATATTTATCTATCTAGCTGCTAGTTGATGAAGACTTAGAACTTTAACTGTTTTAATATAAATAATTTGGATTACAACTGAGCAAATAGATAGTGTTGTGTCATTTTGTTTGTAAAACCTTCAATGTGACACAGACGGACGCCATTTCGGCGACCGAATCGTCCTGATCAAAGCCTTAATTTTGTGAAGCTCACGTTGTGTGCATTTAGAAGCTATATTTTGTACAATTTGCGAACTTATTTTCTTTTTATTTATTTTAAATAGAATCTCTGAACTTTCTAAATGCCAGTTCGATATTTAACATTAATAAATTATGAGATTTTATGTTACTCATTATAAAAAAATATACAATAGTAGGTACTTACTATTATATATATTTTTTATAATTTAAATAAAACTTTTTATTCGTCTAATTGAGTATTAATTTGTTTTATACAAAAATATATAAAACTAAATATTCAACTTACAAATTATATTGTATCGAAATTATAAATAAATCATCAAATTTCTGTTTTCCATCTTCTTTTTTAACAAAACAGAACCCCTGTTTTGTTATTTTAGAACCGGTGGTAGATTATTTGGCGTTCATAGAATTTGAAAGGCCTTATTGATTATTTTTTTTTAATTATGAAATTACTGTAGGTAGTCGAATTTATAAATCGTGCTTTTTTATGTTATGTGCTCAGTAAAAGGTTTTCTATATTAAAATAGCTAGCGGTATCATAAATAGAACAAAAAAAAACAGTCGAAAGCTAGTGATCTGAGATCTTCAATCCTATCATACTAGCTTAGCTCATCCTTAACTCAAGCACTAACTGCCACAAAAGTATTATTATTTCATATGTTGTAAATTACGTATTGAATCTTGGTGGTAGACTTTTCCCTTCAACTTACTTCAGTGACGTTGTGTGTCTATTTTATTTTCATAACTATATATTATTATCAGTTATATTGTTGTTGTAAAGGTGTTATACAATATAGTTCGAGTAAGGCGTATTAGTAAAGTAATGAGAAATAAATGCGTGTATCGTGACTTTTTAAGTGGACTGAAAAGGTATATAGGTTTTGGTAAAATGGCCACCATTTTATCAAGAGGCAATGTAATAAGTTGAACAGTTTTTTTTTCAAGAAATTTGATGTTAACATACTTTACTTGACACTGGCATATAATAGTTGTAATTGGTTGACATCAAAGAAACGAAGAAGAAGAAGAATCTTGTGGTATATTATACTATCATAAATTATTATTATTTCCGATATATATAATAATAGAAATATTCGTTCAACGGGCGTCACAAAAGGTCACGATTAGCATAAACCTAAGACGTGGTGCCAAAACACCTGGCGCTTAGTTGTTATCGTGTCTATTCACGGACAATAAACAAAACAGATTTGAATGTCATAAAAATGTGATATTACAATGGCTTATGTTGCCTTTAGAGGATTTTATCGGGATTCGTCAAGGCCGGCGTGGATGGATTGACGTGCCTTTTATCTTGCATTCGAATTCGAACGTTTACTGTCATATAGGACCATGTGCGTGCTATTTTACTCTTTTTAAATAATCTAGTTAATCATTGTCTAACCAGGAAGTAATAAGTATAGACGACTAATAATAAACGTCGTCTTGATTCATCTATATATCTATGTCGAACCATATTAATTGTTGGTCATCGTGTAACTAATAGGTTCCCAACGGGGGTAGTACCGCCTCTTAGTGGGCGCTGAACTTTCTTTTGGGGACCGTAGCGAGTCTAAAGGCAATTGGGTTATTAAATACCTCTATTATTATGAAAAAAACATTTTATGTAGCCGTATTAAATGTTTATCTTACTATTTTTTTATATATTCACGCCTATCCCCCGCAGGGGTTGGCAGAGACCACAGAGCTTCATCCGCTACCATTCATCGCAGCGAAACGACTCTCCATTGGTCGCTTCTCGCCCTCGTGAGAACGTGACGGGTGGCGAACCACGTCGCTGTCATTTTTCAACGTCTTAGTGAATCCCACGAGCCGCGAGGGGCAATGGAGGTCAGCCCCATCAGAGCACTGCACGCTGAAGTAAGGCACAATAGTACCCGGGGGAGCCCGATTCCGGGACGGTCGGCACGCTTGCGACTAAGCTCGCCCTTAGCCACGTATCCATTGGCACGGCAGATCGTGGATTGGCGGAGAGAAAGGGAAAGATTAGAGAAGAAAGGAAAGGGCAGGAATCTTATTATTATGGCATAAATTAACATTTTTTCTTGTAAAGGAGGCGGTAGTCCATAATCGGTTGGGAACCTATTGTATAACTTAACAACTGGACTGGGATATATTGTATGTATTTTAACTGTTGAACTGTAATTTTTTTGTTACAGAGAGACGACCGATCACTACTTGCGCAGTTCTTCTTTGCCGACGACGCGCTCAACATGGTCGCGGCAGAGTTGGACTCTTTCGACGGTAGAAAGGACCCGGAGCGTTGCTCCACGCTGGTGAATCAGCTGCGACATGCGCAGGTTAGTATTTGGAGGTTACCCTATAAGGTTTAGTTTAGATTTAAAAAAAAACAGTTATTATTTCAGTCTAAGACTCAGTTTTGTGTCAAGGCTGATAAATTTTGAAACCTAGGAAGTTTTAGTCGTAGTCATGACTGTGTGAAATTGTTATTTTATGTAGTCGTTTGTTAACCAACCCAAATTCGCAATATTGTACACTATACGACCAAAAACACATGTAATGTTCATACATTATTTGCTCACAAACAAGGTTAACGATTTATTAAGTGTTTGTTTTATTACTACTAAATTATAAAGAGAAAATGAACAAAAGAAAACATATTGAAACAAAAAAGCGAAAAGGCACTAAACAGCAAAATGAAAACTTACCACCAGAGCCAAATAAACTGAAGAAGATTTGTTTATAAATTATATCTGATCACTCATAAACAGTCAGTTTCAACGGTGTACAAAATTTTCTTTTGATTGTAGAGCTGTCAAGCTTAGACTATACGACATAGTACTGTTTTTTGATCTGAATATGCAATAATATACCCAAAAGGCCGGCAAGGCTTCCATGACTCTTGTGGTGTAGCGGTTGTCTATGGGCGTCGTTGATTGCTTTTCATCAGGGAGGCAGTTGATGGCTTGCTCGTTTGCCCTCCTATCCTGTAAAAAAAAATTCTTTGACATTTATGTAATTTACAGTGTTTTCGGTTTTTACGTCTATATGAATGAGGGATTGAAGTAAAAAAAGCAAAAAGTTGACAAAATATTGGGGCAAAGAAAAGCGACTGACTCATATATTTTGCTTCTCCTACACTCCAGAACACAAACAACTGATTTCGGTCCAAAAGCTATACACATTAAGTCTAGTTTAGTGGATTGCGCGTTATATGTGCGTCATAATGTATTTTCTATATTACGTTTAGGAACCAACAGACCCAGACGGTCATAGCGGAATGAACTGAATAGCGCTTGGCTCATTACGTTAGAGCGATAGGCAAAATTTGCATCACATCGTGAACCATGAAAACAAGTTACTATTTTTTTTTTAATTTTAACATTCCAAATATATACTAGTGTAGCAAAGCTTGTGTTGAATGGTCTTAATGTATTTATACTTTTCAAATAAATGTATCCGGAGAGTTGTTATCTTGAATACGTCACTCGAATTATCACCACATGCCGGGACTTTTACTTTCCGATTCTTATCTTTAATAGGTAACGATGTGTTAGGCGTGTTTATATCTGATAGACTGGTGTTCGAAACTGTCTCTGATTGGTATCGAACAAAAGTAATTCTATATCATAACTTTGATGGGATGAAACGAAGTCCAATTATATCATATAATAATATTTTTATAAATAAAAAAATACCACGTCGATAAGTGCAAGATCCAGTACTCTGCATTTTCCCCGAAACTTCATTTCATACACCACAATTCTGTAGAACCTCAAAGTAGTTTGAGGGGTATTTCCGAATCGATATGACGTTGGAAACTTCAAAAACTTAAAAGAATAGAAAAATGTTGCCTTTGGTATCGCAGATGATAAACATTTGCGATACCAAAGGCAGTCAATCTCACCTGCACATAATGTACCTTGATGATCAATATACGTGCCTCAAACGATCGTCTGACGTCATATAATCATCCATGGTTTGTTTATAGTAAAGGAAAAAAAAACGAGCCAGCTGGGTCGCTGGAAGATAATCGTACCGTAGCTCATGAGACACCTACATTAAGGGAATTGCAGATGACTTGTCTCGTCTGTCTTACAAGAAACGCTATCTCATTCTGATGTGATAACGTGAGAGTAGTTGTTGTTGTAGCTGGGTTACGGTTGAAATCGGTACAACAGCAGTAGTACTCAGAAGTTTCTTTTTCGCGAATCTTTGCTACTTCACCGATCGAGTTGGCTTATTCATACTGCAGATAATGTCACTAACGAGGCCCTTCCGGTTTGCAGTTCTATAGTCGTCGGAATATTGACTGTTGTTAGAAACTTAGATTTGTGTTTTACTACATCTTGAAATAAAATATTTTTCATCTCATTCGTTTGCACTCAACGATCACTGTTACAATGATCGTGGTCATCACTTCTGGTGGTGACCACGATCACCGTTACCATTCTTCACACACTGTAGTTCTTCTCATGCACGTGTTTATAGAACTATTGAATGCAGCCATCACGTGGTGGGTCCATTACAATGAAGTTCTAACTCACGGTCTTGTCTCTTCTATTTTGCCCCGTATCTGAAATGATATATAAACACTTCTTTTTATTTCTTTAAAAGAAGGCTAGGAATGTTTTGTTGTTGCTAGAATTCTTGCTAACCTGTAATGGTTTCAACTAAGCTAATAATTTTTGTGCTAGGAATTGGATCATACCAATGGAAAGTACGAACTCACGAAATCAGATCGTAAGCTCAATCTTTACCTATTTAGCTTATTATCTTTAAGCGATTGACGCTTATAATAACATTTCGACGCAAAAAAGCGAAAATGTAGTAATGTAATGTAAAACGTAGTATGTTTAATCGATTGACGCTTTTAATAACACATCGACGCAAAAAAGCGAAAACGTAGTATGTTTAAGCGATTATACGTAGTATGTTTAATTGATTGACGCTTTTAATAACATATCGCTTTTTTGCATCGATATAAACTTTTCTTTCTATTGTATATTCAGCTTGTGAAACACACTCAATAAAAATGTTCCTGAAGTCGTAGTAATAATAAGCAATGAAACACGATACGGATACACATGGAAGTCATTGACATGCGGGTTACCTGCGATGAATCGACATAAAATCGAATTATATTAGTGATATTGTTTTATTTTATGTGTAACTTTAACATATAAAAGTGCTTTTAAATCGTCAATTTTTATTCATGTCTATCGGTTCCTTGGTTCTTGAGGCCAACAACTTTTAGACTTTGTTTTTTTCATGGGATGGGAGCAATCAACGCCGCCGATAGATATCCACAACACCATAGGTATTACAAAAGTGTTGGCGGATTAACTTGTATCTTGAAGGTTCCAGTGTCTTATCAGTTCAGAAATACCGCTGAATGCTAGTTTCATAGGGTGGCGGGCATTTGGATGTTAAGGATGAAACCTTTCTTTTTGACGAGAAGTGCGATAAAGGAGTTTAGCGGCAAGAGTTTTTTTAAAAAATTCCTCGGATGACTCCCCATGGTGAGCGAGATCAAGACGCGTATTGTTTCGCCGTCTAAGCTCAGTCTTAATCTGGCTTGTTTTCGGCGATCTTCTGGTTGATAGATAGATATATTCTTTATTCTACACCAAAAACAATTTAATACAATTATTGATTGTAATATTTATTTACAAATGGCTGTCTTATCGCTTATAGCGATTTCTTCCAGACAACCGTAGGATGAACACAATGATAAAAATATAATTTGATATATTGATGTAGGTTTAATTTGATGTAGGTGTATAACAAGAACGTAGGGATTCAATTTTTACCATCTCAGTAAGATGAGTGGTGCGTTTTTGTTTGGTGGCGGTACTTTTATTGTGTGGTTTGTAAAAGAAGAAAAATATTCTCAATTTAATCAGAATTGTTAAGTACCTAGCACAAACAAAAAACAATAAAAGGTGTTTATTGCGTTGTAATTGCATGTTATTCTCTTGTATTTTGGAATAGAAAATAGTTTTGTATTAGAGTTAGCCAAATGAGCAAGCGAGTCATTTGATGGTATGTATTAATGTAATCGCCGTCGTCCATGAAAGTGTGCTACCGGCGACACTGCTGCTGCGTTGTCCTTGAAAAAGAAAATCGACTTCTGAGGTAAAGGATGTTAGTTAAAATAGCGGCAGAAACTGAAAGGCTTTAAATAATCAAAACGTCCTTATTGAGGCTAACCCCTTAGCGAGCTCTGATTGGAATTAAATTTTAAAAATAAAATCCTTAGATCTGCCGTTTAAACGTATATATTAATTTTGTCGTTTCTAATTGAATTAGTGTTGTACTATAGAAGACGAAATAAAATTTAACGTAGCATACATTAGAGTGAACATATGTGGGGTTTATATCTATTTCGGGGATTTCCCATTAAATGTCGTTGATCCAATTCGACCGAACATAAGTACTCTTTGCCAACACTTTTTAAAAAGATAAAAAACAAAGAAAACGTACATATATCAGTGCACTAAATTGTTTTCGTTATCGCGGCCTAACTCTTATCACGTGTCCTCTGGCGTGGAATTGAACTTGGAATTGTATGTGATGATAAGTATATATTTAATATTGAGCAAGACCTCGTGTTTGAAGCAAAGTGAAGCAGCGCATTGGAATGCGAAAATTGAACCCGTTAATTACGATGAAACAGCAGTAGCCACACAACACATAAGTAGGCCATTCTTCACGTGAGTGTTTTATAAGGTGACTTTCAGAGCAAATGTGTCTATGGGCGCTGTTGATTGCTTTCCATTAGGTAACACGCCTGCTCGTTTGCTTTCCCATAAAAAAATTAGATATGGAGCAACGGTTCCCTGACTGAGTACCGTGGGGCTTCCGCACTTGCCGCGTTTTCAAAGTGTGATAATGTGTCTCGCTCGGCTGAAAATCCATTGCACGAGCTTCAGCTCGGTGGGCGACGTTAGGTGACCTAAGAGTCTGTGACTACTTCGGGCCCGTCGCACGATCCCATCCCCGTGGAGGCAACATCTTCCTTAGAAAAAAAATCATTCTGGGATTCCCAAACCGCACATCAAACATGAGGATTACGGCAACACATTTCAATTTTGGGAGAGTAGCAGTGGAATGTTTCAGATGTTTTGGTGATGATAATGATAGTACAAAGCCTAACTAACCCAAAATAATAATAATAAAAGCTTTAATAACAATATAGTTAAGTACATATATCTTCTTCCACTGACACTATAAACCAAGATTAGTTTTGGCCTCCTTTACAATTTTTCCCCGTATATTTACATTCTTAGCAGCATGGTTCCATAGCCTAGGTCTTCACATCGCCACCATGTCTTCTGTGCAATCGTTCCACGTCTTCTTTGGTCTTTTGCGTTGCCTTTTCTGCTGTCGAGTATACTTGGTCATCGTCCTGGGTGCTCTGGCAACGTCTATCCGTTCCACACGACCCGCCCAACGTAATCGCTGTCTCTCCCAACGTGTTCTTTGCATAACACGTTTATTCTGAGAAGTTTGTACTAACTACTCAGTAATGTACATTTATTATAAAAAAGATAAAATTAATCAAATATTACTTCATTATACAAGGCTGTCTATATAACTGTGATTCGAGTTATCTGATTCGATTTATCTTAAACGGAACGCGATTATGTTATATCAATAGTTTATTGATAGATAAGAAGAATAGAACCGTTGATGTAAGAGTACAATAGACTCCTAGTTAATCAGGTTTATTGCTTTTTATCGAACTGCGGAGATAAACGGAGAAGCGGGTCATCTTGCGATAAATAATCAACGCTGCCCAAAAACAACTGCAACACTAAAAGGTAAGATGAAATAATGGATGACAAGAAATGAACTTAAGAAAGATTAAGATCGGAGGAAGGAGGCGAGTCTCCAGCTGTTGACTTGCTAAGCTCGCAGCTTGATTTTCTGTAAAAATTGTGGTAATTCCCCATAACAGTCGGCATATTAGAATTAAATTAAATATTTATAAAAGTTTTTTTTATAAAATATGATTGGTACAAATATACATACAAAGTATCTGATTTCCATTAAAAACCATAAGGATTTAATGGGCCTTCATGATACACTGCATATATTTGATTGTATGATGAAGTAAAGTAATACGCAGTCATTCCGCTTATTATTTCAAATATTGACTTAATTGACAACATATTAATGGATCCAGGTTGAAAGTGCTATAACGTCATATCAAATGCAATATACGTATAGTTATTAACGATCAATCGATCATTGCGAATTCAACCTGTTTCTCATTAATTAAAAATTAATTGAATAATATAATAACGTTTGGAACGAGTTCTGTGAATGGCACTTTATAAGAATATTGTAATAAATAATTTATTTTGCGGTAAGATCATATTTCTGTATACTTATTATAGACGGTGCGTGCGTGAAGCCAAATATTGGACTAGGCGGCCCTTCTCTGGGGAGGCTTATTTCCAGCAGTGGACTGCTGCGGGCTGTTGATGATGTAAAATCTACTCTTTTCTTTCATTATTTCACCAAAGAAACAAAAGAGTAGAATGTTGCACAGTACAATATTAGTGCTTAAGATTCATATTGTTATTTATGGGACGTTTAGCGAGTTTATACCTTAATAAAAAGTTGTCAACATTTATATCAACAGCCGAAATCACTCCACTGCTAGGTATAATTCTAAGGCTGGGAAGAGTTGTCCAAAGTCGTAAGCTAGGTGAATGTATGATAGTCCGGCATCTTGCACTTTACTTTGTTGCCGGTCTGTGACGTTTTATGCCTAGTATTGATTTTGGGATAGTTATCCAATCAACATCCAGTCTTGAAAGCTTTGTCACAAAATCAGCAGAAAGAGCCAGGCAAGATTTTGAAACGCCAAGATAGGGCTTGCCCCTTGTATCCGACATGACAGTTTTTTATCACTAATCGGTATTTCATAGGAGTGGTCTGCAAAAAAATATTTGGGGATAACTCACACATAAATTGAGTTTGCGAGTAAAATCTCACAACAGTTGTTATACAATAATGAGGGGAAAAACTTTTCCCGCCAACTTACATCAGTTACGTGGTGTTTTTATTTCATTTTCATAATCGTATGTTATTGTCAGTTATATTGTTTAATTGTGGTGGTGTATTATACCTATATACAAATAATATACCAAAAAATATATACATATATTGGTAGTAGTGTTATTATAGAAATAGATGTAACCTAAATTAAAGAGGTATGGTTTAATAATAAAATGATAGAAAAATTTTAGTAGTTCCTTTTATCTGAAATTGTGTTTCCGACTGAATGTAATTTCGACAATTTTAAAATTAGAATAAATATGGTAGTCGTTTATCAAGCTTCCACAAGCGATCTTATCACTATTCTTACACATAGGCCATGTTACTTGAATCAAGTGAAATTGTCACCTCTTGTTGATCACCTTTTGTTTATAGATAAATTAAAATTACACGCATGTCGATGGTGACATGACACAATTTCGCATGACACGTATTGTTCACGCACGCAAATAAAGCAGAAATGAACATTTCTTATTGTGAGATATCGACGCAATAAATTTTAACAGGTTTGATTATTTTTTTTTTTTTTCCTTTCACTGTCAAGTCAGGTAGAATCTAAACATACATATACACATATCGTCACGCCTGTTTTCCGTAGTGGTAGTCAAAGACCACAGATCTCCATCTGTTACGATCTCGGCATACTTTCCTTGCTTTCTTCACACTCATTACTCTCCTTATTCAAGCCCACCGGTTAAGGGTACCCTCGACCTGGCCTTTCTTAAATAAGAATTATCAGTATCACAATACAATATCACTCATTGCTTATAAAATGTTTGCTCATTAAGTGCGTGATATACATTTGTACGTTGAATCACGTTGGACGCTCGGTTTGGAAGTTCACTTACATTACATACATCGAATGTTGTGGATATCGAAACGTTTTTGTTTAAAATGACTCACGCACGCGAGGTCATTCGTATTGTGTAATGTCATAGCGTGAACTAGAGGGCGGAACCGTATTTGATTTGAGTTATGGTCCTATGTCCCCGAGCTGGGGCAGAGGGCGTCCGCAGTGCTTCTCCATTGGGATCGGTCTTGAGCGACGCGCTTCACTTCAGGACACGTCAACCCGATGGATTTCACCTCGGCCGCTACGGAGCGCTTCCAGGTGTGTTTGAGTTGGCCTGGCTTCCTTCTCCCTTGAGGACAAGTATGGCCTATCCAAGTCTACTTGCGGCGCAAGATTTGATTTGAGATGATAAGCTGTATTTAGATTTGAAGCTGATACGCAGTGAGAGAGAGGAAAAAAGAAGTGGCAGTTTCCCACCACGAGCTGTACAAATATGGAACGATTTGCCACCTGCGGTGTTCCCATGTGAATACGACATAGGAGCATTCAAGAGACGAGAGTATGTGTTGGCAAAAGGCATTACATCTGAGACTCCTCCGGCGTTAGGAAAGTCTATGAACGACGGGATCACTAGGTGATCCGCATATTAGTTTGCCTGCTCTGCTATAAAAAGAAGGAAAGAAAGGGAGAGAGTGTGTGTTTCTCTGTCTTGTGTAAAGACACGGAGATCTGAAGATTCATGAAGAGAAATGAACTCTTTTTTTCGACGTAAGAAATCAAATTTTTTTTATGAATTACTTTACCGTTACTAATGGAAATGTACAATATTAAGGTTTGCACAGAAGCATTGTGTACAGTAGTACCTCAATAATAGAAGGGAAAGAAGGATTTAATGGAAGCGGAGGAAGAAAGTAGGGAAAAGAGTTAGACCACCTGATACTTACTTTCAACGAACGACACGCGGTAACATAGAAAAATGCTACTACTTAACGCCGATCTCTTATTCAAAAACAATTCAAGAAATATAACGGCCACTTCACTCAATTGTTAGTGCGCTCGACGTCTAGATTTTCGATACAAATGTCAGAAAAAAATATTTAGATTTGAGAATCCCAAGTTAAGCAACAATCGACCTAGTCAACTCGCGGATGGGTTACCGTAACTGAAACCTTTTGCTGTGTTTCGAAAGATCAAACACTCTCCATCAGGTGACAGGTCTGCTCGTTTGCATTCCTATCTCAAAGGAAAAAAGCAGGCTAACGTTGTAAACCTGTACGAAGGTTAGTTAAATTCTCGTCCAATTGTAGTGGTAGTTTGTACCATTGGTTTATGGATACTTCGAAGGGAATAGTTTCTTCTGTTCCTTTGCTCTGTTACATGCGTATATCTTGTGTAGTTGACGCTTCTGGAACTTCTCAGATGTGTGTTGCAATAGTATTGGCGTATACATTTATCAATGTTTCGAACATTTTATATAAATAACGGCAAGCATTCATGACTGGTCCAGATAACCTTCTCATCTGTTGGCATCCATCAGATAAATTTAATTTTAAACGACTTCTCAAATTAACATTAATGATTGCGTAAAGTTTAATTCTTTGAGATGACTCTGTTGATTTAACGTTAAATCTCAGACGTTGCCAATGTCGTTTACATAAAAAATTCAAAATTAGATTTTGAGAATATTAAAAAGTGTCAGACGTCAAATTCAAATGTCAAATAAACATGAAATGCAAGCAATCAACTTTATTAAGGCTTTAGACTTCAATATCCAGACAGCCATTAGATTATGGCGGCGGATAACCGTATATAAGGCCATAATTGCAAGAATGGTACACTACCACATCCTCACGATATAGTTACCTTACGTCGGTGAGTGCTTGGAGTCAAGCACTACTTTTTAGCAAAGACATTTGAAGATAAACGTGTTTTAAAGTTTCCCTGTAAGATATTTTTAATAACTAACTTTATTGGTGCAGTGACACAAAATGGATCTTGGCCTCCGAACAGATCTTACGCCACTTTGCCCTGTCCTGCGCCACCTCCTGCCAGTTACAGACGTAAAGGTTGCGCAAGTCATCTTCAATCATGTCTCTCCAGCGGTAACTGGGGCGCCCCACAGGACGTCGTTCAGTTGGGCGACCCACATACGCTCTCTTGACTGCGCGATCCTCCCCCATCCTTTCCACGTAGCCCAGCCATGGAAGTCGAAGTATATTTTTAATTACAAGTAAAATATAATTGTTACAGTAAGCGAACAGAAGCGAAGTACATATTTAGCTCTATAATACGATATACGGAACGTCGTATCTGTTTGTGGTTAATTGATAGAGAACTTTATAGTTAATATTATTTAAACGATCCTGTCACTGCACCAATATCGCGGTCACGCTTTGATATCGAAAACTATATATTAATGTCAGGGTATAACTGAATAATGTACTTCAGGGGTTACCAATACGATTAGACAGACACAAGATCTACTGTTTACTAACTGAATCTTTGAGATCAATCAATTACGCAATCAGCATTGCTTCACAATCTTCGGAATCGTGTTTCACATATATTACAATTGTAAATGAAATAGTAATTGAGTAGTATTATTTTATTATATTCAGAGGGACAAAAAAAATTGAAAATTATTCCCATTATATTCAAACTAGATGACCCAGTGAACTTTATTTCACCTACAATTTAACGAAAATTAAATTATAAACTATTCAATTTATCGAAAATATATCTCCTGGTGCGCTTCATGGGTGGTGTGCCCGTAGTCGCCACACTGGGCAAGTGGATTGGCGACCGCGGAGCCAGACATTTCGCACCGGCAACGCCGCAGGCTGGCAGAGACTGGATGCGTGTAGCCGAAGATCGGGCTAGGTGGCGCGCCTTGGGTGAGGCCTATGTCCAGCATTGGACTGCCGCGGGCTGATATTGATATTGATATCTCCTGGTATGGTTAGTACTTAGGTATGCAATACTTTTGAAAATCGCACAAAAGAAACTACAGTTTTGTATGACAACACGTCCGTTAGAGACGATAAAGCCATCATGTACGACATCTATTCAAAGTAATTGGATATAAAAGGTAGAGAAAGAATTTTTCATTTTTCAAGCTGTTCTTTTATGTTTTCTTTATATTTTCAGTTAGTTCATAAACCTTCAATATACTAAAGCGAACAAAATAAAAAAAGAATATTCAAATCGTTCGAGCCGTTTTATTGAGTTTTAGCGAGTCTAACAAAATAGCTCTCGTTTTTTTATATATATGGATTATATGTTTCTTTGATCAACCGGTTGGCCACCCCTGATGTCTATCAATAATACAACCTATTATTATTGTATTTATTTATCGTTTAGTAGCAAGTGGAAAGAGGTTAATAATTTAATATTATATTCGTTAGTTGGCATTATCAACAATATAGTAATGGTAGCACGGTGTCGTTATTATTTTGAAAAACTTTTGTAAGGACTTAAGATATAATCGTTGCACTACGGTAGTCTATTATTGGTAATAAATCTACCCTTAGGCGCGCCATTTAGCTCTTTCTAGCAGCCCCACTTCGCAGATCGTCGCTCGATCTGCCTGAGGGTTGTCTCACACTACGTTTGCCAAGACACGATCTCCACGTCAGCACCTATTTACTCCAACGATTGTCTGTTCTCGGAAATATGTGACCACCCCATTCAACTTGAAGAGCTTTGTCGGTGACTAGTTCTCTGTCGGATTTTTTCATTTTTTCATTTAAATCTCATCAACTAACCGGTGTTCCATCTTAATTGTAAGAAATACTTTGTATAGAAAATCAGAGATTGTATCGATTCTGGAATTTCTTAGAAAATGTTACTACAGCATCGCATCGATTTGGAGACTTAATAGATCGTCTTAAAAAAATCGTCATTTTTTTTATGTCGATTTTTGGTCGAGATATACATGTCATCATCGACAGCCTTAAATATTTCACTGCAGGGCGTTGGCCCCTCCCACACGTATAGGATTTGTATATAATTGTTACATTAGACAAGCGGATCGATGATCGTAAAGCTAGGCATCTCGCCCCAGTAAAACTGTTTTCTATTACTGCCTTGTAACAATTTAAAGCATCGTATAGTAAATATTATAAGTAGATTAAAATGTGCGTTCGACTTTTTCCGCTGCTTTTTTGACGTTGTGTTTTTATTTAATTTTCATAATCTTATATTATTATCCGTTATATTTTTTTATTGTAGTTCGCACATTGTACTATATTAGTTCTATCAAGGTGTGGAGTGATATGCATGTATCGTGACTTTTTAAGTTGACTGCAAAAGTTCATAGAAGGTTTTGGTAGAATGGCCACCATTATACCAAAACGTAACATGACATGACATTTCAAGATAATCGCATAATAGTTATAGGTAATTGCGATTAAAGAAAAAAGAACAGCGCGTATTTGCCCTATTCCATTTCTTTATTAACAGTCAGTAGGTGGGTAGAGCTATGTTCGTGATTGTTGGTCAATTTGGAGCAATGTTAGTAGGTCGATGACTCGCGGCCGTATCGACGACTGTCGCTTTGTACTATTGCCGATTCGTTCCACATTGGACGTTGTTATGCAAACAGAATTTAGTCACTGAAATCGCAACTCGATTCGATTGAGATTGCAATCGATCAAGCTGATTTCAAGGGAACCATAACAGATAACGCAGGAGTCCACTACCCAGAGTAATGACTTCTGTTTGCCTCCTCTCTCTCTGCAGAAACCGTTCTGCACTTGCTGCAAATTTGGTATGGTTTATTGGCAAAACAATGCAAACGCTAATCTAGTTAAAGCGAGAAGTGTAGTTAAAGAATAGCTCTACTAGCTAATTTTCGAAAATTTTGCTTTGTTAGGTTGTTATGCATACTCTTTAGCACACATACACAACGAGAATGTACACATACACCCGTACACTTACGTACTTCTCCCATACGTGCACACACTTAAAATAGCACATAGTTTACTATCACTATTTATTTTTTCATTTCTGTTATTATTAATTTTGTGATTTTTACTAACTCTACCCCACACTACGTTTGCCGAGTCGCGGTCTCCACTCCAGAACTCGTCTACTCCAACGATTGTGTTATATCGTCTACTACAACAAGTAGGACGCCTTCCTGCTAGATGGAACGACGATCTGCGCAAGGCGGCTGGCAGAGACTGGATGCGTGTAGCCGAAGATCGGGATAGGTGGCGCGCCTTGGGTGAGGCCTATGTCCAGCAGTGGACTGCCGCGGGCTGATATTGATATTGACTAACTCTACCGCATCTGTGCAACTATATGAAGCAAAATCAATTATTGATAGGTGACCTTTAACCAAGACTCAAGTTTTAACCAATTTGCAAACCACTGAAATATTATAGTTTACGATATTTGACTGTATATAGAACATAAATATTTTATTAAATGTGTTTTGGAAACAAATTCGTGTCTTTACATTTGAGGCATTTTTGCAATTCGTTGCTTGGATGCGGTTTGCATAACTACATCCAATTGAGAAACGATAGTTAAGGCGATAAGTGTTGTTGGTTGCTGTGATTTTTATACTTGTATCGCCATGTCGGCCGATAGTTGATAAGTTAATTAATTAATTATTAAGTAGATTGACTTAAGGACTGTAGTGGTTCATTGATAAATGTATCACTAATGTAATTACTTTTTATTTGAAAGTATTAAAACATTTTATATTATATTACTTCTTTTTAAAATTCGTAATTTTAAAATTTAAAATAAAAATGAAATAATTGTTTTATAAAAAAACAAAAAGATTAGTTAGACTGACGGTTGGCGAAATTGAGATTATATGTATAATGAGATTGAATATAAAATGTAAATTGATAAAGTGTGAATAAAGTATGAATAAGATACAAATGTACAGTAAATAGAAAAATAAATTAATTTCATTTAGGAAGAATTTAATTTTGTACCGAAAATAAAACCCTCTAGAGATCCCGTGTGTCGCCGTAAGCAGAACGGCGGGCACGTTATAAAGACGAACTGCCAACGGAGTGAATAGTCGCCGGTTCGATCTCCGCATCGGGGTAAACATATGTATGACCAGAAACATTTATTCCGAGTTTGGTTACCCGGCCGATTGGACAAGCGTAGTGAATATAATGTACGTTCCTCCACGAATGGAGAGAAAGGATGCCTAACAGTGGATTATAGGCTGTGAAAAAAAAGTAGACTAAATAAATTTTATTATGTAGTATCTAAGTTGGCGAATGTTGTTGTTCTACCGTTTCTGGGAGACAGCCGATTAACATAAATTTCTTAATTTCTTGTCTACGTCTATAAATTTTATTTGTTTTTATCAGCATGTGCCGTAATCCTAAACAGCATTAGAACCAACAGAAACAAGTCTAAATATTTTTCAAAAGGTCGGCAACGCGTATGATGCGTATGGTATTGCTACAGGTGGCGTTAATTGCTTTCCATCCAGCAACACGTTTGCTCATTTGCATTGCTATCCCATAAAAAAAACATACTTCATACCAATATGTGTAAAAGGTTTTAACTTGACAGTTATTTATTTTAAACGTCTTAGTAAGTAATTTTTAATTCTGTAAATCATATTTAACCGTTAGAGTGCTAAGCGGCGCAAAAGTGATGCGATAGTTTGAATCGAAAATTGCGCCGCAGCGCAAAACTGCCGCGCGCATCAGTGTGTTTTCCTGCTTCGTGATAGTGGACGATAATCTCGAGTGTAAATTTGTTACGAGAGTGCATATTTATACATTTAAAAACAACTTTTCACAGTTTTTATATATTATTTCATATATATTCACAAAAATTGCTTAACACTAAAACGGTTAATATATTTATAATCATTCTTATAGTTATAATCCGACTATTATTATGTTTAAATATATTTAATAACTTGTAAAAAATAATACTAATTTCTAAGTATAATATTAACTTGAAGATGACATTAATTCATTTAAATGCATTCGCATTGCCTTATCTAACTTCTAGGCCACATCGAATGTTAATTCGACGGACTTTTCCTCGTGTTCCGTTCAATCCTATATAACTGTAAATAGACCGGTTTATTCCACACTGGATGTACCTAGCAAAAGTTCTTCCTCTAGAGTGTTAATTGAGTTGTTTGCCTACTCATTAACATAGCCCGATTTCCTAGCCATTGCCTTGGATGCTTATGTGTGCGTTTACTATACAATCCAAAACGCAGATGTGGGTAGCTGTCATCATAGCGTTTATTACACGCGTATCTCATTCTAATTTGGAACATATAATGAGACATGACGATCTACGCCTAAGTGATGGAGCTGTCACGCATGGTGATAAATATATCTGTGGCCTATCACTAATTATTCATTGTCTAGTTTGCCCGCCAATCCCCATTGAACAAGCGCGGTATGTTAATGTCCGTTCCTTCAGAAATGCGGACCAAAAGTGGGACTGTTAGTAACCCTGTCGTGGTGCAGCGTGACAGCTGGCGAGTGCGCCGAGTCATCACTTCGTCTTACGTCAGTCGTCGAAAGCGGATCGAACTGTTTTCTTACCTTACTTTTGCATAGAAACAGTGATTTATTATAAAATTAAATGAAAATACATTAAATGCTGTCTTAACAGGGACATATTGATACTTCCAAAGAATACTACGCCAAGTCCAAAGTCGTAGGTTTACAGGAGGAGCTTCTAAAGAAAGATGACGATATATGCTATATAATTAAAGCTATTTTGATAAAATTTACATGCATTATTATTAGTTAAAACTGCATAATTTTATTTATTATTATAAAATTATGCAGTTATTTATTTATTTTTCGTTTTCAACTTCAACTTACACAGAATATCAACATCATATTACTGAGCATTTTACTGAGTTACCACGTTTCTTACGATGAGTGTATTGTGTATAATCCGGGGGCCTAAAATCTTACCCCTTCCTTTTTTTACATCTTCTAATGCCATAATTCCATCTTTTTCATGTTATTCACATCCTTGGCCTAAGGTAGGCAATCAATCTGCTGTGACTTGGTGTCGCTGATGAATATGGGCGGGTTTGATTGTTTACTATTAGATGACCCGTTTGCCTCCATAAAAAAACACGAAAAATGAGTAAAACTGCAGATCACAACGAATACAGTGAAGATAAATATTAAATAGAGTAGGCTAAAAATAAAATTTCATATTTTTCCGAAGTCATTATCCACCGACAATAACTATTGTGCTGGTTATTTGTAAACAGTCACGATTTGTCTTAATTACAAGATAACAAATTGTTACAATTATTTACCTAGTTACCCACAAATGGATCACAAATCGCTTTACACGATAACTTTGTTACAAGTCAGACTAATCAGTTATTACGCCTTTGTTATTGCTTGTATTTAGTTTGTATGTATTAATATGTACGTGTAAAAGGAGAGTACTCACGGAAGACGATAGAATGCGACTTTAGAAATGAATTAAATATATTATGTAATGAAATGATGAATACAATATTATTTAAAAATGTACAATAATCTTTCCCAAATCTTTACTTACATCTTACATTTTTTTCGTGGTCTTCCTCTTCCGGCCCTTCCATCCACATTCGCAAGGTAAATTTCTTTTGCCAGTCGTCTTTCATCCATCCTCTCCAATCCTCTCCATGTCCAAAACATCTAAGCATCCCTTTTTCTACTTTTGTCACAACACCTTCTTTTACTCCACATCGCTCTCTTATATCTTCATTTCTTATTCTATCATTCAAGGTTACACCACACATACTTCTTAATGCTCTCATTTCCACCGCAGTCAGTCTGCTTTCATGCTTCTTCTGCCAAACCCAAGTTTCACTACCGTATATAAGTATATAACTTACATCTTACCCTCTCATTATTCATATTCTAAAACCCTACGGTAGAAAAATCGTATAAGCCTTGATATTGTATTGTACAATAAATGTCCATAAGAGGCTGTGGTTACCTTCCATTCATTCAATATGTCCAAGTATTCAATATTCAACATGTCGCTCGTATCTTTTTTACCTCTTCCATAAAATAAATCTATTGATAGACAATAGGTATTTCCAAAATAGTAATAAGAAACATTTATCCCTGAGTATGAGTTTTAATTGTTAATCTCATTTACATGTGGTACATCCTGATAGATGAACTAGGCTGTAATAACCGACCAATGGCGATATAACTACCATTAAAACATTTCTAGTAATAAAAAGGGTAAAGTGATCATTATAGGCAGTGTTATTTCTGTGAGATGGCTGATATTGCGGTCACTAACACCAATATGATGCTTAAGACCGAATCTACCATATTTGGAAGAGAGAGAGAGAAAGAGAGAGATATGTTTGATGATGAAACCATTCATGTGATCCGTAAACATTTAAATAAAATAATCCTTCATAAAGAGATCGCAAAACCGAATCGCGAACCGAAAGGGCGCATAGAAAGCTATTGAAACTTATAAGAGCTTATAGTATATGACACGGTAACAATTAATATGAAATAACGGTCCTTTCATTCTATTTCGTCCTTTTCTCAACCGCACCGAGTAATCTCAGTGTCTTTTCCGTTCTACGTGACATTGGCGAAATCATCCGTGCTATTTTGGCACTATTGAAAGCCATTAATTCAAATGAATGAATTGAAATTATATTATTGGTATAATAAACTAAATATAATAAAATTTTAATACATAAATAAATAGATTTTAATTTACTGTTTGTTTCAGGACCGGGTGCTGAACATCACAAGTCAAATAATGGACCAAGTGCTGGGTGACGAGAGAGTTGCACGCGGCTTCCGAGTCAAGTTCCCGGAGGACGTGCTCCAGGACAATCTAGCGGGGCAGCTGTGGTTTGGTGCTGAGGTGATTAATATATAAAGTTTATATTATGTGCAAGGTATTATGCGATTAGACTCTGATTTAGCTATTGCTTAGGATATATACTGTTCTCCTAATCCTCCCTTATACATATGAACCGATTTTTGTTTTTGACACAAAAGATTTCCACAGACAGGTTGTTCACTAGAACACTGCTCAGAAGATACTCAGACCACTAAGCCAAGATGTTGACTTTGAGACAATAAACTAGTATGAATATAATTACAAAATTTAAAGCCAATTCCTATTGTTAATTAAATTTAATTAATGAATTAATATTTGAAAAAACTGTATTAACGTCAAGTGTCATCCAATACAAGTTTAAAAAAATGTATAATATTTGAACTTGAGTGGATGAATAAAAAGCATTTTATCAAGGATTAAAAATTTAAACAAGATATATCAATATGTATGCATAGGGAGTGTAAACTAATAGTAAAAACAATAAGAAATATTGATAAAGAATGTAATATTTGATTAGGAAGTTATATTTGAGAAAGTAATATTTGATAAAGAAAGTAATATTTGATTAAGAAAGTAATATTTAATTAAAAAAGTAATATTTGATTAAGAAAGTAATATTTGATTAAGAAAGTAATATTTGATTAAGAAAGTAATATTTGATTAAGAAAGTAATATTTGATTAAAAAAGTAATATTTGATTAAGAAAGTGATGATTAATTAAGAAAGTAATATTTGATAAAGAAAATAATATTTGATTAGAAATATAGTCTGCAACTTCGCACTTGACGAGTTATAATCATATTTCAGTGCTTGGCTGCCGGTTCTTCAATCATGAATCGGGAGGAGGAATCCGCGGCAATGCGTCCCCTGGCTAAAGCACTCACCTGCAGCCTTGAGGCGGTACGTGCTTTACTGAGGGAACAGTGTCTTCGACCGCGAGGGCTGGCGCTGTCGCAACACGACGAAATGCTGCATCAAAGTCTGAAGATATTCGATAGGTTTGTAACGTAACATGGATATTGTATTAAGTTTTATATTAAATTTCCATTCCTTACTCCGATGACTCAATAACCTAAAGTGTATCTTGGTCTCTTTTATGACAATACGCTACTGATCTGTCTTCATCGTTTTTTCGTCAATTGATTGCTTGCAGCTCGTTTATATCTGTGATCATCGTAAAACCTCAACGATACTTGATCAGATGTTGACCAAACAGTAATCACGGTTGGCAGCGGTCTTCTTCCATCGCCTCCACGTGCCCAAGCCATTATAGTGTGCCTTTTTTTGAAGTTATCATTAGTAAGATAAAAGCCTGTTAAGTGCAATTCTTCTCCTTTTAATGTCTCTCCAACTAGAGATGATTGGCAGTCAATACAGTGTGCAGTGCAATGTATTTATTTTTATATAAATGGAAATAAATTATTTGACAGAGAAGTCAAAGTATTATATTTCTCTAACCTACGGTTTTTTGTGGAATACAATTTTATCTCAAGGATGCCACCAGTTACATACTGAGAACAATTATAATTAATCCTCAGAGCCGCTAAAACTGTAATAACAACAGTGGAGGGTAACACAATCCATTCAACGCAATCTAAGCGTCCCGCGGGTTAGATTGAAACTTCGACCTGGAATGCTATCGAAGAGGGAGAATAAAGTGGAACGTCATGTGGTTATTTCTAAAATACGTGTGCTCACAATACCGATTTTAAAAACCATGCAGAATTAGCCATTGCATTATTGATATAAACAACATTTTCCTAACATCCGCACTATTAGCTTAGTTGGAAGGGATAGCAAGAATTCTAGTAATGTTATTATAATGCTTGTTTTCTTTAAAACAATAGACATCCTCTTTTTTTAATTAATCTTGGGAACAGCTCTTCTACCTTACTTCATATATATAAGTAGTGTGACAGAATTGTCAGCTTGGATATTAGGATGTGACTTAGATATTTTCATGTTTCTTTTCAGGCTATTCGCGGAGTTCGAGCTATGCTACGTAAGTGCTATGGTGAATGTGAAGACGCCTCACGAGTTCGAATCCCAACAGCTCATCTGTGTGCTCTTCTCCGAAAGTCTTCGACGCGCGTTAAAGCAAGGTCTACTCACTCAAGAGCAGGTAACTTCAAACAGAATCAACAAATGTTATTACTAGTCCAAAAATAATCTCATAGTCTCTATCAATTACCTAAAGCTCTAAGCAGTCCATTGCTGGATATCGACGTGGGACGGAGACTAAACATTCTTCATATAAAAATAATTATTAAGAGACAGAGAGGTAAAAAGGAGCAAGAGAAATAGAATAAGGTGAACAAGAGCGTGATAGACAGAGCAAGCAAGAAACAATGATAAGTTGAAAATTTTCCCCGTTCTTCACTCCAAATGAGAGATGGATTGATAACGTCATGTCTAATTATCAAATTTTTTATTTTCTAATTTTATTTTATTATTATAGTAATTTATATTATATTAATATCTGATTGATTTAATTTTAGATGCTTCTGCCAAATACTTGTAGGGCTCTACCATTCAATATGGCCTTTTTTGAGATTATTTTTGTTTAATACTGCATTGTTATTAAACGATAAAAAAGAGAATTTTTCACAGTTCCTTCTCAACCAAATATATATTCAAAAAAATACACCTTACATCATAGTATTTATGATTTCAATACCAAACTTTTTTTTCAGGTGGATTCATATGATCCTGCTTTGATGTTCGCAGTGCCTCGCTTGGCTATTGTGAGTGGTCTGCTTATATACTCAAGCGGACCGTTGAGTATAGATAAGCCGCCAGGTATTAATTTTTTTGTGATTACAGTCACTCTATTTTTAATAGTGGTTATACTAGGTAGATTTTTATATAGTTATATAATTTTTTCTAGAGGAAATGTCCGACATGTTTCGTCCGTTCCGTACACTTCTACATAAAATTCGTTCGCTGCTTTGGACATTAGACCGTCGGGAGCTGATGGTGTTGGAAAGACTATTGTGCACTAATGAAGATATCTCCAACTTGGCTAGCTTGGATTTGCCTCTAGGTATATATGTATATTTTAGAATATTTAAATAATTGTTTGTCATATTTTTTTATTTGTTAACTTTAAATTAAATAAAATTGCTCAAGTTGTCTTAAAATTAAATAAAATATCAATCAACATCTATCAACAATACAGATTTAACAATGGGAGGAGGGAGGTAGATGGTATAACGGGCTGGTTTCCGCAACTCGATGTCATCATGCGCCTATTTTGCGTGTTGTTAGAATGGATAGCTCATATTCTATCCACCCCAGCTCCTCGAAGAACTACAGCAGCCTTTTTGGCTTGCCCACGGCATCACAGCATAGCCTGGCTGTTCGTAAATATTCTAATTGACTACTGTATTGATGGCTAGGATAATACCCATGCATTCGGTTTGAAAGACCAAATTGTGTTCCCATTGTTTTCATAATTATTAATTTATTTATTTTTTGAACATTGTTTGCAGAAGTAGAAAATGTAATCGACTCATCATGCTACCCGGATATAGGAGAGTTTGTGTCCAAGTTCTATGCCGACCATGCTCATTGCCGCGATCTTTATACTGCACATAGGTTAGTGTCACATCACTTTAATACTGATAACTTTCTTATTATAAAAATATTTCATTAACACTTTGAATTCCGCTTCCGATTTTCACAAATTTAACCGCTTCGACTTGCTGGTTAGTCCGTGCGGAAACTGTCTCGAGCGCAAAGGTTAAAAATAAATATTTATTAAAATTGTAAATTACTTGTATGTATTTCAATATCTTTACGGTATCAGAAAAAATATGATAGTTTAAATTTTCAAATCATGCCTATATTTCCTCAAAGTTTGAATTAGTACAACCCAACTTAAAAATCAAACACAACTCAACCTTTTTATAACTATGAAAACTATCTCTAACGTTGAACATAAGTATTGCTAAGTACTTAATTCTGTACTTATCGTTATGTTTCATTTTCTTCCAGCTCTAGCGAACCAACAATTACAGATGGGGACTACCTTCCCGATAATATAGAAGTAATGACCCCCATAATAGATGGACTGAGGCGCCTTACCGAAGACAGTGAAATTACCCAAACCGATGAGGAAACTGCCGATATAACTAAACCACATGAGATTTTACGTCATTGCTCCATAGATACTTCTAGTACTGATACATTCCAAACTAGTGATAGTAAAGATTTAAACCAAAAAAATAGGAAAACAAGCAGAACAGAAAGTGGTGATTTAGCTTCGTTGAGAAATCTATCAACGAACGGACTTATGATGTTCGACCCATTAGTTATCAACGCTGTTTCGACATCAACATCAAGAGATGCTAATCGACTGTTTCCTGATCACGATTTGGTTACATCATTGAATGAGCAAGTTACAGAAATAACTGATAGATTATCCTCAATTGCGACAAGTGATGTGGATATTTTGGAACACAATCAAACGCATTCGTTCTCTACCAATGATGTGCCTACGCTCATAACAATGGAGAATTCGGAAGCGTTTGGGTTTTCGGGGCCTAGAAATGAGCAATTAAGTTGTATGCCCTCTACTAGCCATGGTTATTTGATACCCAATGCTATTAGTCAAGAACCAGTTGTGCTAGCTTCTTTATCGCATAATAACTCTGCCGTATTTAATCGAGAAGACGAACACAATGATGAAAATGGTGCTATTCTTAATACTGATCTCCCATTAATAATTCCTGATAATATTGACGCTGAGATTGTAAATACTAACATATCCATTGCTAACGCTAATTTAAGTTCTTTATTGCTAACAAACGACGAGTACAGGCAGAATTTTGTAGACAATAACGAAATAATAGATGGCGACGTCGGTAGTTTTCATTCGGCTAAGATGACATTGGAAAAAGAGTATGAAGATGAGAGAGTTAAGTTTATGTTAGGTTATGAAAGTGATCATGAATCGCCAGCAGATTCCGGCGTAAGCACTGAAAACACAAGTCTAGATAGATCACCTGATACAGATCAAACTAAAGAAATAAAGGAAAACCACTTCATGGAACGGAACCGACTACTGAAAAGTCCAGATGGTGACAGAATAGAAGGTAAAGATAAAGAAAATGCTTTAGAAAGTTCCTTTTCAAATGTGAATGAAGACATCACTGTAAATATTAATTATATTGAATCACAAACACAAAATAATGACACAGGATCTTCGTCTCATAGAATGGACAGTGTAGATATAGATAGGCTAAGTTCGGATGAAGAGATAATGACTGAAGTGACCAGTGTAAATAATAGTTCCAAAGCTCACAATAATTCTAATTCATCAGATGAGGAAATTAGAAAGATGAATGAGGTTTTAAAAGAATTAAGAAGAAATATTGTAGCTGATATGAGGAGTAGATTACAAGTTGAAGAAGACAATAATAGAAACTCAAATGTGGATGTAGCTAGTACTTCACAGAATTGTATTACTAGACAGAGAAAATCGAGGAAATGTAGTTCTAAAAATAAGAAGAAAAGGAGTAAAATGTGGTCACCCAGTATTGTTATAATTGGAAACCGGACACAGGACAATCCTTTGAGATTGAATTTGGATAATTATATGGACGAGAGGTGAGCTTATTTTTTTTTCAGTTCGCTAACTATTTTCTTCACTGTCTTCAGACTGATTCATGAACAAAATAAATGACTTATATGGAGTAAGAAGGGAGAGTTCTGGTCTATGACTCTTACCATTCTATAAAAAAAAAACGTTCAGTATGTCAAGCGCGACATATTGCTATTTAAAATATATATATATATATATATATTAAATTTTAAAATTTTATCCGTGATCAACCAGCTTGGAAACAATTGGGCCACAATGAAAATCATGGCTGGTGGCTTTCCGCGGCTTTTTGCTGAGTATGGACCATTTCATAATCCATACTGCAGGTCAACTATTATGGTTAATGTATTTTTTTTTGTTATTTTTTGTTTGTTATAATTTTAGTCATTGTTAACTTTTGTGTCTTTATTTTATACACGTAGCAGCCAATCTGAGTGATATTTTTGTTTTTATTTTATATGTATATTCTTTGCTTGTCTGTACTGTTCTGTGGGTTTTCGAATACAAATTTTCCTTTTTTTTCTTAATTTTACCAGACAACTATGTGCATATGTTTTCTCTACAAAATGGCAGAATAGCTCTCTGATTTTATAATTCTGATTAACGTCTATTTATATATCTATAACATTATATTTCAGTGGCACTTCATGCGGTACCCCGGAATGTGCGGACGATGAGCAAATCGCTTTGGCACTTCAAGCACAGGAGTTAGCAGCGAGGCAACAGGCTCGGGGCAAATTCAAGTATGAAGGTTTTATTGATTTATAATAGCTAACTGGCATTATATTAGCCCATATGGTTCCTGTTAACCCGCCTGGTTAACCCTGGTATGTCTGGTAGCCCCGCTAATCCGCATTGGACAAGCGCGGTGGGTTAACGTCCATTCCTCCAGAAACGGAGAGGCTCGTGCTCTCGATAAAAAAAATATGGTTCCTGTTATAAAAAAAAAGAAACGTCATAGGTCGCTTGATATTGTGAAATATTGCTAATAGGAACTCACGACGTTCAGATCGTGAGGCCGAGGCTTACCGACTGAGCTATTGCTGCTTGGTTTATGTCTTTGTGTTTACAAATTTATATGGACAGTCAAAAGTTTTCCTACCAAAAAGACAACGAACTTTTCGGTTGTCTTCCGTTGAGTCTACTATACCTGAAGATGCCTCGTGTTGGGGCGAAACACACATTAATTTTCTGTTATTGTTTTGCTTGTCACGGATCTTAGCTAAGTAAAACTTTTGACTGTCCACATAGTGATGGATTTCCGCAAAGTAACGCCTGACTCCATTAATAATTTACAAATTTAGCTCAAGGTGTTAGAATGTTACTCTGTCTCATATGTGCGTACATTTCAGATCAAGCGAAGATCTCATCCACCGTCTGTTCGTGTGCATCGCTGGTGTTGCGGACCAACTACAAACGAACTTCGCAGCGGACCTTCGTAACATTCTTAAGTCTGTGTTCCTCATGAACCAGACTCCGGATGTGCCAGAGATGCCAGACCCGTCTGTGTGTGAAATGTCAGACAAACCACCCACTATCGAGTACGAGGTTACGGAGGACCAAGTTATACAAAATGGTTAGTTCTGAAATTTGGGAGCGAATAAATACCATGTAAAAGTGGTGGCCAATCAGTTGTTACTTGGCTAACATCCGCGATAAGCAAACAAACAGAACAATTAAAATAAAAAAAATTAAAGTCTATTTCTACTATTAATTAAATTTAATTATGATTTGTGGAGTCAGGCGTTACTTTGCGAAAATCCATCACTATGTGGACAGTCAAAAGTTCTGCTCAGCTAAGATCCGCGACAAGCAAACAACAGAAAATTAATAATGTGTGTTTTTCCGCTGGATGAAGTTGATTTATTTGGAACTCAAACCAAAAACATACCGAAAAACGGCCAGCAACTCTCCACCCACCGACCACTATACACAACACCAAACACACACTACCACTTTTCCACCTTGTAACCGACACGTGTAGAAAGTAAAATTGTAAAATAGATTTTATTAAATTCAACTAAAAAGTTTAAATAAATTAGTGATGTATCAATCAATGTATCACTACAGTACCACACTCCTATAGAAGACTGATCTCTAAATAGCATCCTAGTTTGTGCGTTCCGTCTGATATAGAACTGGTTACAAACACAGAATGTCACTTTTCAATAATGAGAGATACATTTAATAAAATATTTCAATAATTTACATAATATTAATATTTGTTTATCAATTTTAGAACCGGTGTGTGAAGGTTTTCTTCGCGTTTGCAACCTTTCTAATATCGAGCTCTTTGTTTATGTTTAAAAATAATTATGTTTAATTAAGTTCAAGTTACAACTCTTGAAACGGCGGTGGCGAAAAAGAATATTGCTCACCCAACGGTTTAAACAATAGATATTTGTCTCACGTCCGTTGTGGCCGACCCTCTTCGTAAATCACAATACGTTTTTCCACGACTTGCGCAGGCTCCGTATGAAGACTTGGTCGAGAGGGAAGCAAAAGACAAATAGTAAATAGTCAGCAGTCAGCAGTCAGCGCACACGCTCGCTATAAACATCTGTTCATTAGTTCTGTATTTAAAACTCTCTGATTGATTGATTCTGATCGTTTGTTGTATGTCATATGTTAATTGATAATTAAATGTAAATGTTATTGCGACAACAATTATTAAATAACTGTTGGTTGATCTGAGTGCTTATGGACTCACAACCTCAACCACCGCATTCATAACGAGCACACCTCAGAGACCCCCAAAAATGTATATTTAGTTTTGTACAGCTCTTTGTATTGAAATTGAATTAATGTTGTCGGTAATATAGGAAAGGTCCGCGGATTATCATCATCAAGGCATTACAGCCGCGGGTGGGCCTTAGCCTGGTCCAGTAAATTTCTCCAGTCGGATCTTCGTTTAGCTTTTGCTCTCCAGCCCCATCACATCGATAGCCTTTCAGTCGTCCTCGACTCCATCTAGCCATCTGAGCTTAGGCCTTCAGCGGCTTCTACAAACTCTAGCCTAGTCCATCCGTACCTACGTGCCCAGCCCAACGAAGGCGTCCAATCTTAATGGTTTGATGACATTCGGCTCATTGTACAGCTCATATAGCTCGTGGTTGTAAAGTGTACGCCATCGCTCATTTTCCAACACAGGACCAAAGATTAATATATTGTTTTATATTACAGGCAGTTCGTTTGACAGCGTGTACTCAGCTGAGGAAGTGTACGCTGACAGTACATCGGATTCGTCGCCGTCGGAGGCGAGCTCGCACCTGGCCCGGCGTAACACGGTGAACTCCAGAACGCTTGGCACCGACCAGCCGCCCACGAGTGATACAAGGCGGAAATCAATAGACAACAGTGTCAATCTGCAAGCGTCTGTCTCCACCGGAGATCTAACTTACAGGTAAGTGTGTAACTGACCCATCTGAACTCAAACCAAATTATCTGGGTCAATGCTGAAACTATAGTGGGATAGATATGCAAATTACGAAGCGGGAGTTATCTGATGGAAGTAATCATTGCTGATCATGGACATTAACTCATATTTATACGTACTTATATTTTTGCCTATGGCTTTTTTAATTTTGTTTATTAACAAGTTTTTTCTATCGTCCTGATGATAATGTATTACCAACTTTATTATCTTTCTAACACTGTGTCCACCCTATGGTTGTCTGGAAAAAATCGTTATTAGCGATAAGACCGCCATCTGTATATAAATATTACAATCAGTAATTGTATAACTTTATTTTTGGTGTACTATAAAGAATATATCTAACTATCTATCTATATTAAACATTAATAGCACTGCAGATACATTGCTTATCTTAGGGTAATATGTAGATAAGGTAAGGGGAAGAATCTATTCTGAGACTCAAATAGTCGTAATGTATAATAATTTTTCACTCATTAATTTGTATTGTAAAAAGAAAATCAATAGAATCCGATGACACGCCTGTTCATTTGTCTTCCTATCCCCTAAAAAAGACGAGAGGATACCTTTTTTATGGGATACACTAAGCTTGTCTAAGGCAGATTGGTGGGGTATCCGGACATTAATGCGGGAAATCGACTATTTGCCCCCGAAGGCCGTAGCTTCGCCCTGAGCCAATTAGGTCGTCATCAGTGAAAAGAGTAATGCATGCATATTACTTTTCCAGTCGTACGGAGAGACTTGCGTCGTCGCCGAGCGTAGAGCGCGCTCCGGAGTGGGTGCCTGACATAGCCGCGCCAACTTGTATGCGATGCGCCGCACACTTCACTGCCTTCCGACGACGCCATCACTGCAGGAACTGCGGTCAGTGCACTTCCTTTGTTCGACGTTACCATCCAGTGTAGGTTTTGCCTCATCTACGATTCTCCTCCATTTCGCTACCTCCAGCCCTCCATTCACCAAGACTTTATCTGTATTGTACATCACGTTCATGTTCCGCACTAATGTGTCTATCACATCAAAAGTGCTTTCCAGCCGCTCATTACCACCGTCGCATTACGCGCCACAAAAGTAGGTTCCATCCCCATCATCTGGATGGCTGGCCGTCAACCACCTGCGGTGTTCCCACATGATGATGACATTGGTGACCCCCGCGGTGATAAGGGTCGCCCTCCCCAAATTTGTATTTTTTTATATAGAAAAATAACTTTTTCGGGATTAGCTAGTAATGTATATCCTACTAATATTATAAATGCGAAAGTTTGTGAGTATGGATGTATGTTTGTTACTCTTTCACGAAAAAACTATTGGACGGATTTGGATGAAACTTTACAGTAATATAGGTTATACATCGGAATAACATATAAGCTACATATTTGTAATGATTTTATGTAATTTTGGTCGTAATATGTCGTAATAACGATACATGTCAATTAAGTCGGAAAAAAATCTGGCCTCTGAGAGCTATCTTGGCGTACGCTGCCTAAACACTCTAAAAACTCAAAACTCCAATGGAGTTACACAAAGATGATGTACCGTAGGATTGTTTGTCTTGAATAGTTCTAAATAAAAGTCCGCGCAGCATATATCTACCTTTTATGTGGAAGCCACTATGACCAAAATAGTGAACCATAAAAAAATATATTTATTTAAAATGGACAGATCATCGAAACTTAATGTTGCAGACTAAATTCCACGCGAGCGAAGCCGCGGGCTAAAGCTAGTATATTATAAATATATTATTCCTATAAATATATTATTCCTAAATAAATATATTATTCCTAAATAAATATATTATTCCTAAATAAATATATTGTTCCTATTCCAGGCAAAGTATTCTGCGCATCGTGCAGTTCAAACTCCATTCCCTTGCCGCACTACGGGCAAATGAAGCCGGTGCGAGTCTGCGAAGAATGCTTTCAGTCGGTCTCGCAAGATGGTCGACGGCCTCAGAGCTCCGCGCAACACTACCGGTGAAACTTTACTACGGCTGTATAGAAATAACTCTTTTGTATCATAACTCTTTTAAAAGTTAGAATAATATGATGTATGAGTTTCATTCTCTATATTTTGTTATATAAAACGTTTTATGAGACGGGTTAGCAGCGGAAAGTTTGAAAGTATTGTTAGTTGAGAAACTTACATCACAAGACCATGACATTATCTTAATATATTAATCAATAAAAATCTAGTAATTTTATTGAATATCATATAAATTAAACATTTTATGGGATATATGTTCTATCATCACAATTTTTTCATGTTATTTATTATTACACAATACTTTAAATAAAAACGTGACATTAGCTTTTTAAATCAATTCGTTAAATAATGCATGGATAATAACTAGAATTTTCGCCCATTTAACACTAGGTTGCCCAAGAAGTCATTTTGACTTGTTTATTTCATTTAAAAAAACAACAATATTTATCATACAATATTTATGATACATTATATATACAGTTGTATGTCTGTACAACTGTGTGCAGTCTCAAAATTCTATAAATTTGCATCATTATAAACATTAAATTAAAAACCCACCCAAATGGTTTCTTGGACAACCTAGTGAACCTACCAATCGTCCCAATATAATCTATTTCGCCTATTATACGCCTTCTTCGTACATGCATTTACAGAAACTTTGATTGCAGCCTTTATTTGGCCGGTCCAATGTAATGGTGTTCTACCGTCCAGCCTTATCTCTTCAATATTCATTGCACATACAAGTTATATTGTGAACATCTCATAATAATATTTAATTTTTGTTGTTTTATTAATTGAACACAACATATCCTCCAGAAATGGCAATGGCGCGTCTAGCAGTGGGACAGATATGGGCTTTGAAGAAAACAATATATTTATTTATATGTAATTATCAAATGACCTTGCAAATGTCTTTTTAAAAAAAATGTTATGAACCCCTGACTCTGTGTATCTTTATTCTTCAATATACGTAATTTGTTAATATTTAGATTGTAATCATACACTTTATATTATTTTTTCTAATGTTTTTTTTTTAATTCAGCACAACATATCTTCCAGTAAATATCGTATCTAGCAGTGGGACAACGTTGATAAAAAACATATTTATTTATATGTAATAATCAAATGATCTTGCAAAAAAAAAATGTTATTAACCCCCGACTCATGTATTATTCTTTAATATACATAAGTTGTTAATATTTAGATTGTAATCATACATTTTCTATATTGACTGATATGAAAATTTGATGATAGGTATCGATTGTTTGATGATAGGTATCGATAGGTATCGATTGGATTGGATCTCTATGGCAGTGTAACATAATATTTGTTTACATGTTGATAGAGAGGAAAATGGAAGCGATGATTTTACAATACTTTCATTTTTATAAAGACCTATAAGGGAAAATTAACTAATCTTGTCTTAATCGCTCATGAAGTTTCGATATATGTACATTATATAAAATATACTGACTTCTTTCTCTCTTCTCTTCATATCTTCTACCATCCCCTCCAAAATATTCATCTCATATTTGATTAATTTTGAAGGAATTTATTTATAATTTCTAAAATGTCAATAGATTTAACATGTTATACTTTTTTGACTTATATGTGTTTTTGTATATAAAGTATTGTATAATTTGGATAAAGTTAAGAAAAATACCGAACTTAATAAATATACCAAAGGCGAAAACATATTGATTTAAAAATTTTTGAAAAATACATTTTCGCTGTAAAATTTAATTAGCTCTTATAATTAATAAATTAACTCTAATTTGAAACAATATTTCTTTACAGATATTAAACGAAAAATAAGTGTAGAGTTATCATAAGTTGTATTTCTTTTTTGGTGGTATTATAATGTTTTGTATGGGTGTATTAGAAAGAGATAAAGATTTTATATATTTATATATATATATATATATATATATATATATATATATATATATATATATATATATATATATATATATGTATATGTATATATATATATATATATATATATATATATATATATATATATATATATATATATATATATATATATATATATACATATTGTAGATTCTTTAGATGCTCTTCAAATGCTTCTCGTTTCTAGGTTAAAAAGCAACAAATTTAAATAGACTATATTCGTAGTTGGTCTTATGTAATAACATATTGTGTGTCTTATATAATAACACATTGGTGGTATTTATTAACTTAAAAATGGCTGTCTCTTTCTAGTGCACTGTGGATAGACATCATGAAAAAGTTTATTTCGTGCACTTAAAAATTCAACTTGTAGTTTATGTATGCTTGTATGATTTATTATCTGTGGTGACGTTGTTTGTAAATAATTTTTGACTTATTGATTTTTATGTAATCATTAACAAGTCGACAAGTTTTATGCATGAGATTGAAGATATGAGATATATATGAGATATGAGATAAATTGTTAAAGAAATATATCACATGGTAGATAACTTTGATTTTTTTCTAAATATGTAAATAATGTGATTGATAGATTGTGTAGGCTGTTTTCATACGTTTTTTGTAATTCAAAATTTCTATATCACAAATAATATATAAGTATGTACATGATTTAATTCATATATGACCGAAAATATTCTGAATGGGTAAACTTTTGAAAATACAGAATATGATTGGATTCAAATGAAGTGATCTCTCTGCAAAATAATATGAAACTGAAATTTTAATTATCAGTTTGAATAGAATTTAAATAGATATCTATTTTAAGATTAACATTTAAAGGATGTTTATATTTTTAACGTGTAACTTTATTGTTAATACCATTAGAAAAAATAAAAAAAAAATACTTTTTGAAAAAAGATTCCATATTTTTTTTATAATCCTACGGTGTTAGTTATGAGTTATTTTTTTACTTGTAAGTCCAATTCTATTAATAACGACTTCTGTGTAAATTTTGTAAAGGTTATAATTAGTGCAACGTGTCCACATAATTACTATTAACAATGGCGACTGTTTCTAGCTTTTTGTATATTATATAAAAACATATATAACTGATCGCTATACATTAACTGTTTTAGAGACCACAAAATGTCTGAGTGATACTGTTATATATTTTAATCGTGTAAACAAAATATCAGATTATTAGCAAAGTGGCAGTTTTATTTTGCACCCTAGCCTGGGATTTGAGGAGTCTCCTCTTTTTTCAACTTTCTTTACCCACTCCGGACTCACTTTACCTTTCCATCCCTTCTTTCCTACATCTATGTAAAGGACGCTAAAGATTCCATATCCAATGGGATCAGATAATTTCAAATGGTGATAATTCAACCACCAGATGACCTGCAAGTTGGTTTTCCTTTTTTTCCGTAATACGATGTGTATTAACAACACGTTCCGTGTGACATGTACCATTTATGGAACACTTTAAACGACCTTCGAGCCACGTGTAAAACAAATGGCACATGATTATATGAAAACTGCGACTCTTTTAAGATTATTAATGGAGTCAGGCGTTACTTTGCGGAAATCCGTCACTATATGGACAGTCAAAAGTTTTACTTAGCTAAGATCTGCGACAAGCAAAACAATAACAGAAAATTAATAATGTGTGTTATTTGCCGTGTGGGTGGATGGAGAGTGGATGGTTGATTTTCGGTAAGTTTTGGTTTAAGTTCCAAATAAATCCACTTAACCCAGCGGAAAAAAAACACACATTATTAATTTTCTGTTATTGTTTTGCTTATCGCGGATCTTAGCTAAGTAAAACTTTTGACTGTCCATATAGCAACTCTTTTAATCAAGCCAATTACTTACCGACTGATATAATAAATATCGTCTAATAATATATCAATCTTTATTCAAAACATCGAACGGCCTGCGCAACTAGAAGGGAAAAACTGGTTCGACAAGGAATGACGACCAATAGGCTCAGTGGCGGGGCCCTCCGCCCGCGGAGTCAATGGTCGCGGATTCGATCCCTGCATCGGAATAAATATATGTATGGATTACAAATATTTATTCCGAGTCTGGTAACCCCGCCAATCCGCATTGGACAAGCGTGGTGGGTAACGTCCGTTCTTCCAGAAATGGAGAGGCCCGTGCTCAGCAGTGGGACATATATGGTCTGTAAAAAAAAGAAAAGAAATGTGTGAAGTGGTGAATATCCATCCTTCCCTAATGAAACTTTATCTCAGTGGTTGTACGTGCTTTTTAAGCCAAGAGTTCTCGGGTGAAGTTTCTTTTATAAAAATAAGTTATTGTTATTCAGTATATGTATGTATGTCTAATGTGCCTCAAAAACACTGCGTCGATATTCTTCAATCGTATCGAAAATATAATCGTTCAATTGAATAAAGGAGGAGTCGGACGAGAGAAATAAATCGATTATATTTAACTATTGATTAAGTTAATATGGGTTAAATGATAATTTGTGGGATAGGAAGGCAAACGAGCAAGCGTGTCGTCCGATGGAAAGCAATCAACGCCGCCCATAGACATTTGCAACCACTCCAAGCATTGCAAATGCGTTGCCGGCCTTTGAAATGTGTAGGCTTATTTTTTGAATTTTCAATTGTCGCCGTTTTCCAAGGTAAAATATTGCCTAAACTGTGTCTCTTATACATTTCACTTTATTCCGTGCAACCGTTCAAGCTCAGTGTTTTTGAAATAAAATTTTGTCTATGTTTTCCTAGACAAATGACCTTTTTATATTTAAAAAATTTTAAAATGTGGGTTATTAGTATTTGACCACTGAGCTATTAAGGTAATTTTAAAAATACAGTTTTCAAAAGTTCGTCTAATTGAAAAATCTTTATTCTTCAGCGCATATTTTCTTTTTGGCGCAAGACCAATATTGAAAAAATGTTTTCATAATATTTTTTCAAGATTATTGAGATTTTATCGAACCGTTTATGTTTAGTAATAATTATGGATTCTTCGAAAAGTACAAACATAAAAGATCTTTATTATATTTATATTTTGTTTATAGGCTGGAAATTCTTGAAGTTTTCTTGAATGTGTGTGAAAATGAAACTTTCTATAAAATTAGAATTTAATAAAAATGTTACGTTTTTAACGAATCAAGTCATCACTAATATTTGAGCGAATGTTGAAATAGATAAAAAAAATTGATCCGCCCAACGTGGGGCTCGAACCCACGACCCTGAGATTAAGAGTCTCATGCTCTACCGACTGAGCTAGCCGGGCTTTTATTTAATATAATTATTATATTACTGCATTTCATCAGCCTCGAGGTTACATATCTCGTATCGTATGTATAATACATACGTACATAACGAATTCTGAAGATTACAATTGGCTGTCGTCGAAATCGAAAATGGGTTTTATGACGGAATATGAAGGTGTGAATAAGATGATATGGCATCTACTGTTATATAATTTGTTAGTTTTTTTAAAATATATTTAGTATCTATGTCACATTGTCAATATATAATTATGTTTGACAATTTTTTTATAGCAGAGCAGGCAAACGAGCATGCGAATCATCTGGTGGTAAGTGATCACCGTCGCCAATAGACAACACATCCGCTTTTGAACGAACACATACAGTTTTTTTTGAATGCTCCTATGTCTTTTCCATGTGGGAACACTGCATGTGGGCAATTGTTTTACTTGTGCACAGTTCATGAGAGAAAACTGCGACTATATTGCACAGTTGAAGACGATCAGCCAACCAGGTGGTGGGGATGGAGCCAATTTTTCGTGGCGAGTAGTGCGACGGCGAAACTGTGCGGCGTAATAAATTCAATGTAGTACACTGAGAGGTTATACATCAATGCGTAGAGATAATAGATGTATGTATCTTTAATATTTTCGGTGATATAATATTTTCTTCCACGAAGAACGGAAGAAAGGAAAGAAATGGAGTAGGTTTATTTTATATACGGAATCACACAGCAAGCCGAAGAATTGGTGGATGATATTCATAAAATTTGACTTAATATTATACGTGATGATGCCTCATGTTGAGGCGAAACACGTGGCGTGTACATTGTGGAAGAGTGGTGGTGTGTGGTTCGTGGTGTTTATAGTGGTTGGTTAGTGAAGAGTTGCTGACGGCCGTTTTTCGATAAGATTTAGTTCCCCGTAAATACACTTCTTTTGGATAAAACACCTATTATTATTTTTCTATTTTGTTTGCTTGTCATGGATCTTAGCTAAGTAAACATTTTGACTGTTCACATAGTTGGTGAAGGATTTCCGCCAAGTAACGCCTGAATCCTTTAATCATCTTTTATAAATAATTTTATATGTTATTAAGTATGTTTTTGTAATTGTTCACTTAATATTTTATAAGCACGACCTAATTAGCTCAGTGGTGAAACTATTGTTTGCTGAGTTAATGGTCTCGGGTTAATAATCTAAAAGTATTTATTATGGTTCTGTGTACTCCGACAATGACCCTTTAGTAAGTTTGGTGGGTTAATACGTCTAATCTAGTAGTCTTCCTTCCAGTTATGCCTAGCAGTTAGACATATATGGAATACGAAAAAAGCAACAATAGCTTTATTGGTAAGTAATGCTTTTGCGATTTAAGATCGTAAGTTGAATTTACTAGTGGACTTTTAGTTTGAACCATTGTTTTCAATGCAAAATACTGTTAATAAGAATTCTAGTAATATTAAAACAGTGCTGGTCTTCTATTGAAAAGCAAAAAAAAATTTCAAAGTACGGGTATAGTCTTATTATGCGATTCATCTGCATATATCCAAAGCAATATGATTTCTGCTTCAGGAGCAAACCTTGCAATTTATGTTATGAAATTTAAAAATGGAATTTTTCAACATGGCACATATTGAAATGTATTTTTGTCGCGTCATCTAATATTCTGAACAGGTATTTTATATGACAAAAAAGAAATATACTCCTATAATTAAAAAAAATGTATTAAAGAAGACTAGAATTTTCTTTTAAATTTATTTATCATTAATAATACATGACTAAATACATGGTTGTATTGCTGGTAGACCCTAAACTAAGTGATTCCCCGTATCTCGGCTAAATATAAAAGACAAAAAAGAAGAGTAATGGTTATCTTTAGTGTGTGATTGAGTCCATGCGTGTGTGTTTGTGTGTGTGCTCGTTTGTGTATTTTTGTACACTTGTACACTTTTATATGAGTATGCTCTCGATTTCTTCGCGGGAGAGGGAAACTACCCACAATGTGTTTAATATTACTAGAATTCAAGTTTGTCATTACAACTAAGCTAATACTCCGTGTTTACTAATGGTTAACATCAATAGACCAATGGAGGATACGAACTCACGGCAAATCCTAAGACTAATATTTAGGAACTGTTTCTAATCGAACAATATAGCTTCAACAATCCACTGCTCTACACTGGCACACTGGCTTCGGATTGAGGGATGTTGCTGTAATCCCTAAGTTTTGCGGGCGGGATTGGTCATTCAATTTTTAGAAAAATGCTGCTGCTCATATTTTAATGTTTACTATCAAGGTCACCTTGAGAAACAATTGAAGGAAAAGGTGGGGGTGGATCCAACTTATGCCGTAGCGTTATGGCAATATATAAATTATTAACGTAAAATACATTTTTTTATAATTATTAGGTTAGTTTAAATATCGAAATGTTGCTTGTCGTGTTTTAAAGATCAATGAAGGAACTTCAATATTATTAACAACACAATATTATACGTATTGTTTGGACAGTACACTATTTGGATATTTGGATTTTCCACAAGGTCACCGTAGCCGATTCGGCTAAGATAAATTCGTCATTTCAAAAGTGATAAATAGAAAATGATACAAATCTTATGAAGTTCTAATAAAATAACTACAGAATATGTTAGTGTTATTATTTATTAATAAAATATTTTTAAAATAAGCAATATATTGAATATTCATGTTTTTTACATAAATACATACATATAGTCACGCCTGTCTCCCTGTAGAGTTAGGCAGAGAACACAGATCTCCATCCGCTACGATCTCGATACACCTTCCTCGCTTCCTTCATACTCATCTATCCTTCCTCTCACATTCACCGTAGCGAAATGGCTCTGCGTTCGTCGCTTCTCGTCCTCGTGGGAATCAGGACGTGACGGGTGGCGAACCACGTCGCCGTTCATGTTTTGTTTTTCACGTATTAAAATAATATATGAACTTTTCCAGTTGAAAGAAAAGTTTGTTCTACAATTTTTTTAAAAAAAAATCTGTTATATAGCAGTAAGTGAATGATTTTTTTACTGATACGAGGACATTCTGTATATGTGTATTTCGATGTATCATTAAATTCATTTAATTTCTTTATACAGTGAATATAGAATACAGTGAATTTATGTGAATATTGTTCTGTTTTGTCTTCACTTTCAGCAGCCGGATCTAAGCTCGCGTGAATTGATATCCGAGCCAGTCGGCGTCGCGTCCAATACTCGCTTCAATATCACCGACGACCACAATGCTTTTCACGTTCCGGATATTCGAATTGAATTCATTGCAACCATTTTGTGTGGAACACTAAAAGGGAATGACAAATAAAAATGCTTTACGCTTGCAGTCTTATATAGAAGTTGTGCTAACCAACATTAAGAACAAAAATCCGTAAGCCATGCAAATTTTCACATGATTTAGTTGTTTTTAATTTTATTTTATTGTATGTATATGTGTATATGAGTATGAGGAGTAGTATATATTGTATGTATGTGTGTATATCCAACTATATACGTGTGCTTGAGAAATAGATTATATTCTTGACATATACGCCTTCTGATACTATTAAATTCTAAATATGTTTTTGAACTTACAATAATAAAAGGTTTAAAGATCGTGTCTTTAGAAATCTAGGTACTGCTGATTACGATTGTTAGACTTATTATATAGTAATATACGAGTATGTAGTTTGCATGCGAAAATCGCAATACATTCTATTCAATAGGGATCCCTGAAACGTCAAAAATCGTTGCGGTCTGAATCCGTGTGCGATATTGAATAGAAATATTGGACGTAGGATAAATTGGATCGCATATCAATTTTAGGGAGCGCGGCGTTTGATGTTGACAGTGAATAACAAACTGACATCTATATTGGAATACTTCAATATGTATACGGGGATGATGTTAGTGTTTGTGTTTTTTTTATGGGATATTAAGGCAAACGAGCTGGCGTGTCATCTGATGGACAGCAAGCAATGCCGCCCATCGACATCTGCGGCGCCATAGGCAGTGCGGAAGCGTTGCTGACCTTTAAGGAAAGTGTCATTATGGAAGAGGTACGGGTAGAGGGAGGGGGAGGGTGTTGGGCCTCCAGAACTCGGCCGCTCACCGTATAAAGCGCGGTAGGTAAGCTATCACTCAGACGCCGGTTTTCTGCGGGAGTGTGGTACTTCCCCGAGCGAGCTGGCCCATACATGCTACAGACAAATATTATTATGCCATTCTTGACAAAGTATTCATCTACAGCACATTATTTTAGCAAACAGAAAAAAACATTAAGCCCCTACAATAAAAGGTGTAGGCATTCTTCAAAAATGTCTATTTTCTTTTGCTTATCGCCTTCCTCATATAGCTAGACGTAGACCCATCTTCCCTTGGAACGATTCAGCGTTTGCTGTTTGGACCTGCCCATTATTTGTTATATCACTCCACCGCCTTTTAAGCGTCTAGGACTTTTGTTCTTTTGCGAATACTATAACTGTATTTGAAACTAATATTCTAGATGCTTCCCTCCATTGTACGTTTAAGTGTTTGTATTTTTTTTAAATACACATCTTTGGCATTAAGTAATAATTTATAAACTTTTATCTTGTGTCTTAAAATAACGTGTATTGAACTTATGAAAGTTAAGTTGTATTTGATGAGAACTATAATTTATCAGAATGATGGATAGCACATCCAAATTGCTTTTAGTTCTTTAGTAAAGTTACGTATCTTGTAATTATTTTGTACGAAATCTTTCTGCGATAATAAATATAATCCTAATTTGGATTTTCTATATTTAAGTTCTATTATATAGTCTATATATAAGTTCTGTTCTGTTTTCTGAAATTTATCTGCATATATAAAATATTTTTTCAGATTGACGAAGAGCCACGGTTTTTTTCCTTGAGTAGGTCCCACAAAGAATAGTCTACCATAAAGGTCTATGAGTATATGTTATTTAATGTTTTCATTGAGTTAGTTTATCAAGTTTTCAACAGATAGTGTCCAAAAGGCTTTAATTAAAATATACATTCGTTTACTTTCAACCGAATACCTTCAACCTCGTACTTTGGTAAAGAGAATCAAATTTATATATTCACGTAAATGAAAGATTAGTAAATTTTGATAAAACAAAAGAAGCGAAAAATAGAGGAGTGATTTTTTTTATGGAAGACGAAGTCAAAAAGTGGAAAGTAAGTCATTGCTTGATTTCTTTTAAAAAAAATAATTTCTTTTAAATTCACTTGCACGGTTTTAAATGTTCGACGGAACTTATTTAATCGTATACTTTGTAATAACAACATTTTTATTTAATTCTCAATATTTATAGTACTATGTTATCGCATACAGTATGGTGAAAATCATAACACTGATTCGATAGGAAAACAAACCAATTTAATTAACATTTCAATCAGTATGTGAATAAATCTGCATTCAATAAGTGAGAATATTAGAAAAACGGCTTCCAAGATGATCATGCGAGTTTTAACGGCCATTCTGTTGTTAAGACGTTAGTAGTACTCCTTTACTTTTGGCTGCGCAATTTTTAAATCTAATAAGTTATGAATAGACCTGGCTACTTATGAATAGACCTGGCTATTTATGGACTCGCGGACCAAAGTAGGATGCGGTCCTCCAGCATCTGGGGGTTTTGTGTGTATTCTCTGGGAGGAGTCCCATAGAAGAAAACACACGTTATTAAGAAACCGATCCGATCCTAACGACAACTTACGGGATCGGAGGCCAAGATCCATTATGGTTCGTTGCACCAACAAAGTTAGTTTTTTTTTACTTATGGATAGACCTGCACTAGCAATGAATACGGAGTATAGTGATAAGCCAGGCTGTTCATTTTACGAGGAAGAATGAAGCATATGGTGTCCATTTTCGGAATGGCAGATTAAATATGTCTTTGAAATTTCGTTCTAGTTAGAAGCTGTTTTTATTGAACGATCTATGCGTGAGGTAAATTCGTATAATTTTAAATTTGGAAATATTAAGAAAAGCGGACAGCCAAATAGCTTCGGTTGCGTTGCAATGAGTTTAAACACACTTTTATTATGTATATTGTGTTCTCGATACCATGCATTCTTGTGCTTAGTTTAGTTTTGTGAAGATTTTACTTCTACCACATGTGAGTTGCGCACATTTTTAAAGAGGATGCATACAGAGGATGCTTGCGAAATTTCTTACGTCGCTTCTTCTTTGTTCCTTGTGTTCGAACCTATAGAAGGTTGTCTGTTAATAACGAGACTTGTTAAGCCTGATATTAAAGTTTGATGATATCTTTTGTAATAAATATGCAAAAAGCAACTAACTATTAAATTAAAGATATTTTAATAATTTTGCAGATACTGAATGCCAGAGAAGGATAGTGGATGGTCTCAAACTACACGCGGAAAAGAAATATCTGGTACTTTTTCTAATATTTTTTTTATGAATTCTTTTATTTTAGATTCTTTTAGAACCTGGGTTATTGACGTATAATAAAATATCACAACGGCAAAACATAATTTTCAACATTTCGTTTTATTGGTAGATCTCAAAGTTGTTTATAAGATATTACAGTGGAAATGGATTGCTAACTGTTTGAAATGGGGAGACACAACTCATAGTAAAAACAGTGAAATAAAAACATTCGCACAACCTCTCTAAGAAGAGGCTAAGAGGAAGAACCAATTCGAACTCTAATTAATTACTTATCTTAATAATCTCTGGTACAGAAACGGAATGAAGCTCATTGGTTTTCTCGTGGAAATAACTCATTTTATATATTGCTTTTATAGTAAAAACTGTAGGCAATGCGTCTCACTCAAATTGCTGAGGTTTGTTCCTTTGTAACCATGGGTTGTTTACTATGCCATGGCAATATTTGAACTGTAGTGAATTTGTAGTTTAACCACTGAATAAGAAGAAATCGTCGCCATGCCAAATCACTCCACACGGTGTTACAATTTATATACTAGTTAACTGTTATCGGTTGCTAGCTATTTATACGTGATTTTGTAGCTACATATACAGTTTTCATTGACTTTATTCATTTTTGAGCTCAATATATTAAAAAAATTGGAAAAGGCAATGATATATAACTGTACTTGTCAATTGCTCTGTTACGGATATTTAAATAATAAGGCAATAGTGCCGGCATTTCACACAGAGCGAGTTTTAACATGTCTCGTATTGTCACCTATGACGTGACTTACGATCGCAGCGTACTATTGTCACGTGAGAGGTGACTTACGACTGATAACGGTTAATACGATGCGTGACTTATACGCATTGTATTAACCCATATCTATATATACCACACTATCGTTGTGAATGTCTAACTTATTATTATTTTTCATGTACAATTCATACAAAGATCGAAGCGGAGATTTCGAATGCAAACACAGTTTTTTTTATATCGTGATAACATAAACTAAAATTACGTATATTTGTATGTACTCCGGGCGTGGTAAAGACAATGTAACCTTAAACCTCTGGACTGTCTATAGTGAATTTAATACGTTCCTCAGGTATATCTTAAGGAAGCTGAGGAGTATGAGTACGAAAGAAGTTCTCTGTACTACGGCTGGGTGTGTGGGGGTGCCATCGTTACTCCGCAATACATCGTGACGTCAGCAGCGTGCGTGGAGGACGTGTCACACCTATACGCTATAGCTGGCTACACCAAATATCTATCCGCACACGAAATCAAAACAAACGAATGCACTAACGCAATCAAAAGGAAAATCATCACCACTTGTGTGCCGAAAAGTCAGTATTAATATTATTATCCTTTCTTGTTTAACAGCCCATATATGTCTCACTGCTGAGAACGGGCCTCTCCATTTCTGTAGGAACGGACGCTAACCCACCACGCTTGCCCAATGCGGATTGACGGGGTTACCAGACTCGGAATAAATATATGTAATCCATACATATATGTGGGTCCCGCCACTGAGCCAATTGGTCGTGCAATATCCTTAAGAAGATTAATATAGAGTAGAGGTTTTCAAACTTATTTGTCTACCGCCCACTTTGAGAATCCATTATATTCTAGCACCCCCCAATTATGTTTAATTTACCACATCTTATAAAAACCGATCACAATAACTTTAATTTTATTATATGATGTCATAATATTATTCTGTTGTATCAGTCTTAGCCTATTTCACAGTTCAAGAGGTGGGTTTTAATTTCGGTTTAGTTTTCAAAATATAAATGTAGCTAAACTCCGTAAACAACTTCAAACCCCCCCCCCCCCATTCTCTTAGGGCCCTTTAAAAGTGGGACGCTCCCCGGCTAGATGGTGCGACGATCTACGCAGAGCGGCTGGCAGAAGTTGGATACGTGAAGCCGAAGATCGGGCTAGGTGGCGTTTCTTGGGGGAGGCCTATGTCCAGCAGTGAACTGCTGCAGGCTGTTGATTGATTGATTAATTGATTTTTAGGATATACCCTCGACTATGAAAAGACAGAAAAATGGTCTTCTGCGGACATAGCTGTGGCAAAAGTAGACGTTCCATACAATTTTATAGATGACAGCTTCCAGCTCACCTCTCCCGCTCAACATCACTGCTCGTACTCTCCTACGAGTATAAAGATAAATTACGAAATTAACAATCAAGCTGCTGGACTAGATGCCATAGTTATGGGTTGGGGACACGTGAAATTTTGGAGGAAGGTACCACGTATTTTACATACCTACATGTCATCACGGTTGTTTCCCATAAGGGTAGGCAGAGACCACTGTTCTTCTGCTACGATCTCGGCAAATTTTTTTTTGCTTCATCCACACGCATCACTCTCTTCATACAAGCTTTCCGGTTAAGGATACTTTTGAGCTGGCCTTTCTTAAGAACTTCGGCAATTAGGTCAAGGTATGTTCTCCTTGGTCTTCCCCTTCCGACCCTTCCATCCACATCTGCAACGGAAAATTCTCTAATCAGTTATTTTATGCTACATTAAGAAAATACTAAAGATTGTTATTTGGGCAACTGCTATTGTGTTGCTATGTAATTAACGGCATACAATACGGCATTGCATTTTTGCTTCTATATTTCCAATCAATTTTAATTTGCCGCTCACGCATCGGTTTTCACAGCCACGAGAGACGATGCCTCTAAGACGTTGTTTCTTTAATCGTCTGCAATAGATGTATATGCTAAAGAATTTCTAGTATACTTAAGCTGCAATATATTAAAAATATTTGAACCATACCACGAAAATCACCCTTGATTTATTTGGAGGGAAGGGGGGATATTCTTTAATAAGTACAAATTAATAACCTATTAAATACATATTTTTTATTTTAGATTTCTTACCGTGGGTAATATGCGTTGAGACTTACGCGAATACATTTGGTTTAAGGGGCACTTTAGTTAAGTTTGAAGTTCAATTAGGACCGCTAATGACCCTTCATTAGATTATAGATTTCTTAATACTGATTAGACAGTAATGATGGAGCAGTGTTGATTTTAGCGACCGCTGTTTTCGGCAATAAATCATATTACATGTCCTACAGTTGGACACCGGAAGCTCCCAATTTCTGGGGGAAATTAATATACCAGCCTTGTCGTACACGATAAGCGCGAGTTCTAGACTCTCAGTGATAAATATATTATAATAATAAACTATAGGAATAAATACCTATAGTCTATTAATGACCCCAAAATCGGTAAATTTGCCATTAAACAATTTAGTTCTTCTAAATTACTCAGTGGCGAATGCTTAAATTTGTAGGGATCATTTTTATTACAACTTTTTTAAGAATTTTTGTGCATACATACAAGTTTGTCTGCCAAGAACAAGATATCGTTGGTTACTTTTTCGTTACAAAGTAATTTTAAACCTTTAATTATTTAATGAAGGCATCCTACTCGACGAGAAACCAAATGGTCGTAGAAGCCGCGGAAGGCCTAAGCTCAGATGGCTAGATAGAGATCGAGGACGACTTAAAAGTAATTAGTGTGAGGGACTGAAGAGAAAAAGCCAAACTAAGATCCGACTGGCAAAATTAACTGAACCAGGCTAAGGCATTCCCGCGGCTATTATGTCTTGATGATGATGATGATGAATTTTTAATGATATTATGCAGAATAATGCTTCAATTCTACAAAACATCTTTCAGGAAGGAGACAATGCGGTATTTAATACTAAATATCCGCATTACGCACCAGTCAAGATTCAGGATAAAAATGAATGTAAAAAGTATTATGCGGATTATCCCTCCATACAATTTAATATAGACCACTACATGATATGCACTTTAGGACGAGGCAACATTAATGACACGGGGCATGAGATATCGACGAGCAAGCCCAAAGACGTAACGATAGTTCAGGTACATCTTTCCTTATGGGATAGTAAGGCAAACGATCAGGCGTGTCACTGGATGGGAAGCATCACGATAATAATAACGATACACACATACACATGATAATAATTATGTGATTGTTTCATCACCTCCATCATCATATCCATGAAATGTATATCTTCTGACTTGTTTGCATTTTAACATAGACTACTGAAATTCCATGTATTTTCTGTGTTTCTTTTAGGAAGTGAGTATGATAGCAAATAACTATAGACCTAATTTGTTAAAATATGACGGCGACGTGGTTCGCCACCCGTCACGTCCTAATTCTCACGACTGAGAAACGTTTCACTACGATGAATGAGAGGAAGGACGGATGAACAGATGGTTAATCCACACTTAACCATCTGTTCATTCATCCTTCCTCTTTCTCCTCGGAAGCAAGGAAAGTGTCCGAGATCGTAGCGGATGGAGATTTGATGTATCTGCCTACACTTACAGGAAACAGGCGTGACGATATGTATGTATGTATAACTATAGACTGGTGACAACGTCTACCTGAGAATTCACAAAACGTGGCAATTATGGCCAAAACCCTCAATTTTGAGGGAGGTCAAAGTGAAAGTAGACTATTAATGGAGTCAGGCGTTACTTTGCGGAAATCCATCACTATATGGACAGTCAAAAGTTTTACTTTTGACTGTCCATATATGAAAGTAGACTGTTAAAATTGTATTGATAATTAAATTATGATAATAGTGATTAATACTCAAATTATTTTCATTCATATCTTATATACGTAATGTCCTTTGACACTCGGCACAATTCAAATGTTTTGAATCGGGCAATCGAACTAGCTCCATTGCCGTAAATATACTCTGGATTTTATTGGTGCTAACCCGTAATCTCTTTAAAATCGAAAACACGTTTGCATTATATGGCAACTATATCACGATTCCATTTATTCGCAATCATTCGCAATCGAACGCGGTAAAGAACCGAGGTAGTCCGAAAAGATCCTGAAAGCTTTAGGCAGAGACTCTCCATCCGCAACGATCCCGGCACACCTTCCTTGCTTCTTCCACACTCATCCATCTTTTCATTCATCCTATCTCTCACATTCATCGTAGCGAAACGGCTCTCCGTTAGTCGCTGCTCACCCTCGTGGGAATCAGGACGTGACGGGTGGCGAACCATGTCGCCGTCGTTTTTAACAAATTCGGTTTTTTATAATTCATCATAGTGTACCACTAATGGAAGAAAAATTTTAGTAATACACTTAGCTTAAAGCAATTATAGCTTAATTAGAACATCAATCGATCCAATACTTTACAAGTAATACGATTTGAGATTTGAAATAAAACTTGAAACTACTTAATGCGATTACGCAGGAGGGTGCCTTCTGTGTTCGTATACACTTAAGACACTTAAAAATATAAAGTTAAATTGAATATGTTAAATAAAATATATAAATAAATCAAAATATTCGCAGCTGTTGACGAGAAATTCAGTCGATTCATCTAGGATCGCATAATTTCTTTAAACATAAACCATACTATCGGTTCTACGGATGTAACTTAAGTGTTTCTATTATGTTTCAAAGACATTACATCCAAATTCTTCAATTGTGAGAAAATCATTCCATTGTATAAGGAAAGAGTTGGATGAGGGTGTACCTTCTGAATTTGCGGATACATTTAACGCTTATGGTGTTTAAATATTACCTATATACAATATATTTTGTGCATTTGACACTTCTAGGACGTCTTAGAATGTCGATGTAGCCAAATCGCCTTAGATCGCCTTACATATATTTTTTTATTTAATGCGAATCGATAATTTTTGTAGGGACACCGTTTTTATGAGGACTATTACCCATACACGAGACGCCAAGGGATTTGTCAGGTATGAAAAATGTTACTTAATGTTCGAAGAAATCCTATAAAAAAGCAAAACACACAACACTGCTTTGTTAAAAATATAAACGGCATTCATTTCGCTTCAATACGGAATACCCTACGGGAACTAACCGATGAGCCCTAATTCTTAATGTTAAAAACAATCTTTAAAAAAAGTATTGTCTACAAATCTGTACTGTGAGTTCAGTACAGATCTATAAAACTTATTCCAACAGATATTCTGTTAGTATTTTACACATATAATGATATATATTTTTTTTAATTTCCACAAAGATTTCACTGGCAAAAAAATTGTTTAATTTAAATTATACATTATTAGACATTTCCTTTTAATATTCTTAATGTTGTGACGTTTTGAGTATATAAGAATAAGATAGAAAAGAATAAAAAGATATATTCTTTATGTACACCAAAAACAAAGTGACCTTTATTATTGATTATAATAATGCTTATGTATAAAGGCCGGTTTTATCGCTAATAGCAATTTCTTCCAGACAACCATTGGATGGACACAGTTTTAAAATGATAATTTGCTGTGGTTTGGTAACATGTTATCGATAGGATTATATATAAAATATATTTAATATTAATAAATAAATATAATATACATATTTAAACAAAAATGAGTGTGTATATATAAGTATTGTTTAAGAGTAATGAATAAATAAAAAGATACATAGATATTTATAACGGAAGATATTTCGCTTGCGTCACTTCCAATGGCAACAAATTCCATAACCAAACAGCCTGTACCATGAAGGAGTGATTAAAACATTTGGTATGATGGGAAAGAGTGATTAAAATATTATTGGTATAATGGGCAGGCATTTTATTTTTTTTTAATTTTCTTATGATCTCATACACCTGGAATGGGTCATTCATTGAGAAATGCAAAGCGAGCGAAATCAAAGTGAAAAGTACCCTACCCTTGGTTTAAATAACATGGTTTAAAAAAGAGAAAGTGCATGAGCATTGCGGCGAAAGTGATTGGGGAACCACTTGAGAATATACAATATACCCTTTTAGAATATTTCAGAATGACCACGGCGGCCCTCTTGTTACGTGGGTTGGGTCACGTGAGATTCTCATAGGAGTCGCGTCTGTATTTCGACTCAACAACTCATATTGTGAAGGACCCTTCCTCTACACGAGTACACAAAGCCTCGGCGGATTCCTACATTGTGTTATTAACGACAATACAACGTAAGTGTGTTTTTATAAGAGAGCGATGCAGAATAGAAAGCGTGTCACTTTATGGTAGATCATGGACACCAGGAACACCATCTTGACAGCTACAAAGTCATATTGACTTGAAAATATTACTGAATAACGCTGCTTCCACAGAAACGCGCTGGACAGACCTTTATCTAGCAGTGACCTGCCATAAACTAATGATAATAACGCTTGCTACATAATCATCATTACTAGCCCACGGCAGTCGCCTAGTGAACATACGCCTCACTTGCCATAATATTCTTTAATTATATTTCAGACGAAGGAGTTCTTTATGCGATCAGCCACCCATTGTACGAGGTTTCGATATAATAACGAGAAGAATCACCTGGGACAATCCACCTGGGTAAGAAGATTTATTAAAAATAAATAAGTAAGAATTAACGTAAAGTAAGAATTTACAGTGGCTGTTGATTTCCCAAAACATGTAGCCAGTCCCATTGCGACTTCAGCTTAATAGCTTAAAGAGTTCAGTCGGTGATTTTGCTTTTGTTGTGTGTGTGTGATTTCACATTTCAGTGATTTTATTTTGGACCGTATTCAGTAGAGAAACGCCGAGCATAGCCCGCTCTATAGCTCTATAAGCTTAAGTGATTTTATATAACTTGACATTATTTTGTCGTAGAAATGACGAAAGAACTGAATTGACGAAAGAAAAACAACTTTTAAGAATGAGACCTCAAATACCTATCCAAAGTTACGGATAAAATCTTTGAATTTCCTTTACACAATTTTTGTAAACATTTATACAGATAATATAATAAATTGAGCTAAAAACAAATTATCGTCTTTTTCTTAATTCTCCATTTTTACAAATTCTAATCATTGTGGTCTTTTGACAAAGACCTCTGCTCATAGCGGAAGTGATACGTACATTAGTGAGGTACAGCCTTGTAACATGTATATTAGTGATGTACATATATTTTTGTCAAACTCAGAGCAATGACAAATCAATCAACGCCAAAATCTTTACTTTTTTATTTGTACATCTTATCAATCTATTATATTATGGCATTAACGAGCAACTTAAGCAAAAAATAAAAAATCTTAATCAAAAGTTATTTTATTTTTGGTTAATGTAAGAGGTGACAAGCGGGTTAACTAATGGTAAGTAACCACCGCACTGTTTACTAAAAATCGTTAGAAATTCTTGAACTTAATTCAAATCACATCACATTTATTTAACGTCACTTCACTTTTGTGCCATAGTCAAATTATATTTAAAAAAAAGACAAAATATATACAATAAAAACATACAAAACTTTTCCCGCCAAGTGACATCAGTGACGTCGTGTCTTTATTTCATTTTCATAAATTTACATTATTATCAGTTATATTGTTTAATTGTATTATACAATATAGTTCGATTAAGTCGTATAAGTGAAGTAATATGAAATAAATGGGTATCGTGACTGTTTAAGCTGACTGAAAAAGAAGTGTTTTAATAGAACAGCCACCATTTTATTAAGACGTAACGTGACAAGCTGACTAGTTATAATACATTTCATGAGATTTGATATTGTTGTATTTGACTTGACACTGGCATAATAGTTATAATTAATCGCCATCAAAGAAAAGAAAAAAGTCATCAAGAATTATCTATTTTATTTTTAAGTAACATCTTACTATTTAAAAACTTACAAAAAAAAATTAAAGTTGTTTCTTCAATCTCCAACTGATGTCCAACATTTATTAATGGATTATGTCCGGTATGAAGAAGAAAGACAAACACTTATAAACAGTTTAAAATACAAAAGATGTGAGTGTGGATTTACAACAATAATCTGCGACACTGATGTATGAAATGATTATAAAAAATTACAATAATAATAAATAAATATAATTATTTATAATTATTCAAGATGATGTTAAGTTTAAAGTAAGATAGTTCTGGTACATTGCGGTGTAAATATTCCTAAAGGACAAAAACGTTCAACCAAAATGACTAATTGGAATTTGAGGTCTCATTTTGACCATTTCATTTTCAGCGGGTCTGAAAAAGAAAAAAATATTAGTAAGATTTATACAATACACTTCACTAGATCGCCGACCATAGACAATTCATGCCGACCATAGATATTTGGCTATGGTCAGCGTGAATTGTTCTAAATCAGTGCATTATAAAAACTTTAAAAGCTGATTTGGAAATATATCACTTATTAGTTTAGTTCATTTAAATAAAAAAATCTATATATGCTAGGAAGTCTAGAAATTACTTTGATATTTAGTAAGGCTCTATGAACGTCGATAGTCAAGTGGATTTAGCATAAGGAGAAATCGGAAAAAAATTAAAGTCTTGATTAACCTAATTTAAATTTGTGTATGCCGTGTATAAAATAATATTAAAAAAATAATAAAAGTGGTCTTTCTGGTTTTAGAATCATCTCACGTATAAGTCTGGCAAGTAAAAATGCAAAAATGATTTCACGCGTGCTTGTTTTCATATGAACAAACGTTTATCAAACAAATTGGCATAAATCATAAGTTACTTACCCGTCCGGATGATTTATCCACGATACTCGTCTGTGCACAAGTTCAAAACCCCTCATTTTGGGTGCGGCGTCGCAGATGGAGTTTCTACGGCTAAATGTAATAAATATTTCAATAATTTATTTCGTTTAATATAACGCATCGATAACGAATAGTGATGGTTGATGTAATTATTCGATTCAACTACAATGATAATTCCTGAATCGTTATTATACATTTAATTGAATGGTCAACAAGCGTCAACTTATAAACAGGTGCTGCTTGTTTAGGTCAATTTCCTAACGTCTGTTTTATCTTCTTTTTTCCCCCGTTGTAGCAATAGGTCCTTTATGGGTTTAAAACCGCTTCTATTTTGTCACGAGCGTTACTAAGCTTACGTGTGATGATCGCATTTAGGCTAGACGTCGCGGTTGCCCCATTGAGTTGCTGCATGAGCAGTGGGGTTCATCCCCAAGGCTCAATCCCACACCTCTGCGCGTGGATTGCGCGCCTCTGCGGTGTCGACATCCCCGATAGATTGTGTGTCACTTCCCGCGAGAGGGGATGGCCTGCAAGGGACCTAAGGTAGGAAGAGGTTCAGCCATATCTAGACGACGCGAAGTCGATAGGATGCCCCAAAAGACCATTTGTTTATCTATTACTTGCATTCTTATGTAAAAAAGAGACATCACAAGAGATGATTGCGGATTTTTCGTTTCTTCTTCGTTTAGGGGAACTTTTATAGTTCTTTTTTTTTATTTTAGCAGAGCAAACGAACAAACATGCTGGTCACTTGGTGGTAAGTTTTCACCCTCGCCCATTGCGTCGACATGCCCAAAAAGAAAAGAAATACCACCGCTTACATTTTGCCCTTATTTATAACGCAGTACAGGAAGGCACCGTTGCACTGGGTGCTGGTGTACAAATACGGCCCCTTGCATTCTGACTTCGAATTTATGCTGAACACAGACGCGACCCCTATAAGAACCTCGTGAGCGCCAACCCATGATACTAGAGGTCCTCCGTGGTCATTCTGTAATTAGAAATATGTATTGGGACTTTTCTCGACAACTTACATCTTACATTACATTATACAAACATTACACGATCGTGTACCATAAACGGTACACGTGACAATGTATGTGTACCATAATTGGTACACATGGTACGGCACGTGTTAAAGATTGTCTCAAGTGTATAGTATCTTCTTAGTATTTTCACGTTCAAATTCCAATGGAAATAAAAATATGTTTTACCATTACAGTCAAGACTAGACTTTGCAGTTCAATATTACTGGACAAAGGCTTCTTCTTGGTAAGGTAAACTTATCACCGGCTTGTCTATTGTTAGCCTCATTCTAGAACCAACTCATATCTTCAACAGAGCCTCCTCAGTTGTTTAGAATCATCCATTGCATGTAGGTAAGGTTAACGGTAGAAGAGCGATGTATGTTGGCCTTCCCCTACATCTATTATCTTTCGACAAATATTGATATATGAGTCCATTCTTGTATTAAATAGTTTCAGAAAATAATAAGTATATATAAGTATAATACGATACGAATTGATTTGAAGATTTTACTGAACTTTGTTCAAAGAACAAATCTAATAAGTTGCGAATCAAAGCAAAGCAAATAGGAAAGAGAGAAAATAAACGATTACTAAAACAAATTAAAGACAAATGGAAAGCCATTTTTTAATTTATTCATAGACTCGTTACGCGAAGATATTGAAAGTACGTACTGTTTTTGTAATCAATGTAATTAATTTCTTAAAACACCTTTTTCTTTTAAAGATTTATTGTTTTTGTGTTGTTTGCAAAAAATTCTTTATTATTTTTTTATGGGACATGAAGGCAAACGAGCATGCGTGTCACTTGATGGAAAGCAATCAACGCCGCACATAGACATCTGCAGTGTACAGTTACGCATTCTTATTACTTGTATCTACCGCGTATCTTCTATCTGCTTTTAATGAGTCGTAAATTATACATAATCTTTTCCATAGTTGTCCTATGAGACTATATAGGTCCGCCCATAGGCATTGCAGAGGCGTTTCCGGCCTTTAATAACAATTTAACTGTTAAACAAAATTTAAATAAAAGAAGTTTAATATCGAAAAAGTCATACGTTATGATAATTTTTAAAGAAAAGATTGAAAAACTATCTGATCATCTGAAGACTATCTGAGATCTGTCTGAGATTTGAACAAAAAACTACATTTTTTGTTTGCCTGGAAAAATGGTGAACTATAATGAGAACGAGAAGAAGAAAAGTGTAGTGTGGAGAGGAGAAGGGGAAGAAGAGTAGGGGGCAGAGTTCACCGGTTCTTGCTTCTCATCGAATGAAGCGCTGTAGAAAAAGAAAAAATATATTTATAAATGAGGAGTCGGTTTTCAGCGAAAGTAAGATATTTTCCGTACATGTTAGTGTATTTATGTTGCGAATTTGCAGCAAGTAAATTTTATTGAAGTGATCAGAATGGTAATAGTATTTTTTTTTAATATCAAAGATATATAAATTTCTTCTACCTGACATATCCCGTGTTTCCGTGTGTATGAACCATATGTTATGTTATGATGAGGGTAGACAGAGAAGCTTTCTTTATTTTGTTCATTACAATTTTGCGGATCTTCCTGAAACAAAAACTAGTGCTACATGCTCATTCTGTAATCACCATCAAAAGCTTAGGAATACTTTTGAACAGTGAAATTATTTTTGTTATTTTATTTTTATTTTTTTATTAATATAAAAAAGATATCGTGTATTGTTCCCAAACAATATTAAAGAATATGGACAGTCAAAAGTTTTACTTAGCTAAGATCCGCGACAAGCAAAACAATAACAGAAAATTAATAATGTGTGTTTTTCCGTTGGGTTAAGTGGATTTATTTGGAACTTCAACCAAAAACCTACCGAAAATCTAACACTATACACAACACCAAACACACATTATCACTTTTCCGGCTTGCAAACGACACGTGTTTCGCCCGAACACGAGGCGTCTTCAGACGGAAGACAACCGAAAAGTAAAGTCTTCCGTATAGTCTACTATACCTGACAACCGAAAAGTAGAGTCTTCCGTAGAGTCTACTATACCTGAAGATGCCTCGTGTTGGGGCGAAACACGTGTTGTTTGCAAGGCGGAAAAGTGATAGTGTGTGTTTGGTGTTGTGTATAGTGGTTGGTGGGTGGAGAATTGATGGCCGATTTTCGGTAAGTTTTTGGTTTAAGTTCCAAATAAATCCACTTAACCCAAAGGAAAAACACACATTATTAATTTTCTGTTATTGTTTTGCTTGTCGCGGATCTTAGCTAAGTAAAACTTTTGACTGTCCATATAGTTGATGGATTTCGGCAAAGTAACGCCTGACTCCATTAATAATATTAAAGGAGCAATTTTAATTTTTACCCCCGACCGTAACACATTCTCTTGACATCCATCAGCGTTAGGTTCAATAAATTGAATTTCTTCTCCCTTGTCGTTTATGTTTCCCGGTTCAGACGTGCATATCATGTATTTATCTATATTGTTCTGAAGATCGGGCAAATGTGTGTAATGCGACTTGCACGAATTTTTGTTCTGTATCATAGCCGGTGCGTAGCGGGCCTTTTGTTGATTATAATCGTTGACATCTCCAATCTAAAAAAAGTAAATAAAAATTTAATCAGATGGGCAATTAGGAAAGACATCATATATGTCTGTAGCGTGAATGGGCCGGCTCACCCGGGGAAGTAACACACTTCCGCAGAAAACCGGCGTCTGAGTGGTAGCTTAGCTACCGCGCTTCGTACGGTGAGCGGCTGTGTTCCGGAGGCTCAACCCCCCTCCTCCTCACCTCCCTCCCCCTTTCCCCTTCTCGGATGGGATATGGACGCTTCCGAACTGCCTATGGTGCTGAGGATGTCTATGGGCGGCCTTGATTGCTTTCCATTAGGCGACACGCCTGCTCGTTTTCCTTAAAAAAGAGAACTTGCTAAGATCCACGAAAAAGAAATTCGAAAAACAGGTTTGTCTGCGAACCAGTTCGATGTACACGACATCACTCGCCTACAACGAACACAACGAGTTTCCATTTAACATGAGGCACCCTAAAATGTAATAGACAACGAAAAAAAATTGTTTTCATTTACAAAATTCAAATTCAAATAGAAATTTCATTTACAAAAATCTTTTTTCATATTCATTTTAAGTTTTCATATACTATTAATTTTAATAACATTATCAAAGGCGATTCAGTTGCTAGCAACCTATTTTGAGAAATCCCAGAGGTATTAACTACGCAGAATATATTATAAGCGCCTTTATATAACGAATAATAGAACGATAATTTGATACGACTGAAGAGGAATTTTGATGGAGTCTACAATATCTTAGAAAGGAGAAAGCAAAAATATGTTTTATTTGTAAATTACATTTCAAATTAAATCGGGATTTAAACTCCAAATTCTTGGCTCTGAATTCAGGTATTATAATCACTGTCTGGTCGTCGTAAAGGTCAATAATTTTATTATAACACTTACTGCTCTATATTTGTCTACATGACCCCATCCCATTACGATAGCGTCAGTTCCCGGCTGCTGATATCTTGGGTCATAGTTTATTTTGATACTGTTAGGCATGTATGAGCAAAGGTTTAAGTACTGGCTATCGTTGAAGTCGTAGGGAGACTCCACTTTCGCCACTGCTATATCTACATACGACCACTTTTCTACCTTTTCATATGCCAGCTCGTACACTGTAATATTCATAAATTACAAATTACACAAGATTGAACATATGAGAAAGGAACCTATTATTATACTACCAGCTTTTGACCGCGGCTTCGCTCGCGTGGAATTTGGTCTGCCATATTAGGTTTCGTGACAGATCATTTTAAATAAATATATTTTTTTTCTTAATTTATGGTTCACAATTTTGGTCATAGTGACCTCCACATAAAAGGTAGTAAGATATATGCTGTCACGGACTTTTATTTAGAACTATTCAATACAAACAATCCTACGGTACATCACCTTTGAGTAACTCCAATGGTTTAGTCATCGTACGCCATGATAGCTCTCAGAGGCCATATTTTTTTCTGACTTAATTGACATGTATATAACGACCAAAAAAATTACATAAAATCATTACAAATTGTAGCCGTATGTTATTCTGATATATAACCTATATTACTGTAAAGTTTTATTCACATCCATTCAGTAGTACTTTCGTGAAAGAGTAACAAACATACATCCATATTCACAAACTTTCGCATTTATAATATTGATAGGATAGGATAGGATAGGATTAACATATTCGAATCGGTCAAGTCGTTTTTGAGTTTTATCGAGACTAACAAATAGCAATTAATTTTTATGTATACTTCTAGCTTTTCCGGGCCTGCCTACGGCGGCCCTTCAAGCTGTGTGACCGTTTCGGGCTTCTGCCGAATTGCAGCTAAATCTTATAGAAACTTTGTATGGCGGCCATCTTCTTTTCCGCCATTATGGGTTTTTTCTTAATTCTATCTCTTACAGTCTCTTACTAAACTTTCCAAACAACATGTCAGTGAGTCAGTCAGTCAGAGGAAATGACCGGAGCTTTGGTAAACTTGGTTACTCGATGTAATAACTATTTTATAAGTTAGTTAGAATTGAAGTAGGTATTGTAGTGATACATTAATAAATGTATTACTAATGCAATATAACTTTTTATATTATTTCTTTTTAAATTTGTTTTTTAAAGTTTGAAATAAAAAAAGAAATAAATTGTTTTCTATTAAAACAAATTATTACTTCGATTGACGTATTTTATATAGACATGTCACTCGTCCGGCAAACATATAAAATGTAAATTGAAAAGCGCTAATAAAATATAATAAAGAATAAATATGAATATGATATAAATGTACAATGAAACAAGAAAAATAAATTAATATCAGTTTGAAAAATGTTATTCGAAGAAAGAAATCCCCTAAAGATTCCGGCCGTTGCCGTAAGCTTTACGGCAAGCACGCCACAGTACCCACCTCTTGGAACGCAAGTTGCGATTATTTTCTTCTTCATTGTGCTAGTGCAGCGATCACTGTCCAGATCCTTGCTGGATACGTACTGATCGTATCCAGCTATAGCGTACATATAGTTGACGTCTGTGACGCAAGCCGCAGATGTTACTATATAGTCCGGAGACACAATTGCTCCTCCGCACAACCACTCATCGTACTTCTTCTCCGTTCTCACAGGCTCCTTGAGGTATACCTGAAAATATGTATAAATTTGTTTCCCGTAGGAGTAGGCAAAGACCACAGATCTTTACGAGAGATCTGCTACGATTTCGGCACACTTTCTTTACTCCATCCACTGCAAGTGGATGGAGTAAAGAAACTATTCCAAATGCCCATAGGGATAGGCAGAGATCACTAATCTTCTGCTATGATCTCGGTACACTTTTTTTGCTTCATCAACACGCATCTCTCTTCTCTTCATACAAACTTGCCGGCTAAGGGTACTTTGACGTGGCCTTTTTTAAGAACTTCGGCAATTTGGTCAAGGTATGTTCTCCTTGGTTTTCCCCTATCGACCCTTCCATCCGTATCTGCAACGTAAATTTCTTTTTTCTGTCATTTTTCATCCATCCTCTCTATGTGCCCAAACCATAAACAATCATGATAGAAATTAATTTGATTAATATTGTTATTTATTTGGTTTTATAGAGAAATACATTTACCAGGTATCTCTTCTGCGCTTGAAGTTGTTCACCATTGACAATTTTTCTTTGAGAGCAGCAACCTAAAATTATTTCTACGATACACTATGTTAGTCACAAGTATCAGTAACCGATAACTATAATATGTAAGATCTGAAGAGAGAATCACACGTTAAATTTTTTAACTTGTTCTACAAATTCTTTCAAAAATTTATCATCTGTTGTTCGAGGAATTGTCTCAAAATTATTCCTGCCACTAAATTACACTATCGCAGAAATCGCCACAAGGAAAAATATCTTCACTATAATGTGAATGACGACCGCTTAGCTCAATGGCGGGGCCCCCCGCCCACGGCGTCTATGGTCGCGTGTTCGATCCCTGCATCGGATTAAATATATGTATGGCCTACAGATATTTATTCCAAGTCTGGTAACCCCGTCAATCCGCATTAGACAAGCGTGGCAGGTTAACGTCCGTTCCTCTAGAAATGGAAAGGCCCGTGCTCAGCAGTGGGACATATATGGGCTGTGAAAAAAAATCTGGATGAGTGGTAATCCCTTACGGTGCATTTTTCGCGAAACTTCTTTCCACGCACCACCACCCCATGGAAGTGACACTGGAACCTTCAAAAAACAACGCTGGAAATGTTTTTGACTATAATGTTGGAGATGTAGATGGGTGGCGTAGATTGCTTTCCAAAAGGAGACACGCTTACTTTGCTTTCCTATTTTTTTTTATGGGATACGAGCCGGCGTGTCACCCAATGAAAAACAATCAACACCGCCTATAGACTTGCGAAGCGCCATATGCAGTGCAAAAGCGTTGCCAATCTTTAAGGAAAGTGTCATTATGGGAGTGGGAATGGGAGGGGGAGGGTAGAGGGAGGGGGAGGGGTAGAGGTAGGGGAGGGGCGAGGGTGTTGGGCCTCAGGAACTCGGTCGTTCACCGTACGAAGCGCGGTAGCTAAGCTACCACTCAGATATCGGTTTTCTGCGGGAGTGTGGTACTTCGCTAGACGAGCCAGCCCATTCATGCTACAGACAAATATTATGCCATTCTTGACAACGTATTCGTCTGCAGTGTGGCTCTACCACTGGTAAAATTCAATAAATTTTCAATATTACTCACTTTTCAATTTCAGTAATATTACAAGAATAACATTCATATCACGAATAGCAACCATACTCACTAACAAATAGTCACAAAGACCAGAGACTACACTACAACGCAATCCGTATTAATTGAATTGCATGCTCCGTCGGCAATATGAATTAAATCCGATTGCGTTGTACGTTTCCAATTCCAATCCCTGCAAGTGGACTTCATGTTATGGACAAAAAATATCACAGCTCGATGTACACACATAAATATATATAATACGTAAAGGATAACCTCCTTTATGATTTTAAGTACACGATAACTAATAAATATATTAAAATAAGATTTGACACATGACAATAAAAAGAGATGTCATAATATTATACTAAAAGGAAATATTAGACATTTTGCGCCAACTCACATTAGTGACGTCGTATTTGTATTTCATTTCCATAATCTTATATTATTATCAGTTATATGGTATAATTATGGTGGCGTATTATAAATACAATATAGTTAGATTAAGGCATATAAGTGAGGTGATATGAAATAAATGCGTGAATCGTAACTCTTTAAGTTGACTGAATTTTGGAGATATTCAGCCATCTATTCCTTCAAAACCGTGGTTCTTTCTTTTTCCTAAAGCCAATAAATCTGTTACATCAACAATTTGTAGAATCAGGTTGGGTCATATTTGTTCACCTGTATTTTTAGCTAAGCTTAGAATCCGTGATAGTTCCATTTGTGAGTGCGGATTGGAAGATGGTAATGTTGATCATATTTTCTTTAATTGTCCTAAACTTTCTTATTCTTTATATGATGTCATCCCTTCAAGTATTTCTCGTCCAGCTAATCTTAAATTCTTAATGGGTTTTGTTTTTACCCCTTTTGTTAAGTTGTTATCTGATTTTATTGCTGCTAATAAAATTCGTTTGTAGTTGTTGTAGTCTAATTCTTGTTATATATGTTATATCATCTGTTTTGCTTATACATTCGCATTAATTAGTTATTATTATTGTTCATGTCATTTTGCTCTTTTAATTTTAATAGCATTAAGATCATTTCCTTCTTCTTATTTATGTGTAGTTTAACTTTTTATTGTTTCCTTTTTTTATCTCTCTAATACTCTCGTGAAAGTTACCACGGTGCGAGTTTTTTTCTGTTTATATATTTCGTTATTTTTTAAGTTTTTATTTGATTGTGTGACTTTCATGGTTGACTTGACACTGGCAGAATTCACTGATAGTTGCCATAAACAAAGAATTGAATTGAAGTTGACTGAAAAAGTCCATAAAAGGTTTTGGTAGAATAGCCACCATTTTATCAAGACGTAACGTTATAAGCTGACTAGTTACATTTCAAGAGATTTGATATTATTGTATTTTAATTGATGCTGGCATAATAGTTATAAGTAATTGTGATGGCGAAAAAAAAAGAAAAGATTTGAGACATGACAATAAAAAGAGATGTCATAATTAGTATAGTGCAAAAAATATTAATATATATGTATTTATATATGGAGAGCTGTTTGATAGTCTCTTGTTGCTTTCCATCAGGCGACACAATCGTTTGTTCTAATATCCCATAAAAAACAGTAGAATTCTTATATAACGCCCATACTCACTTAGCCCATAAGGATCAACCAATTTTAGTGATCTAAATGCAAATTCAAATTTAGTTCTATACTCTCAAAATTGTTTATAAACTATTATTTTGTACGTTTTGCGTTTTATGGTACCCTTCAAAGGAACAGTGTACCATGTTAGTTGATGTTGTAACTATTTTAAAAGTTGGATAAGATTCGAAGTACCCACTTCTTGGGATGGAAACTGGGATGGGATTCATATATAACGACTTCGTATGTAAAGATCAACCAATTTTAGTGATTCAAATGCAAATTCAATTTTAGTTCTATATTTGATAAACCATTATTTTGTGTGTTTCGCGTTTTGTGGTCACCCATATCATATTTGGATAGTTAAAGATCGTTTTTTTTTTTTTCAAATTCTACTTTATTTTAATTCGCATAAAATATGCGATCTGATTTTATAAATCACTACAGCATCATGAAGCTTAAAAGTAATAAAGCAAATTGGAGATCAAAGAATGGGCCGTTGAAACATGATATTAGCGGATTTTCAATTACTCAGTTTAGTAGATTTAGTTCCGCTATGAACGCGTAATGCATAGGATTATACCAATCCGCTTTCAGGTCACTGCTGAAATCGTATAACGAACAAGCTAATGAATTAATTTCCACGTGTCAATATACAAAGCTTTCAATGTGTACAGTTATTTTACTTTATTTTCTGTGTATTATATGTACATTATAAATAAAAATATGTTAAAACAAAATAAATATGGGTTATTTTTATTTTTATCTTTTATAATGAGGAAGGTAAAGCAATTAAAATATACTGCAGGATCTAGATAACTCTTTTATAGTTCGTATAATTACTCTAGTAGAATATTGCATTCTAGATTTTCAGGATCTTTCCTAAGTAACTGATTAAAATCAGTATCAGTTTCAATAGTGGTTGAGCCGCGCTGCAGACGAATACTTTGTTAAGAATGGCATATTATTTATCTGTAGCATGAATGGGCCGGCTCGCCCGGGGAAGTACCACACTCCCGCAGAAAACCGGCGTCTTAGTGGTAGCTTACCTACCGCGCTTCGTTCGATGAGCGGTCTGAGTTCCGGAGGCCCAAAACCCTCCCTACTCCCACTCCCATAATTTCACTTTCCTTTAAGGTCGGCAACGCTTCCGCACTGCCTATGGTGCTGCGGCAGTCTATGAGAGGCGTGGATTGCTTTCCATCAGGTGACACGCTTGTGTGTTTGCCTTCCTATCCCATAAAAAAACATCAAGATGTCAGATGTAGCATCACTTTCAGCACCATTGATTTTACAAAAACCTAAATCACCGTCAACCTTGTTCCCAACTTCGCATAGTTAAGAAGTCGTTGTAGCACAACTCGTTGAAGCCCGATTAAACCTCACAGTGACTTGCAAGAGCAAACTTCATTACTTAATTACTATTGAAAAACTGTTACTAGTGGGTTCCACTCAACATTATAATTAACGAAACAATCTATTTTATTAGCATAATATTTGTCTGTAACATGAATGGACCGGCTCGCCCGGGGAAGTGCTATATTCCCGCAGAAAAGCGGCGTCTGAGTAGTAGTTTAGATACCATACTTCGTATGTTGAGCGGCTGAGTACCGGAGGCCCAACACCCTCCCCCTCTCTATCTCTCCCCTCCCTCAGATATATTCACGTTTATCTATTTTATACAGAGTGTTTACGTAAACACCCTATACACTTGTATACACGAGTATAGCTTACGAGGGCTGTTCCAAATATTGTTAGTGAAATGAAAAATAATACAAGTGTGAAAAATTTCCATTTATAGCTTTTCAAAATACTCCCCTCCAATCCCTAAGCACTTATACATTCGGGTGAATCAACTTTAAAATCATTTAAAAAACGTCACTTGCAGGAGATCGAAAAATAACCGTCGAAATTCTACGACGGCCTCGTCTGTGGTGTTAAATTTTCACCCATGAAGCATTTTTTCTTTGTGGGAAATAAAAGGACATCACATAAAGCTAAATCTGGGCATTGCGAAGGAAAGGATAGAAATAAAATTCAAAATATTCAATAAAAGAACTACACATATGTGGCCACTGATATTCAGAAAGGAGTTTCGTAATTAAATTTAGTTAATTCACAAAAGTTTCAGGAAAAAAGAGATTATTTTTACTTTGTAGCTAAATATTTTTAAAACAGGTTAGGCAAATGGTTGTAGTCTATCCCTAAATTTTTTTAATACCATGTTTTTATTTATTTATTCTACCTGAAAATATTCTTGTATAAAGGCGGACTTGCTGCTGGAAGGCATTATCTGCCAGTCAACCTTTGGGTTGTTGGAAAAGGCTTTTACATAGTAGGTACAAATACAATAATAATATGTTCATTCAATACATACATTTATTATTATGTGAAAAAAGAAAATAATAAAATTTCATTACGACTATAATATATACTATGATTCAGGCTATTCTCCCACACAGATAAGAAGAAATATAACTGCTGTATCACAGTCAAAAGAAGTTCCTCTTATTTTGAATTATGAATGCTTAAAAACTAGAATTTTAATAATCTCTCAGGCACACTCACTAAGTTTAAACGAGTTTGGAACTAATTTGCTAACATCCTCGTCCAACAAGTTTTCTTCTACAAAATCGAATAAATTTTTCTAATTAAATACTGTCAATAACACTCGTTTCCCGGCATGACATGAGGAAATAATTTTCAAGCCGAGATCAAAGCGGCTCTTGTTCAAAGAAAATTGGAGTGGAATGGATAAATTTGTTTTTAAGTAATCCATCTTCACTTTTTTAAGTACAAAGTATGAATATTTCTAACGGAGTTTGCTTGTCATCGTATCTCCTTCTCTAGGAGGCTTTAAAACTGTCACAAGTTTTAATATTTTAGCTGTAATGTTACGAGTTGTTAAGATGAAGAATTTAATAAAAATATGTTTTATAACTTCAAGACATTGTGAGTTCACACACGTGTAAAAAAACTCTTATCAATTCCTTATATTAGTACACTGCTGGACTTAAGCCCTTTTTTACGAGAAGTGTGTTTAGCCATGATTATATTATAAACAAAAAAAAATAAATATTAGATTAATTGCACGAACAAAAATTACAAAATTAAAAACTTTAACTGTCTGTCTGTCTGTTTGTGCGTGCTAATCATATTATGTTTCTATGATTCGCACACACAAACAGACAGACAGACAGTTAAAGTTTTTAATTCAGTAATTTTTTTGCAACCATTTTATGAGCAATTGCCGTATGCGAGCAGTAGCATGACTATCGCCTAGGGAGCCAATGGTCACGGGTTCTATGTCCGCATCAAGATAAATATATGTATGGCCTGGCCAATCCGCGCATTAGACAAGGGCGGTGGGTTGATGACCGTTCCTCCAGAAATGGAGAGGCCTGCGCCTGGCAGTGGAACGTATACGGTTTGTCAAAAAAAAAACATTTACACAGAAATATTATATACAGAAACAAGTCCTAGTAACATACCAATAAGGTACTTTCACTTTTATTTTAGTTTCTAACAATCAAATGTAAATTCGCAAAAAGCTTTAAACGCGAACAAAATTGAGGCAAAAAATTTGTTATCAGTAAAAATGTGTCTGTTTTTGTAGCATTTTACTGTGTATATATATAAAATTTATAGAATAAATACAAAGCTGAGAATAATATGAAATTTTTAATTATTTATTTTGAACCAATAATTAAAATTTTATGTATTATATAAATAAAAATTCTTCCTGTTCAACTTAAGAAGTTCGCAGACGAGAGCCTTTTTAAGGAAGGATTATTATTACTAAAAAGGAATTTCTTGCTCTCTTGATTCTCAAAGAGTAATAAAATATTTCCTCAGAGGCAAACCTTGATTATTCAAAGCCAACGCTGTGGTTCTTGCATTGAAATTTAGATTAGCATTTGAAATGCAGAAAATTATCAAATTTGTTGTTGTTATAAAAACAATATAAAGGATTTTTTATTTCTTCGAGTAATTTACTATTTAAATTTCTTATAATAAATATAGATACATTTGTTATATATAATATAATATTACGTAGATATTTCACCAATGTTATTGCAGAAAAGTAGACATAATTTATAAATAAATGCTAAGCTCATCTTCTTCTGTCTAAATAGTAGAAGTGTCATAGTAGCAAACTCAAAGTATTAAGTCATTTAACATATGTAATATAATTATAAAATATTGAATCACTTTAAATTAGCAACATTTAAAAAAAGAAGATATCAATCTGCTTAAATATTTATGGAATTCTTGTAAATCCTCCAATAAAGCTAATAAAGGCCTATACACATACGAGTATGTTAGGAAAATAGTCAAATCAGTAATCGTGAATCCATAGTTAAATCAGTTGTTCGTCAATTACACTTTTACTGTTGATTTTCTTATAGTGAATTTTTCTTTTAGTAATTCAAGGTTTGCCTTTTCGTTAGTTACTTTATTATGAAAAGATCCAGTCTTAACGCGTCCAGTCTGTGTGCACGTAAGTTGAAAATATAACCATAATAGAATAATTAAGTTGGACATTTATATTTTCGTCACATTGCATATCAAAGGTGGCCAATCAATAGCTAATCAAGATCAAAAATTTCTCTCTAGATAACTCAGATGAATAATTCATCGCTGCATAAAGTATCTTTGAACTGTGAAGTATACAAAACTCATAAGGATTATGATTTAAAAATAATAAGTTTGAACATTTTTGTTTTTAAGTTATTCATATTATATACTTAGAAGTATTGTCACTTCTTAGTATAATTTTATAAAATAAAAATGAAATATTACTATTTAATAAACTATGTATATACCTAGGTTATTTTGCTGTTTTATGTCCAAAATATCCATACGTAATATATTTGACTTAGCGTGCTAAATAAAGCATATTGATATAAAATAACAATAATAATTCTTTATTTGCATAATGTGAAGTATGTGTGTAACAAGATAAAAGAAAAGATGATTAAAAACCCCATCACATTCCCACTTTACTTAAACTATATAAAATAATAGACACATAGAGATCTAAATACATAAGTCGCTTATGGTTACAAAGCATTAAATTATTAATAAACTATTACATTGTCATTAAAATTATAATTGAATTATCTATCGCATACATTCGATCCAACTTTTAAAGCAAAAAAGTCCTTAGTATTATAAATTTGCCATCTATTAGCCATTCATATAGTCTTTTTTAATTGTTTTAATCTATAACATAAGAACAATATATAAATGTATTAGATTATGTGCACGATGACAAAATTTAAAATATATATAATTTTCATGAAAATATTATGAAGAGAAAGAAAACCTAGATGTTAGATCTTTAGCCGATTTTTGGTATAAATTAAATACCCATTTACATATGTGTTTGACGTGGCCATGAGAAGATAGAGTCATGAAAGCAGACTGAATGCGGTGGAAATTAGAGCATCAAGAAGTATGTGTAGGGTAACTATTAATGATAGAATAAGAAATGAAGATATAATGCGAGCGATGTGGAGTAAAAGGTGTCGTGACAAAAATTGAGAAATGGATGCTTAGATGGTTTGGGCACATAGAGAGGATGGATGAAAGACGAATGGCAAAAGAAATTTACGTTGCGGATGTGGATGCAAGGGTCGGTAGGGGAAGACCACGGAAAACATACCTTGACCAAATTGGCGATGTTCTTAAGAAAGGCCTGGTCAAGAGTACCCTTAACCGGTGGGCTTGCATGAGGAGAGTGATGAGTGTGGAGGAAGCAAGGAAAGTATGCCGGGATCGTAGTGATCTGTGGTCTCTGCCTACCCCTACGGGAGACAGGCGAGACGATATGTATGTATGTACGTATGTATGTATGTATGTATGTTTAACATGGACGTATTTAAGGCCGATTTCATAGGTGTCGGTTGTCACTTTTGTTTTGTTATTGTTTATAGTATTTGAACGTTGACACCGTAGGACACCATACACTGCTTTATCGTAGAAGCAATGTTGCGCCTGAACATTAGTAAAGTATCAATTAGGGTACTTTTTAATTTATTGTATAAATGAATCGATCGGTATACCATTTTATTAAACATATATAAAGCTACAATTAATTTGAATTTTTTCATTTGATATGAAAACTTCTAAGATCCTTCAAATATTATATCTGTTCTCAAGCATTACATTATACTTTAAGCCTATTGGCTTTATTTCTTTTATAGAAAAACATTTAAGAATACGTTATTTTTTTTCTTTTAGTAAGTTAAAGATTATAAAAGATCTGTATTGTCCATTTGGATATCTACAAATACAGTGGCAGAAATAGGCCGACTAGTTAGAAAACGTACTTCTCATATTTTTATTAAAATAAATATATCAACAAAAAAAAATGTTATCCCTACAGTCAAAAAACTTAGTTTTATGAAAAATTTGTAACTGATCACTCAAAAACAGTCAGTTTCAACGCTGTACTACATTTTCTACCTTGATTATCCTTCGTATTAGTAGATGAGAAATAAAGACACGTAGGAGTTGACTTTAGTTCTTTGTTATCTTTTGAAGACACCTAATCCTAATATTCTCTCATAGGCGTAGTTCAGAGTTGGTCTACAACATTAAGATTTATGTTAAGTCATCTATTACATAAGTTACTTTACTTAGATTAGTCTGCGCCACGCTTCTGAAACTACTCTCGGTCCTCCAAGACTTAGCGCAATGTTATCTTACGCTACCGGTATTAACTAGCAAACCATAAATCTAAGCAAAATCCCAAAGCTCCCGGAGATTGTTACATCAGCGAAATTCCAAGTGGTGGATTATATCTAAAAAAAGGAGAAGTCATCAAATAAATTAAATATATACATGAAATAATAATAAGAAATTATTGTCCTTAAAAACCTTTATTATATAATTTAAAATTATTAATAGTATGTGACCTAAACCAAAAACAAATAATGTACAAAAAAATTAAAGTCAATTCCTACTTTTTTCTAGCGATCTACATGGTACGCCACTGAAGTTATTTATTCCTAAATTTGTATCCTGCTACATTTATTATATAAAATAATTTTTTCTTCCCTCTAAAATTAAAATTAATAAAGTAAATTTATAATTAAATAATTGTATTAACATCAAGTGTCATCCACTACAAGTTTAAAAAATGTATTTAAACTTGAATGGACGAATAAAAAGTATTTTATTAACCTTTGAAAATTTGAACAATATATATATAAATATAGGTATAAATCCGTTTGATTTATTTTTCTCCTACAATAGATGGCGCACATATAAATATACAGAAACAACTAAATGTTTTCGAGATGAAAATAAACAAAGAGTTTCCATGTATTTCCTTGTTTCTGAGATCGCAGAAACCCGTAACGTAACGGTTAAGCTAATAGTAAGTAGCATTAAAAGTCGATTTTTTTAATTTATGTTACTGTTCATGTTTAATTGTTATATAAAAAACAAAGAACGCCCAACGTGGGGCTCGAACCCACGACCCTGAGATTAAGAGTCTCATGCTCTACCGACTGAGCTAGCCGGGCTTGATATTATAGTAAGCAAATGATGGTTCTAATCAAAATCTTTTCCATAAAGACTAATGCATATTAAATATTCTCATGTCATATTGGTGTTCATTAAGGCAATTATTGGCTAATTATTGGCCATTTTATTATTCATCGATTCGCAAATTCGATTGCATTATGTATTCGATACTGTAACATGAGTTTATTATAATTTGAATTGTTTTTGCATAGCAATAGTAAATTGCAAACGATGATATTTTAGTGAATCTTTTCGTTTATTTGATGATAATTAGTTAAGTATTATGCCAGTTTTAAGTTAAATACAGAAATGTCAAATCTTTTGAAATATCACAAGTCAGTCGTCTACCAAAACCTTGATTTATGGACTTTTTCATTTTACTTAAAAAGTTACGATACACACATTTATTTCATATCACTTCACTTATACACTTTAAATTTAAACGATCTATATTATATAATACGCCACCATGATGCAACAATATAACTGAAAATAATATAAGATTATAAAAATGAAATAAAAACACAACGTCACTGATGTAAGTTGGCGGGAAAAATCCTTAGAGAATCTTATTGTTGACAATAAATAATAAATAGCTCAATTGACAATGTTAAAACTCCTACCTTTGACTTATTATTATGAACCATATTTTCCTAACACAAGCACTATCAGATTAATACAAAAATAATAGTTAATAAAAATTATCGAAATGTTGAAAACATTGCCGGTTAAAGAACAATTACATTATGTAGTGATACAATCAATCAACAGCCTGCGGCAGTCCACTGCTGGACATAGGCCTCCCTCAAGAAGCGCCACCTAGCTTGATGAATATTTAACTAATTGTAAAGTACATAAGATCACAGTGTCTTCCCCTTAATAGAGACTATAAGGAAAGCATTAATGAAAACATTCTTAATACTCTACTCTACTCTACTTACTAAATTAAGTTAAAAACAAGTTTCTCATTAACCAATGGCTAAACAAAATACTATAATAGCAGAATAATCATTACAAAAACAAATATACATTCCGGCAACTCGTATGTCTCCATTTTCATTACACAAAAAAAACATTAACATTTCACATGTGAATTCAGAATGTAAAATTCCAATACCTTTGACGAGATTATTTCGAGATCTGCGACTCTAAACATGCAATGGCAGAGCGTCCTATCCAATTACGATTCAATCTCCTGTTTGGAATGGCCACGGATGAGATGTTCGAAATTGATTTTTCTTTGGGGATATTTCAATATTTTTACTGACCTGGAAAATAATTGTCCTAGAAATAAAATGTTTTACGGATAAATGTTGTAAACATCTTACGGTAGTTCATTGCTGGACTCATCAATAGCTTCATTGTAATTCCATCATTAACAACAGGAATGGAGTGATCGAACCATCATGGTACCAAAGTTTTTTATTATTAATGAGCAGTAATGTTGCTGGTGCCATTTGCCTGACTAGAGATTCAAATATTTTTTTATTTATAATTCAAATATTGCCTATGAGCAACTTTCCCAATCTAGGAGAATTCGATATTCAGCCATGGTCAGTTGATGATTATCTGTAAAATGTGAATCCCTTTAAATGTATATTACTTAAGTATATGTTTAAAAACATTTTTCGAATCAGTGAACTGCTAAAGTAATATTTGATTGCGTAACGTAAAGCCTGTCTAAATTGTAAATTTTGTGGCCGGATCTTATATGTTAAGGGACAAATTTGCCTAATTTTTTTTTGAATTAGGAACCTAGATATAAAAATTTAGTGTAGATTTAACGAAAGAGATTTCATAACCTAAGTTATTTTTGATGTATCAAAACAGCCCAGAATAATGCGTAAGGTTTTTTAAACTAATTCCGTAGTTAGGCTTTCATGAGAAACCCTCAATGTAAATATTAAATATTTAAAGATTATAATTCTGTCCTAACCCTAACAAGAATAATGTGGTGTGGCTTAACTTCCAGTAATATTAAGATATCAGGGGACAGCTGTAACAAACTTAGATAATATTGTTACTTTGTTAGTGTAAGTTCTTAAGTTCTTCTGATTCAGTTCTAATTATTTGTTTTCAACTTTACTTTTACTTTGAAGTTTTTATTTTCACTTTGCTTTTACAGTATGCTTAAGCTATCTATTTTAAAATAATTAATTTTTATTTTAACATTCATTTCACGTTACCGGTTCAAAAACTATAATAACTTTACACAAAACTCGATTCTTTTTCGCACAAATTATTCTTACAATGAGTTATTTAAAGCCCTAGATTTATTTTACACCATTAAAGCCACATTAAAAAAAGTTTTAAAATTTCTCTCGGACAATAATTATTATTAATTATACACTCTTGCCTCTCACACATGCACACGCTCGCAGATTACACACATACACACACACACACACACACACAATGGTTTTTGAATAAATAAATATTTTATAGATTAACGCTGTGATCAACGAATTTGTATATATCTTTAGTTAAGATAATAACATTACGTCAGTTATTGGCTCCATAAGCGTTTAATTACTTATACAAGTTTTAGCAATAAGATATGCTGTGGAGTTTAGATAGTGGTAGAGCCACGCTGCAGACGAATACTTTGTCAAGAATGGAAAAGTTTTTAAGGTAACCCACTAAAATGTCAGTTTTTAAGCGGAAGTTCTATGCAGTATTTCCAAAGTTGCACCCCACTCATGCTACTACTACACAATCACTACAAAAATTATTGAGAAAAATTGAAAATTATTTTTGTCATTTTATATGCCATTTCATTTCACTTTAGATATAAAATACCACATTTTTAATAAATTTACTTCTAGCCATTTTTATTTCAGTATTGATATTAATGTTATATATATGTCACTGTACTCTATTGTCCTGAATTTGTTAACACTGTGAACAATTGTCTCTTCTACAATTTCCATACATGAGATTCAAACAAGAACCCACGGCAAACACATTTCTATGCAAATATATTTGCATATTTAGGAGAGCCAAACGAAGTCAGTTTTAGTATGTTCTACACACAAAGTGCTCATTCGGCTTGCATTTCGTAAACTAACCGGGATTATGTGCTGAGCAAGTGATGAGACAAATTTAAAAGGAACATTTAAAACTGTCTCCAATATATTCCAATAAATCACAACAATGCCTTTAAATAGTTTCTTCTAGTATTACTTCTTTCTTCTTAAATGGGAATGAAACTGAAAACTAGTATGCCAGTGTCAAGTAAAATAATATCAAGTAACTTGAAATGTACATTCAATTTTTCAATATAGGTCTTGATAAAATCGTGGTCATTTTAGTAAAACTTGCTGAACTTTCTCCGTCAAGTTAAAAAGACATAATACACGTAATAAATATATTTCACTTCGACGCAATAATCGAACTATCTCTCTATCTAAGTCTCCCTGGTGGGGCATATGGCAGACACGATGTTTCTGCTTCTCGACCTGTCGGAGGCCATACGCTTTATTTCGCTCCAGGATAAGCTTATCTTCTGCACTTCGGCCGTCACAGTACGCCGCCAAGTTTATTTTGGGCGCCCACATTTTACAGTCTTTAACCTAAAGACTGTAAGAAATAGAAGCAGAGTTTTTCACAAAGACAACCCAAAATCAGGACATCTGCAATGCCCTTGATTTAGCTGGTGTTAAAGGCAGTAATTATTTATTACTACATTACCCCTTAGAACTATGTTGCGTCTAGAATTTTTACAACTTTGTCAGGAGGATTCGTAGGTCGGAGCCCCCCTTGGTTGCAGACTGAGAACAACGCTAATTCTTTTAATGACTTTTAATGACTCTATTTCTACAACGGCAAGTCGTCCTATTTTTTATGGGATAAGGAAGCAAGGGGCAACTGTGTCGTCTGATAAAAAGAAATGAACGCTGCTCATGGACATCTGCAATACCAAGGGAATTACAAGCCCCGGCTAGATGGTGCGACGATCTATGCAGGGCGGCTGGCAGAAACTGGATGCGTGAAGCCGAAGATCGGGCTAGGTGGCGCTTCATGGGGGAGATCTATGTACAGCAGTGGACTTTGGGCTGTTGATTGATTGATTGAAAGCCATTACAAATGCGTTTCCGGCCTTTGAGATATGAGTAGATTTTTTTGTAAAGTTCCCATGTTATACCTATCAGTTTGGAAATTCCACTGAAGGTTTAAACATAAACCAATATTAATACTTTGTCCTTTGTCCAATCAGTGTTGCATTGTTGTCGAAGTTGCTTAAGTAAGTACCGCAACAAAGGCCGTCACCTGACGGGATTCCACCTTCAAATGCGCTTTGAGCCTTTGTGCTGCTAGCTATTGCGAGCTTACTAACTAACCTGTAGACGATATTAAATATATTGCTATTCAAGTCTTTTAAAAAAAGTATTTTATTTTTTAAACCGTTTTGTTTACCGTATGTTTATTTATCAAATGTTAGAACGGTTTTTTTAATTATTTCTTCCCATGACATAGTCGTAATTTGTAAATTTAAAATAAAAAAGAAATAAATTGTTTTATAAAAACAAAAGCATTAGTTCGTCTGAAGAAAATGAGATATAAAATATAAAATGTAAATTGATAAAGTGTGAATAAGATATAAATGTACATGGAATAGAAAAATAAATTAATTTCATTTGGAACAATTTCAATCACATAGAAGATAAAAAATCCATTATACTCCCTGAAAACACACAACATTAAGACTAAGGTTAAAACCTTTTAAGTGAAACGGTATTAATACACTTAAATAAAAACACGCTGTGCATAAAAATTTTGTAAATCTAATGACTTTATAATTAATTCAAATTCTTTTTCTTTATTTTGTTTTCATTTTTTAGTACTTCACTGGTATTTTGCAAAATATGAGACTGCTATTGTTACTTTGGCTGATATTAAAATATTAATGAATGTTTTGTTTTATTCGTCCACTAAATTACAACTGTCTCTGAAAAGGGACGTCAATCATAACTTTGTTGTGAACCTTCATTCCCAATAGGCCAGTTACTACGAGCTTTGTCTCACTGAATTTACGTCGATACAATAACCCAGTAAATTAAATTGTAATAATAAATACTTATTTCTTCATAAAAGTTATAATGCTTTAATAAAAAAATATATAGAACTAACAATTAATAATTATTAACTAAAAAAATAATTATTTATCATCATCTAAAATAAATAAAAATTAAATATAAATAAAAGCAAATTTTTCCAGTCGGATCTTAGTTTGGCTTTTTCTCACCAGCCCCTCACAGCAACTTAAAGGAAGTTTTATGAGCTGTACAATGAGCCGAACGTTATCAAAACTATTAAAATTGGGCCTTCCTTGAGCTGGGCATGTAATACGAATGGACGACTTTAGAGTATCCAAACCGCCTACTCGACGGCAAACCGACCATCTCCTAAGCATCGGCCTAAGCTTAGATCGCTAGGAGGAGTCGAGGACGACCTAAATAATTAATCATATCATAATAATTAATCACATCATTCATCATATTTTTTATACAATTAATATTATTCAATTAAAATATTTAGTTTATTGTTTAATGATTTTTTTATAATTTTCCCTATGTGAATGCCGATTTAAATATACTATGAGGACATAACAATGAAAACAAAATACGTATAAGAAACTAGTTTCAAAAGAGCTTATAATATTATATTAAACCAAAGTATCAATGTCTTTTATAACTTCAATATAATGTCTAAATAATTATTATAATGAGGCCCTTTCAATAAAAAAAAACTATCTAACTGTTCTGCAGAAATAAATTTCCATCATAAACTTTATTGCTGACAATTTTAAATTACTTCTCTAAGATGCCCATATCCATTAGAAGATCATTAAACTTTATGAAGTCGTTACTGACGGTACTGAGACTGGTATTAAAAATATATGTACATACATGTACAACCTCACTGAATTAGTGGAAAAGTGACAGCTATTGGTTTCATTCTGTCAATATATTACAGGTATTTAAATTAATTTTGGCAACTCGTCGATTCACTTAGGGCAAACGTCATAAATGTCCCTTCCTCTGAAAATGGGAAAATCTCATGCCTAGTTGTGGGATATTTATGAGCTGTATTAAAAAAGAAGAAAAGAAAAAAAATATATATATATATATATATATATATATATATATATATATATATATATATATATATATATATATATATATATATATATATATATATATATATATATATTCATGTACCTGTATGATATAATGATTAATCTGAACTGACAGTACTTTTATGGGATAGGAAGGTAAACGAGTAAGCGAGTCGCACGCTGGAAAGCAATCAACGTTGCCCATAGACAACCGCGACACCGCAGGAATCACGGAAGCGTTGCCGGCCTCTTAGGTATGTGTAGGCTTGTTTTTTGAAGGAGCCAATGTTACTAGTTAATTTAGTTAGTACTAATTAATTTGCCACTAATGGTCACCCATCCACGACTTTGCATGGCAGATCGCAATTTTTTGCAATGAGGAATTTTTTCAGTATTTTTAATGTCAGAAATGGTGTAAATTTAGATTTGTATTTTGAATACAAATGCTGTTGGTATGTTTAAATGAACTATTCTAAGTTTTACATACAGTCCTGCAGCTATGTATTATAAGTAAATGTTATGCAGAATCCCTTCTCCAATGCGAACAGTAACTATTCTACACTACAGACGCTCTGAACTGTAGCTTCATTATATCGTGAATCTTAAGTCGATTGTTATAGCTCTCGTATATATGTTGGACTGCCAGTTTATTAGTTGCCAGTCATTGCTTGTACCTCTCTACAGCCAATCGAACCTCTTTTTCGACAGTATTCATATTGAAATACTGATGTATTTCGTTATTTTTAATAAACAAACGACCACCATACTTTTTTAACCACCCGTATATATCCTGCTGCTGAGAACGGGCCTCTCCATTCCTGAAGGAACGGACATTAACCCTCCACGCTTGTTCAATGCGGATTGAAATGGTTACCAGACTCGGAAAAAGTATGTGTAGGCCATACATATATTTATTCCGATGCGGGGATAGAACCCGCGACCATTGATTCCGTAAGCGACATCAACTTTTTGACCAATTGGCCACTGAGCCAATTGGTCGTTATGAGCACTAGATATTGATTTTAACCGACAATGGTTGGAGCAGACGAGCGCTGGAGTGGAGACCGCATTTCGGCAAACGTAGTGTGGGACGCCACCGATGATGGTGTAATGATCTGCGAGGGACGGCTGGCAGAAACTAAATGCTTGAAGCCGAAGATAAGGCTGGGTAGCGCTTCGCTGAGGGAGGCCTATGTCCAGCAGTGGACTGCGGCAAACTGTTGAAGGTTCTGATGATCATATCATATTTTACTGATAACATTTAAAAAAAACCGACCCTTTTAAAACGATTTTTCATAAAAATCAATTGATTTAAATGCTACCATTTTTTATTATAATAAATTAAAAAATATTCGAATAACTGACTTAGGATTTTTAAAATGAATTTATTGAATTGGTAAAGGCATACAAATTTAAAATTGTAAAACCGCCTTCCCTTGTGTAAACATCGGCAAGCAAAGACCCTTTTAGTCTCTTGCTAAGAAATAATTAATGAACATAATGTCTATTGTGCTCTTGCTAAAATATGATCTTTAGGAATTTAAAACAAGCGCCGATGGTTGGATTATAGATTTATTTTTGTTTCGTGTACAAAACACTTCCGCGTACATTATAAAAACATACACAAATGTATTTTATAGTTGTATTTTTAATTAAATTAAAATTACTCATTTTACTCTTAGATATAAGAAATAGCGATTCATTTATAAAATATCATTACTGTTAATAATTATGCTTTTACCACCATTTCGTAATCCCCTTTCGTTCGTTCATTTCGACGTCACTACTGGTGTACTACTACGAGTGGCACAGAATACTGTGGCTGGATTTCAAGAGTATATCCGACATGGTGGTCAACATTTTTTTCATAAAACCCGTTTTTTCCTTAAAAGTTACTGAATTATATTTATACCCTTTGTATGTAGTTTTATTTGTGTGTAGTTTTATTTATGAAAATCATAAAAATATTGATAATTTATCCAGTTTTATGGGCAATTTATTATAAATAGTAATGGACTGTTATAAAAATAATACCACAGACACAAGATTCATTCCAAAAAAAAAACCGAAAATTTTCACCTTGTTTTTATTCTACGTTAATGCAATGTATAAATAATTCTATGTTAACATAAAAATAAATTAATACTTTTAATAATTGGTAAAGATAGAAAAATTATTACGGTTATTTATTTTCTCCTGACGTGCGATAATTGAAGACTTATTCGTTCTTACATACGTGAGTCACGTATTCAATTTATCCAATACATCAGGGGTGGCGAACTTGATTAGAACCAAGATCTACTGTTTACTAACTGGATTATATACAATGTACCAATTACAAAATCAGTATTTGTTCAAAAATTTAACATTAAAACGTATTTTACATATTAAAGATTATTCTTATTATATTACATTTCTATTTTTCTTTGCTTTGCCCAGATCGAATGGATTAACTACTTCGACTTGTTCGACCGCACCGTTCGACTACTTCAGCGATCCTCAACCTTTTCCACATTGGGCTATTGGAGACACGGTGGTTCAGAAACGCTGAACTAGTTAGCCAATTTGGTATATTACAGATATACCAAATTGAACTTTTCGTGTGCTTACTTCATGCTGACATAAAAATGTACTTTTTGTACTTTATATTATTTTATAATAAAACTACTAATAATTCATCGTCATCATCAAGGCATTACAGCCGTGGGTGGGCCTTAGCCTGGTTCAGTTAATTTTTCCAATCGGAGCTTTGTTTGGCTATTTCTTTCCAACCCCTCACACCGATTGCCTTTAAGTCGTCCTCGACCCCATCTAGCCATCTGAACTTAGGCCTTCCACGGCTTCTACGACCATCTAGTTTGCCGTCGACTACGCGTTTGGGTATTACGAGCGCAGCCCAACGATGGCGTCCAATTTTAACGGTTTTGATAATGTTCGCCTCATTTTACTACTAGTAATTGGAATATTTAAATATAAAACAGCAACGTAACGGGAACGAAACGGAATTTCATATGCGCCTAGGGAGTTTTCAAGCCGTCTAACGTTGCGGTATAGTGCCACATAAATCTGATAGCACTTCTGTTGTAACGCGTTTTATTATCCCTACATTAATCGTTGCACGTACAACGTCTACTGATGTTGTACTCTGGCTAAAGGAAATACATAAATTATACGCTCATAGATGATACCGAAAAATATAAAAGCTTTTAGTATCGCTTTTACCTAGGTATGGAACGCGACTTCACTATCCAGCAGTAGATGTAGAAGATGGCGTAAATTGGTGACAACGATGAAGACAAGAACGTATCCCCCTTCTAGATGGATCGATAATACGGGAAGTGGTAGGGACTTGATACGTATAGCTTTTAAAATGGATTTCTGTAACTTGATAATCCCGAATATATAAAGGAAGAAAATTTATTTGAGAATCTATGAACCAATAATGAAGAATAAAATTATAAATAAGAAGGGCATATAATATAAATAAAAGAAATAGAAATTAACAAATATTAAAATGATAACAAATATACAATAATATAAATGATAAGGAACCTACAAACATTTCCATATGTTCGTCACTTATACTACAACATTTTTTATCACAAAAACTACACTAAACAAGAACCTGCGGCAAGACACAGTGCAGAATTTCAGTGTAACCTGTTCCTAGGGTTGGAGTGCATGGGTAAAATATAATTATTAAAGGTATATATAATAGCTATAAAGCTCTAGAATGACATTAGCGTCAAACAAATTCGTCTCTCAACTCAAAGTTCGGCTTTTTTAGGTCCTGTTCATAAGAATGAGAGTAATTGCTGCAAGATGAATATTTCTTCTTTTGTTTTGTAAATAAAAAAATAATAGTACATATATTAAGCAAAATAATTAATAAATACTAAGCAAAAACACACGAACTTAAGTAGCGTAAAAAGGACGACCTGATGCTGCTAGAAAACATGATTGAAAAAATAATATAAAATAAATTAAAAATATAGACATTTACATAGACATTCTTAATTCTAAAATTACCATACAAAATAAATGCATTGCAAAGGAGTTAAAACGAAGTTTAACATGAAGTCTCACACATATGTGCTATCTAAACAATTTCCAAGAAATCCGATGCACTTCGAATTATTCAGGTAGTTCTTCTCTAGTAATAAAGTGTTAAGTTCTAGAGATAAATTCTTTAATACGTTAAGTTTTAAAGATAAATTCTTTTGAATACAAGCACTACACAATTTTAGTTTCATTACCATTATCAATATCCTGCGCCAGTTCATTGCTGGACATAGGCCTACCCCAAGACGCGTCACTTATATCTTTGGCTGCACGCAACTAATTCCTATCAACCGCCTTGCGCAGATTATCGCTTCATCTCTTTGCAGGATGATCTACCCTACGTTAGCCAAGACGCCGTCTCTACTCCGGAATTTATCTACTCAAACGGTAGTAGGTTCTGCGACAAACAACCGACTATTTCCCCTGTAGTTTGTTAAGATGAGATGTCATTGACCATAATTGTTCAAGAGGTTTCTTGATTGTGAGACATCCACAAGAAAAACTCCAAGCATAACCCTCTGAGATACTTTGATCTTGTGATGCAGTCTGACTGTTAGTAACCACGTTCCAGCACAAAAGTGGTCACAACTTTAAAATACAATAAAATTCAAAAAAAATTATAATAGAGCTCATAAGAAAAATCTTGTGTCTGGTTAATTGTAAAAATTAATGTATTTGTGACATGGAACATTTATATATAACACGGTCCGTTTTACTTTAAATGTTCAAATATTGCAACAATAAATTAAATATAATAACAAATATTGCATTTATTTACTAGAATAACTTTTATTTATTGACACATTTGTGGGATAGAACATTTCTGCATAACACGGTTCAATTTACTTTTAATAGTTCAATATTACAACGATATATATGTATAATAACAAATATTGCATTTATTTAGTATAATAACTTCTGTTCACTTACACATTTGTGGGATGGAACATTCTTGCATTACATGGTTCATTTTATATAAAACGTTCAAACATTACAACGATATATATGTATGGTAACAAATATTGCATTTATTTAGTATAATAAATTTTATTCACTTACATATGTGTGGGATGAAACATTTGGACATAACATGGTTCATTTTACTTTTAATATTTAATTATTGCTAAAATATTAAATACTTTAATTAATATAAATTCGAATTGAAACAAAATATTTTCATTTCGTATTACAACAAATTTAAGCGTGTGAAATAAAAAATGGTATGGAAAGTGCAATTACTTTTTCAATCAAACGTCTATTTATCTAAAATTGGAATCCCAAATGGCTTTTGCGGCTTTTAGTCCCACAACTTAAAATGTTAGCTAGCAGTTTTATATTGTAATAACAAAGGGGGTCGATTCTATTAATGTTAAATGTTTAACATTGTAAATTGTAAAACACACATTGAACGTACGTGTATATGTATGTGTATATATATATATATATATATATATATATATATATATATATATATATATATATATATATATATATATATATATATTATATATATATATATATATATATATATATATATATAACACCCCAAAGTCTTTTAGGGGATAGGAGGGTAAACGACGTCTAATGGCAAGCAATCAACGCCACCCTTAGACATCCACATGAAATATTAATATCAATAAATTATAAGAAAATTCTTTGAATTGAAATCTATGTATAGTAATTATAAAAAATAGATTTTAATTTCGAGAACAAATTTTAATTTCACTTTGCACGGGATTCGTTTGGCAGCCTAAAATTACGGTATATTAATTCGTTCGAGTTTTGTCACACAATTAATACATTTAAAATGATATACCTACACTCCATTCGCGTTTTGGTAATTATAGAGCTTCAAAAGAGTTCACTAATTAGTGGCGAGGTAGCGAAACGAAAGCGGATAATTGAGTCAGTCAGTTAATTAAGCAAAAAGACTTCGAGCAAGGAATTTATATTATACGAGTATATGTTGTAAAGATAAAACTTGATTATCTAAAATGTATATATATATAGTTAATTTTAGTCGCAGTTTTCTGCCACGAACTGTGGAAATGTGGAACTCATCACTTGCGGTGTTCCCACGTTATTACGACATGGGGGGAATTCAAGGGAAGAGTGTATGCATTCGTTAAAAGCCAGCAACGCATCTGCGACGCATTCGGCGTTGTAGGACTTCCACTAGGTCACCCGTATGCTTGTTTGGCCGCTGTGCTATTAAAAAATATTATTAAATGAGTTACTACAATAAAGCAGCAATAGTTCAGAATGCAAGGCTCAGGTTAAAGATCAGTACGTCATATGTTCATAACCTCCATTGGACTATTGATGTGAACCATTTCCATTTATTTTAAAGCACACTGCGAAACTACGGAAAAAACTGTCACAAGCCAGCGCAGTTTCGAAGGGGCTGGTCCTTCACATATGTATATAGAAGGAATTGGAACTCCAATCCAATTCCTTCTATATACATATGTGAACCATTTCCTAGTACAAGCATTATATATATGTCCATATAAATGTATCTGTTCGATCTATTCATCCGAGTTTTTTTTATAAGCCCATACATGTCCCCACTGCTGAGCACGGACCTTTCCATTTCTGGAGGAACGGACGTTAACCCACTATGCTTGTCCAATGCGGATTGGCGGGGTTACCAGACTCGGAATAAATATTTATAATCCATACATATAATTATTCCGATGCGGGGATTGAACCACCCCAAGCCAATTGGTGCCGCCGACCGTCGTCACTGAGCCGATTTAATCGATTACGTGAATCTAATCCAATACCCTAGGATCAGAAAGCAAGGAATTTGCCACCGACCTATTCATATAAACGTTAACTTACTAACTGTTAGAGTGCCTTTCCTACATTTCTAGAACCTAATATTTCGTAATTATACTAGATATATATTGTTTTCGGATTAGGCCGTCACGGATTCGATTCCCACATCGGTATAAATATATTACACAGTACGTTCATGTATCTATTACAAGTCTGGTCCAGCCAATTCACCTTGAAAAAACGATGTGGGTTAGAATTCATTCCTCTGGAAATGGGAAGCCCCATAGCCAGTATTAGACCTAAGTACTATAACCTGCCAGCCGTAATGATACCGCGACACGGGATCTTTAGGTTTTTATCTTCGATATAGTGAAACTCTTCCAAGTGAAATTAATTTATTAATAAATCACTTTACATTTTATATTCAATATTAATTTCTTAAACTAGAAAAGGTGAAATGTCCCTCTAAAGAAATCGTCAGTCCATCGAATCTTGTTTTTGTAGAAAACAATTTATTTGTTTCTATTTTAAATTTTAAAATTACGAATGTAAAAAAAGTAAAAAGGTTCTATTATACTTAATTAAAGTTTTAATACGTTACTGATAGATTTATCAATGTATCACTGCAGTACATATTTATATGTACGTCGTCATATTTGTAACAAACATTGAAAGCTGCTTAAAAATTAAAATTCTGTTCATAAAATATAAATGCAACGCTTTGAATAACCTAAGGTCAGTATTCTAAACCACATTTGAATTCATCGTACGTTTTATCAGTAAAAGTCTAGAAACCTCGCAAACTGTAAGCTCTGTGAATTAAACTTTGCTTCAAAGTTGTAAATGTATATGCAACCCTGTGGCAGATTTTGCAATGTTTTGCTGGAAACAGACACGCATTTAGATTTATGTTTTTCGAGCTAAGTTCTCTTTAATGTTTGTTTTTACATATTTAAATTGTGTTGTTATTTTTTCATATCCATATTTTTCATAATCTATTGTTTTGTAAATATTATATGTACGTTTTTTGTATATTATTTTATATATTGTATTGTATTATCTTTATTTAAATAACGGTTTTTAATAACAATATAAAAAAATTAAGTTAAACTTATTATTAATGTTATGATTATTAATTTTTATTATAATTTCCATTCATAAGGAATCTGTTGTCTATACTATTTTATGGAGTCTCGCATAAAGATTTCTCTTTTTTCTTTATAATTGATCAGTCTTTAATATTATAATGAACATATTAGGAAATTTTTTTAGCAGCCCATATATCTCGCTGCTGGGCTCAGGTCTCCCCATTTCTGGAATAACGGACAATTTACCCACCACGCTTGACCAATGCGGTTTGTTAGAGTAACCAGACTCGGAATAAATATGACAAATAGACAAGTGACAAGGAGAACACAAAGGCGGTTGCCAATACGACGGTCTGATTAAGTGAAGGAAGCCAAATTCTCTTTCAAAGCTCAGTGGGTGTTGAGCTACTGTATGGCAATATATTTGTCTGTAAAAATATGGGCTGGCTCGCCCGGGGAACACAGAAACACAGAAACCGGAGTGGTAGCTTAGCTACCGCGCTTCGTACGGTGAGCGGCAGAGTTTCGGAGGCCCTCCCCCTCCCACTCCCATTATGACACTGTCCTTAAAGATCGACAACCGCACTGCCTATAGCACTGCGGATGTATACGGGCGGTGTTGATTGCTTCCATCAGATGAGGTGACACGCCTGCTCGTTTGTCTTCCTATCTCATAAAAAAAATAACCGATTGCAGTCTCATCGAATAAGGTGAGCAATAGTTAACCGTTAACTAAGTTAACTTGCAATCAAGAGACGCTCCCTGTGTTATCTCCTCGTTCGCGTCGTGTCGCTTAAACGCATTCGATGATTTTTTTTTATGGGACAGGAGGGCAAACGAGTGGGCGTGTCAGTCTAGAGCCGTGAGTTATTCAAGCACGATCAAGCTCAGTTGGAATAATTAACAAGAATTTAAGTAATATCAAAACATGGTACATCTATGTATTTAGTTATAATAAATAATTGTAATTGTACACTGATTATAAATAAGCACTGATATAATTAATCTTTTTTTTTGTATGGGACAGGAGGGCAAACGAGTGGGCGTTTCAATCTGAGGCCGTGAGTTTCTCAAGCACGATCAATATAAGTTCACTTGGAATGATTAACAAGAATTTTAGTAATATCAAAACATGGTACATCTATGTATTTAGTAATAATCATTGTAATTGTTCATTGATTATAAATAACCACTGATATAAATAATCATGTTACTAAGTGTGTGTTTGTGCTTCTTAGCCGATTTCGGCACAGCGATTACACACTGTCCTATTTGTGAGACCTCACATGATTGATATAACCTATTTTAGCTGTGAACTTGTGGGCACAGTTGCTACATATAAGGACTCCATTACTATAGTTGTAAGAAATATTTGAAGGCGGTTTATATTTCATGCGTTCACGTTTGGAGTCAACATCTTGCCTTCGTAGGTCTTCAAATTTATGGACAGCGTCATGAACCGATCCTCTCCACTCCGAACGGTTTGACGCTTGTGTCTCCCAGGTGTCAGGCTCTATCGCGCATCCTTTCATGTGCCTTTCATTTACTATGTGGTGGTGACATATCAAATCAAAAAAACGAAAACGCTACAAATCCATGATCGATCGATGATAAATTTTTTTATTGCATGTTCGGATCAGAAAAAAATATTGCATCGAATGGTATGAGACTCATAGCTATACGACCAATTGAATATTTCTTTACAGCGTTATGATAATAAAACATAAAAGATTAAAAGAAAAAACTTTTAATATTATAATTGTGTTAAATAAACACTCAAGCCATTATTCTCAGTATTTTTCGTATTTTACAAGATTATTTGATTTTGGCCGCGGCATGTCACGAATTTAAATTGAATTTTTGCTTTGTTTTATTGTTTCTGCTCCTTGAATGAGGTCGAAAGCTTCTTGTCTGCGACGCTGTTATTTCATTATGAAGTTAGTCCCGCATTCGAGGCAATATTATAAAAAACAAGATGATTTTAGTAATGATTGTCAAAAAGAACAAGACTGCGTGGCTACTTGACTCTTATTTCTTTCTTGTATTAGACTCTTTCTTGCATTAAAATTTAATATTCGGGTACTTATTTGAGATTTTAAATAATATTTTCTTTCCAACTTAGTAAAATAAAAATTTAACGCTTTAATTTATCGAATTTCCGTTTTTGATTCATTTGTTCAAAAATGGTTTTAAGTAAAGTTTGTATTTAGTCAATAGATCAAAATTGTTTAGCTAGTTTTTGCTTGAAAAGCTAATGGATCGGTACAGTCTTGTATACGCTTCTTTCGGTGACCGTTGACAACTTGAAGTTCAACTGCTATCTCCTATCTTCCTTTTCTTCTCCTCCTTCCCTTCTTCTTTCTTTTCTTTATTTATTTATTTATTTTTTTACCATCTATTACCTATTTGTTACGGTATACATAAACTTAAGTTTTTTTCCGTACATCGTCTTTGATATACGGTATTACAGTTACTTTAGGGTAAGCAACGCATCTGTATGTAGTATCTTCTGTGTTACTGATGAGATTAGAGGCTGGGATGGCTAACCATCAGTTAGCGCGCTTACTCATTTATCTCTTCAGTAAAAAATTTTTTTACTAAGTAGTAATCATAATACATTTTTAATGTTTTTTAAGCATATGTATGTCCCACCTAATTTCATAAGCTATTAACCAAACCGAATAGGAAGAAAGCAGGCGGGACAACCAATCTCGAAATAAATACCTGTAAAATATATATGGTAGGCCTAATTAGATGTATAATTCTTAAGTTCATATGGGTGAAGTTTACAGGGACAATTATCTTTCACACATATCTTTCATAGTTTAAGAAATTTTATATAAAATCATTCTTACTTTAGATTTTAAAAGAAGTAAATACGAAGTATTCCATTATATATGGTTTTAAATTATGCGTTAGAGGGCATCAAAAGTATGTTTTTTTTGAGTTGAGTTTTTATACCTTGTTTGTACCAATTTGTGTTGTGTTGTGTGTGTTGTGTACCAAAGTTTTTTTTTGAGTTGAGTTTTTATACCTTGTTTGTACCAATTTGTGTTGTGTTGTGTGTGTTGTACACCAAAGTTTTTTTTTGAGTTGAGTTTTTATACCTTGTTTGTACCAATTTGTGTTGTGTTGTGTGTGTTGTACACTAAAGTTTTTTTTTGAGTTGAGTTTTTATACCTTGTTTGTACCAATTTGTGTTGTGTTGTGTAACAAAGTTTTTTTTTTTGAGTTAAGTTTTTATACCTTGAGACCTTTGAGACCGTCCGAATTTTGATGTTTAGGTCATCGATAGGAAAGACTTAGTGACCAGTACGAGACAGGAAAAATTGAATGCAAAGGATATGTCCCTTTTAAAGCCATCTACCGTATAATACGTTAAATGACATCGAAATTGAGGGAATATTTTTTTTAAGTTACGAATTTTGATTATTAGGCCAACAATATAACGATGCGGGAATCAAGACGTACGTCAGCGTCAATTTAAATTGGAAACTATAATTTTCAATTACTAAGTCTCGTTATACTATTATAGCGGTATGGATGTAGTGAACTCTTGATGAGCATTTCTAACAACGTTACAAGGCAATCTCGCCCGGCTTCCTGTTCCGTGTCGCAGGTAAGCTCCGCTAATCCTATTATCCTGTTTGCCTGAACTACTATTTCGCACTTAACAATAGTGAGTTTATGTTACATTATATGTTTTGTTATAATTATACTAGCTTTTGTAACCGGGTTGACCGGTTTAGATTTCTTTTTTGTTGCTATGAGCGATAATCTCCATAGCAACAGTTGCTACATAAAACTTTTATAAAAAGTTCTATAGCTTTTAAAAAAGTTTTATAGCAAACGTTGCTTTGGGAAGCTAGCTTTATAACAACCGTTACTATAAAAGACTAGCTTCACGGAAAGTATGTGTAAATGCGTAAGTGAGAGTTGGCGTTGATGATAGTACCGTCAACAACAATATATATATATATATATATATATATATATATATATATATATATATATATATATATATATATATATATATATATATATATATATATATATATATATATATATATATATATATATATATAAAAGAAAGATGAGAGGATCGTGCAGTCAAGAGAGCATATGTAGGTTGCCCAAAATGACGTCATGTGGGGTGCCCCAGGTACCGCTGGAGAGACATGATCGAAGATTACTTACGCAAACTTGCAGGAGGCAAGTAATCTTCGATCATGTCTCTCCAGTGGTAACGGTAAACTGTAACTGGCAGAAGGTGGCGCAGGACAAGGCACGATGGCTTAAGATCTGTTCGGAGGCCAATATTCATTGAATGGAATAGTACAGGAAAAGGCATTTTTTTACAGTATTCATATATAGAACATACTATAGTATTTCATCGAATATAATGTAAAAAGTGGCGATAGGTATTCTTTCCGAGTATGTGTACTCCATTTATTAAAAAAAAAAACAAAATAAAGTGTGGTGGGTTAATGTCCACTCTTTGACAAAGAATTCTACTACAGGCTTAGGTGTAAGAATTCTACTACAGGCTTAGGTGCAGTGGAAAATATCTACTAATATGTGTCTCCAATTCAAAATCTGTAAAACGTGTTTATAACAGAAGGTATATAATATATGTGTTTATTCAGAAGGGAAGTTATTTTGTCGCTTTGCACCCAGAAACTTGTTCATGGTACATTAGGCCGCGTTTAAGAAGATTTGCGGCTCACTTTTACGGAGAGTTCTTAAGTGCACCATTGTACATCTGCTTTATTTTCGAGTTGTAAATAAGAAGGCTTAGTGAAAAGATTATCTGAAATAGGGAAAGATTTTGAAACTCATTTAATATATAAATAAATATATTTTAATACATGTATAAGGCGAAGAAAACTTGTAGCCAAATCACTTGATAAAAATATAAATAAATAAATGAAGTTCTTTATTCCCATTTTTCTAGGATTCTCTGTGTTGTAGATACAATTATAAAAAGCAAAAAGCGCTCAGCCTCTAATCAATACCTCTAAGATTTACCCCACTACCATTGACTCAGGGGTCTTTATTATATTCACTATTGGAAATATCACTCATGAATAGCAACAAGTTCAAGTATACTATATACACATTCGGATAGATTTTCTTCGTTTTAAGGAGCCGTGATAAATAAGTTAAGGTAGGGAATCTGTTAGAGATAGCTGCATTCTAATTACAACTTATTATAACAACTTTTATACAGCCCATATACTTCCTTTTACACTTAGCCAAGATAGAAAGCTAAACACCCAGACTTGGAATGAATATGTATAAAACATACATATATTTATTCCGATGTATTATTGTCACTCTCTTTGGCAGACCCATCCCTTGGAAGAAATCTGTCAAGTTCACTCTCTTTGGCAGACCCATCCCTTGGAAGAAATCTGTCAAATCACTCTCTTTGGCAGACCCATCCCTTGGAAGAAATCTGTCAAGTCCAACTCTCCGACATCACTCTCTTTGGCAGACCCATCCCTTGGAAGAAATCTGTCAAGTATCTTGGCGTCACCCTCGACAACCGTTTAAGTTTCGCAAAGCACATCCAAAATGCTCGTTCAAAAGCGGCCTTCGTCCTTGGCCGTCTCCATCCATTGATCAACGCCCGTAGCAAGCTGTCCCTCAGACACAAGCTACTCCTGTACAAAACATGCGTCCGTCCGATCCTTTCTTATGCCAGCGTTGCCTTTGCGCACGTTCACAAAAGTAAAATCAAAAAACTGCAAGCGATACAAAACCGCTTCATTCGTCGAGCCACCGGTGCTAGGTGGTTCCAGCGCAACCTCGACTTACACTGCGACCTCAACCTGCCGAGTGTCAAGCAGTATTTTAAGCACCTCTCGAAGCGTCACTTCGAGAGATCGGACTCCCACCCAAATCCACTGGTGGTACGCTCGGTCAATTACTCGCCCGACCCAAACGCGCCCCCCATACTACGGCGACCGCGCAACGTACTACACGATCCAGATGACGAAACGGCGTCATTCGGATCCCCTCACGACACCTACACTCACACGCACCCCGGCACTAGCCGAGCACTCAGCGTAGGTAACAACACTACACCGGCCGCGTACACGAGGTTCACTCACGTACCCGGTCGGTTCTCACCCCCTAGACCTTAGGGCCTAGGGGACTACCAGGGACCATACTGTTAGGCCAAAACTCCCTACGCGTTTAACGTAGCATCATGACACGTTTAAAGTTATAATATGCACATACACGTGCACACGCGATCGACAGAACGTCAAATTGGAACCTGCGACTAGCGCAGGTTTCACCAAATCATCATCTTGCCCGAGGGCCCCTAGTCCTCGGGTACTGTATACGATAAAGCTGTAAAAGCCTAACAGGCTACCAGCATCAACATCTACGATCCAGACCGATGTATTAATTGAATTCTATTGAGATGAGATTAAATGTCTAGTCACTTCGTCACCAAGTTAATAACGTCCAACACTGATTATTTTATAAGACGTAGAAAAGAGAAAGAATTTAATAACAAATATAAAACAATACCTACCGTAAACAAGGAATGAAATATTCTGTGAGTTAGCGCTACGTCAAAGCCAAGCACATATTGGCAAACTTTAAAAGGCGTCTATTTTCCAGTATTGTATGCTGCATCTTGAACATTGCCGTCAGAAAACATTTGTTATTTCCTTTGACAAAAGAAAAATATAGTTTACTGGCAGTCACAATGTTTCGTCACACAATATGTATGACGAAAATTGAACGAGATATATTGTGAGTGTTGAACAAGCCGTATTTTCAATGTACATATTATGTGGACAATCAGAATTTTACTTAGTTAAGATGCGCGAAAAGCAAACAAAACAGAAAAATAATATTCTGTGTTTACTAAAGGAAGTCGAATTATAGAATAATTAACCTAATTCTATAATTTCTACTCACTAACTTCCTTTATTAGGTAGTATATTGTTATTAGTATATATTGTAGTGTATATTATATTTCTGTTCTGTTTACTTTTCGCCCATCTTAGCTAAGTAAAATTCTCACTAACCACATAATAACGGATTTCCATAAAGTCCCGCCTGAGTCTATTAATCATTGTATATTTTATTGATATGTTACTTAATTATAATTGAAATTTAATTAATTTATTTTAAGTACCGGTATGCTATACATATGTAAGGTGGGTTTTTCGACTAAGGTAATATATTCGTAAACGTGAATTTTTTTCTCTTGCTAGTAGTGTATGTAAGTAAGCATAAACGTGAATTATTTTTAAGCTTAGTTGGCATAAGAAAAAAAATTTAAACTGAAAATGAAAACAGAAATGAAATATACCCTTTCGTAATGAACTCATTGCGAACAGAAAAAGAAATAGCACCTGTGTCATGAATAAACAATTTATGAAAGTCTTTTATATATTGCCGTCATAAGTTTTCTTTTCTTTTGTATTCTAAAATAAATGAACTCGACAAGATTAAGTTGTAACACAAAACGTCTGTATTATATCACTGTCAGCGCAACGGTTCCAATAATAGTTTTAGAAATCTTTATTCGAAAATATGTATACAATCATTTATTTGTAATATTTATTTATTTTTTAAATAGACACGGATGAAGACATATAGAGTTAATAAAATAATATTGTGACATATTATATATACTACTTATATACGTTTTTCTTTCTCTAAACAAAAAGAGAAATAATTACAACTATGTAATGATCTATATTGCCTCTATGTAATTATAATATTATTTGTATTCACATTATTTGTTCAAGTTTGCTGGAAGATATTTCAAAATGTATGTGTGTATTGCAGAGTAATCAACGCGTATTTCCCCGTAGGGGTAGGCACAGACCACAGGTCTCCATCTGCTACGATCTCGGCATACTTCCCTTGCTTCCTCCACACTCATTAGTCTCCTCATATAAGCCTGCCGGTTAAGGGTACTCTGGATCTGCCGTGTCTTAAAAGCTTCAGCAATTTAGTTAAAGTATGTTTTCCGTGGTCTTCACCTACCGACTCTTCCATCCACATTCGCAACGTGAATTTCTTTTGCCAGTTGTCTTTCATCCATCCTCTCTATGTGCCTAAACCATCTAGGCATCTCTTTCTCAACTGTTGTCACAGTACCTTCTTTTACTCCACATCCCTCTCTTATATCGTCATATTATTCTATCATTCAAAGTTACACTACACATACTTCTTGATGCTCTCATTTCCACCGCATTCCATCTGCTTTCATGACTCTTCTGCCAAACCCAACTTATACTACCGTAGATCAAAGTCGGAATAAGCACAAGAAAAGAAATATCGATATAAAGGTAAATTTATTTTTGTGTTTCAAACAAGTTGCTTTTCGCTTAGAAGTCATATATATACTCTTACAACGAAGCCAAGTGATCGACTCATAATATTAATATGAGATTGTGTTATTACCCCAGTCGAGCCAGTTCAATCATGCAACGATAGCTTTATATATATATTCACGCCTATCCCCCGCAGGGGTTGGCAGAGACCACAGAGCTCCATCCGCTGCCATTCATCGCAGCGAATCGGCTCGTCATTGGTCGCTTTTCGCCCTCGTGAGAATCAGGACGTGACGGGTGGCGAACCACGTCGCCGTCATTTTTGACAAATTAGGTAAATTAAATTCGTCTTTAGTGAATCCTACGAGCCGCAAGGGAGGATGGAGGTCAGCCCCAGCAGAGCCCTGCATGCTGAGGTAAGGCACCATAGTCCCCGGGGGAGCCCGACCCCGGGACGATCGGCACGCTTACGACTAGGCTCGCCCCTAGCCATGTATCCATTGGCACGGCAGACCGTGGATTGGCGGAGAGGAAGGGAAAGGATAGAGAAGAAAAAAAGGGGATTGGGGGGGTTACCAGACTCGGAATAAACATTTAAAAATCCATATAAATATTTATTCCGATGCGGGAATCGAACCCGCGACCATTGACTCCGTGGGCGGAGGGCCGCGCCACTGAGCCAATCGGTCGTCGCTTCGCAAACGATAGCTTTATCATTATAGAAAATGCAAGAAATCCAATTTATAGTTTCTTTTTTAAATTCAAGTATAAATCGATCGAGATTCTACAAAGTAAGCGTCCCTAGATTGCCGGATAACTAAGTCAAGCGGTTAACCGCCGCTCACCGCGCAAAGTGATAGGAAACTGCAATAGACTTTTCATTAAAGCTGGAAAGTAGTTTGGCTTAGTTCACTTCACCTTACTTTGACAAGCTATCACATGAAAAAAGGAAGAAAGAATATGACATCAACATTGACGATCTATTTTTTTTTATTTAAATGCGTAAATAGGATTTTCTTTATTTATATATAGATATTAACTAACTACGCATAGGTATTTATTTTCAGTTTGGGTGCCTAACTAATCCACCTTACACAAATGTGGTGGGTTAGTGTCCGTTTCTCCAGAAATGTGGAGGCAACAGACCCAACGGTGGGACATATGTACATGTACAAAATATCTTTATATAAAATATTTAAGTTTAAGTATCTTTTATTAGTAAAAGCCAAGATAAACTTTGCACAAACTATAAACTCTTATAGAATTAATGGAATATCTTTATATAAAATATTTAAGTTGAAGTATCTTTTATTAGTAAAAGCCAAGATAAACTTTGCACAAACTATAAACTCTTATGGAATTGATGAAATATCTTTATATAAAATATTTAAGTTTAGGTACCTTTTATTAGCAAAATCCAAGATAAACCTTGCACAAACTATAAACTCTTATGGTATTGATGATTGAGCTTTGGCTCCAAGTTGTGAGTTATTCTCGCAATTCCAGAGAGGCAATCTGTTCGAAAGTAAGCTAAGAACAGATAAGAAAAAGAAATGGAATGGTTGTTCCAGAAACGCTGTGACAAATTTCTTAAACAAGTTCAGTCGTGTAAAAAAAATTTTACTGAAGTTCTAGGTTTCTTATAGCAGAGTGGGCAGACGAGTATGCGTGGGCAAACGAGGTCTCGTGATAATAAGTCGTTTATACTCATCCGCAACGCTAAAGGTATCGCAAAACCCTTGGAATACACTCGTACTTAAATACGCCAATGTTGTAATTGTTCAGGAACAACTCAAGTAGGATATCGTTTCAGAGTTGCACCTTTCATGGCGGATAATTTTGATCGAATCGCGTAGCGCCGATAGTTGACTGCCAACTATCCAGGTGATGAGGATGGAACTTCTTTCTTTTCTTTGGTTTTTTTAATGAGATAGGAAGGCTAACGAGCAGGCGTGTCGCCTGATGGAAAACAATCAACGCCGCCCATAGACATCCGCAGCGCCATAGGTAGTGCGGAAGCGTTGTTGACCTTTAATGAAATATCATTATGGGAAGGGCGGAGAAGAGGAGGAGTGGGGGGTGGGGAGGGAAGGATTGGGCCTCTGGAACTCGAAAATCTTGATGTTAATTATTTATAACTATTCTTCCAGTGTCAAGTAAAATACATTAATATCAAATCTTTTGAAATGTAACTACTCAGCTTGTCACGATACTGACGTATAAAATGGTGGCTATTCCAACAAAAGCTTCTATGGACTTTTTCAATCGACTTAAAAAGTCACGATGTACACATACATTTATTTCATATCACTTATACGCCTTAATCGAACTATTTTGTACAATATGCCACCACAGTTTAACAATACAACTGATAATAAAAATGAAATAAAAACAACGTCACTAATGTAAAATGGCGGGAAAAGTCCCTAGACTTTGTTTTTACTGCGGGTAGTTCAATGATGGACCTGTACTGTACATGTTTTCTCAACAAATACTGATTTGCAATACTGATTTCTCCGCTCATAGATATGCGGTAACTAAGTGAAATGCATATTCATGTAGTCAATTTAGTTTCCATACAATTAAATCAATTTACAAATTGTAATCTATGTTTGTGGCATGCAATATTTATGTTAATAATACCAGCTTGAGATTTGCGGTGTGGGTGTTGTGTTAACATAGATGGGGTGTTCTGTTGTTAATGTATTAATCTGTATGTCAGCGTACTAGAATTAATATCATCATTTTCTTGCCATAGACAAAACGTAATTTTATATATCTTGTGGCACTATCTGTTGACATACGATGTGAACAATGATGTTGGTTTTTATAAAATATTTCTTTTACTTAATTGTAATTTGCGTAAAATAATTTTTTTAGAATTATATAAAATCATGGTAATATTTGTTTCTAAGTTATTAGTGGAGTCAGGCGTTACTTTGCGGAAATCCATTACTATGTGGACAGTCAGGAGTTTTACTTACCTTAGATCCGCGACAAACAAACAAAAATAGAAAAATAATAATGTGTGTTTTTTATTGGAAGAAGTGGATTTACGGGAAAATTAAACTAAATGTTACCGAAGAAACTGCCGTCAGCAACTCTCCAGTTACCAAACAATATTAAAAACACCAACACCAAACCCACACCACCACTTTTCCACATTGCACACGACACGTGTTTCGCCTATACAGAAGACAACCGTTAAATTACTTAACTTAAAAGTGGTGGTGGTAAAACTTGCTTTAAAATGCACTTAGGCACTTTGTATTATAGTCTTATGTTGAGAACTTTATTAAGTTGATAAAGTAATAGAAAGAAAATATTGTGCCGTCAGTATACACTCGACTCTTTAAATTGCTTCTTTGTACTGGATGATATTTTTATTGTATCCCTAATAAGATTTTATGAAATGGACTTTTCATGATCCTTATTTCGCCGTTTGTTCAAATAAAACTTTAATAATTCAAGTCTTATTACGAATGAGTTGAAATTTAGATCTTAAATTGATTAAAGTAGACAATGGGAACAAAGAAGCGTTATAGTAATTTGTATATATTGAAACCTATGTAATTGACTCAGTGATGACCCCTTTTGCAGTCAATGATCACATGAGACACGGAGACCCCAGAATAAATACATTGTACTGTAGGCCATACAAAATAGTTATCCTCATGTAGGAATCAAATTCAAACATCAAACGATCCTCGATCCAGATTGCGGAATTCACGGCACTGAGCTATTTGAGTCGATTGTATTACGTTTATCCAATAAGACGATACCGTCTCGAATATTGAATATGAGAAGACAATACCCGTAAGGTTTAAAAGCAAACTAGTCTGCATTTCAATTCAACGCAATCGCTCGTCCAATCAGTGATGTATTGTCTCAGATCTAAGAGAACATCGCCACAAAGACGGTCAACTAATAGCATTCTAGTGTTGAGTGTATACTCAGACTCTGTTTCGAAGCATGTTGACCAAACCATTATAGAGAATTTTCGCGAATTATATATATATATATATATATATATATATATATATATATATATATATATATATATATAAGATGATTTATGGAGTCAGGCGTACTTTGTGGAAATCCATCACTATGTGGACAGTCAAAAGGGTTACTTAGCTTAGATCCGCGACAAGCAATAACAGAAAATTAATAATGTGTGTTTTCCTGCTGGACGAAGTGGATTTATTTGGAACCTAAACCAAAGCAACTTTCCACCAACCGACCACTATACACAACACCAACCACACACTACCACTTTTCCACCTTACAAACGATACGTGTTTCGCCCCAACACGAGGCATCCTCAGGCATAGCAGACTCTACGAAAGACAACCGTATATATATATATATATATATATATATATATATATATATATATATATATATATATATATATATATATATATATATATACATATACATATGTATATATATATATATATATATATATATATATATATATATATATATATATATATATTAGGGTGGTTAAAAAAAAATTAGCTTTCTCGGAAGTAGGCTCAAAACTATCGTTTAAATGCCAAAATAGGCCCTAAATATTAATATTAAGGTTGTCCGCATCGCACTTTTCGATTTCTCAATGAAATTCCCAACAATAACACAGGCAAATATATATTTCTACATCACATCTATGTTTGACTAAAAGCTATTCCTACGTCGATTCCGTCGCGGGCCCTCTCCTGCCCATTGCCACTTTCTAAGCCGTCCTTAAAACCTGCAAAGGGTTAGGAGACGTACACGAGGAAAGCGTGTCATTTATAATCAAGTCTTATTGCAATTCATGCGTTGTTTACGAGCGTTTAGTGTTTGAAGAATCGGTGGAGAGCTCTATCCCGTTATTAACACGATAGGGGCGTACCCAAACGTCAACACCGTCGGGGGTGTAGTTGCTAGCGCAAGCTTTTCTGGCGTTTAGATATACGGCAATGAGAACGTTGTAAACTCTATTTAGTAAATAGAATAAATATTGTAGGTATGCATAGAAATATTTTAAAAAGTAAAACATTATCTATGTGAGACGTATTATTCATAAAAGCTAATATTTTCTATACTTCTTGTATAAGACAAGTTAGTAGTGGTAGAGCCACGCTGCGAACGAATACTTTGTCAAAAATGGCAAATTATTTGTCTGTAACATGAATGGGCCGGCTCGTCCGGAGAAGTACCTCATTCCTGCAGAAAACCGGCTTCTGAGTAGTATCTTATATAGTAGTACTGAGTAGTAATTACCCTATAGAAATAACTAACCTATAGAAATAGTAAACCTTTGCTACTATATATATATATATATATATATATATATATATATATATATATATATATATATATATATATATATATATATATATATATATATATATATATATATATATATATATATATATATATATATATATATATATATATATATATATACCCTTTATTACACATTACATTTGTATTGTTATTATATGTAACGTATGTTTTGGTACATGCAAACAATTGAGTGAATCGGATTTCGAATAACATATGTATACAAATCTAATATATACATATAACACGTATGCTGTCAACATCGTAAGATCACATAATCCGCGGTTTACTAAGCTCTTAAGTAAAATTCATCGAGGCGTGCTTAGCGTTGTGTACCCTTCCCAATTGATTCCTGTATGTCGTGAGGAATATGATATAATTATTAATAATTCTAAAGTATCAAATGTGAAATACAATACAATAAAAATATATTTTTTAAATGTCGAAATTGTGGTAAAAGCGTGACTGTTAATGGACTCGCCTTTGACAAATGAATTGTATTTTTTTATGTCAAAGCGTATATACTATTTACATACATACATACATATGATCCCGCCTGTTTCCCGTAGAGGTAGGCAGAGACCACAGATCTCCATCCCCTACGATCCCGGCACATCTTCCTTGCTTCTTCTACACTCATTCACCTTTTTATCCATCCTTCTTCTACATTCATTGTAGCGAAACGGCTCTCCGTTAGTCGCTTCTCACCCTCGTGGGAATCGGGACGTGACAGGTGGCGAACCACGTCGCTGTATATACTATTTCAAGGACTTTCTTTCCAAGCACTTACCCTGTGGAATCAGCTACTTTCAGTGGTTTTCCGAACAGATACGACGTTGGAACGTTCAAAAAACAAGCCTACACTTTCATTGAAGGCCAGCAACACTTCTGCAATGCTTGTGGCAATGAGGATGTCTATGAGCGGCTATATATTTTTTTTAATTTCTTGAATTTTAAAAATTTCTTGATTTTACTCTGTGAAACCGGCTAACTCCAGCGGTGTTTCCGACCCAATACGACATTGGAACTTTAAAAAAAAACCAACACTATGTCTATGGTTTGTCTATGGTAAGCGTTGATTGCTTTCCTTCGAGTGAAAGGACTCGTTAGTCATTCTATCCCAAAAAAAAATGATAAAACTTTATAATTCTATTCAGTAGATGTCAGATACCGTATTAAATTAAGTATTAAACTAGAGTTGTGCTACTAAATTTAGTACGAGCGGCTTTACCGCGTTAGGTGGCCGATCGAACAATTAGGTCGCAGATATCCAATACACGGGCAGCTAACACTTTATACTACCATCCAACTAACGTTATATAATATTCATTTTTTTTATTTAATGTCAATTAATAATAAATATTATGCTAACATCAAGTAAAATACAATTATATTAAGGATCTTGAAATGTACATGCCAGCATCTTACGTTCTTGATAAAATGGTGACTAAATAGGCAAAAACTTCTATGGACTTTTGCAGTCAACTTAAAAAGTCACAATACACACATTTATTTCATATCATTCCACTTACACATTTTAATTGAACTATATTGTATAATATACCACATCAATATGCAACAATCTAACTGATAATAACATACGATAATGAAAATGAAATAAAAGCACAACGACACTGATGTAAGTTTGCGGAAAAAGTCCTTCAACTAAGTTTTTCGACTATAAGAAATAGAACTGAATACCCTTTCATTCATTCATTCAACGTGGCACAGGCATTGCATAGATAAATATGTTAATTACAATAACAACATATTATATGTATAATATGATCGAAGTGCAAATGATTTTAGGATTCCGTTTGTATGGGCATATCATCTTCCGCCGGCTCCTCTAGAAAAATATTTAACAAGATCTTATTAAGCCCTTTGCCTTTCCCATAATTCAAAACAAACAACAAGGACAGATAATCTTTTTCAAAGATCAAGAGATTAGAGTATTAAAAAAATTATTTAGTCTATCGTGCCATTCGTTTATTTTTTTTCATGGGTGTACGGGTAAGCGTGCCGCCTGATGGAAAGCAATCAACGCCGCCCATAGACAACCGCGACACCGCAGGAGTCATGAAATCGTTGCTGACCTTTTTCAATTAAATCAAATTCAATCGCAATTTTGTGCCATAAACAGTGGAACGATACCACCTGTGGTGTTCCAGAATAAACACGACATAGAAGTATTCAAGAGACTAGCGTATGTGTTCACAAAAGGCCAACAACGCATCTGTGGCGTCTCCGGTGTTGCGGATGTCGGGAAATGCGGTGGGCGGCGGTGATCACTTTTCATTAAGTCGCCTGCATGCTCGTTTGCCTGCTCTACTTTAAAAAAATCCTTATACTTGCACGTTGTCACATATCTTTCTTATACAGAAGCTCATTTTCAGTAGTGGCATTCCGCAAATCGTTGAGCAGAATATACTTGTAAAGTTTTGCACGTACAAACCATATTTCAAGCAGAAAATATGCCCTGGAAGGCAACTTCGATAGCTGACTATCACGATTCCAATTAATTACAATATTCTGTCGGAGGTCCGATAATATTGAGCAACAGGTTCTTCGCATTTCTCTTTTAAAATAAAATATTCTATTTTAGGTAGTAAGTACTTTGCATTTCTCTTTTAAAATAAAATACTGTATTTTAGGTGGCAAGTTCTTTGCATTTTTCTTTTAAAATAAAATACTGTATTTTAGGTGGTAAGTTCTTTGCATTTCTCTTTAAAAATAAAATTGTTGTTAGTAACGGTACAAGAGTTTCACTGTCCACCTCCTGACAGACCCTAAGTTGAAATTAATGTAATGTTGTATTGTCGTTGAAAAAGCCGTCGCAAGATTTAAAATAAACAAATATATGGGTTCGATTTAAATAAAATCGTTTAAAAAAATAACAAGCGGTAGACTTAATTAACTTAGCTTTTATATGTGTCAATAAAAATTATTCTATACGGCATTTTACGTTTATACATAATAAAGAAACGACAATGGGGGACTATTTTATTTATTTTTTTACATTTAAACTTTTTGCACAATATGTACATGAGATGGACTTGCCATTGATTCTCTACCAGTCAACCTACGAGCGAAACAGAGTAGTTTAAACGGTATGAAGTTTGAGGTGCAGCGTGTACAAAAGAAAAATTAAAATTAATTTTATAACTTTAAATAAATACAATACGTGTACACATATATATACACACACACACACACACACACACACACATATACACACAAATACATAGATATACACACATTACACACTTACGAGAAAATAAATAATAAAAGAAAAAATTAAAAAATATAATTCGCCTTGCTCCAAGTACTTTCTCTCATCCTTGTGAACAGGACTTCAAAAATTGTCCCACTTTTGAGTGATAAAACTTTCTCTCCTCGTACGTTGTCGTATAAAGTGGTAATAATATATGTCCTTTTTGTTTCACATATCTTCATCATATGTTTTTTTCTCATTTATGTCAATTTATTCTATTAGACATTTATTTTTCTCTTTTCCTCACACATTCTTCGTTTCTTTTCGCAGTGAAAGTCCTTACGTTCCTGTCCTACATATATTTATTATGACATAGATAAACAGATAGATAGACGTTTATTTAAACTGCAGACACATACAAATTCACTTAAAATAAATAGAGGAAACAAATTGACTTAAAACTAGAACTATATACATTTACGATGAAATAAGCTTTGCTTGCTTTGTGTTTTACAAGGAATCAATGAACATGCCTGTATGTCCGGTGGACCTCGAACTAGAAAACCTGCATCTTGGAATCCCATTTGAAAGAATTTACATTATGAAACAGGCTGTGCGTTAAATAGAGTGTATAAAACTTTAACAAGGAAAAATAAAGAATATAAATTTAACAGAAACGATAATTAAAAAATAGAATAATAAAAAATAATATAAGTTAAAAAATATAATAAACAAAAATAATAAAATACTTTCCCCAATATTTTCCCTATTGTGTTATTTCGTCCCTTTGTGTCGGACAGAATTATTTTGATTAAAGCGGAATCACATCTATTCAATGCACAGATTAATAAAGTTAGGCTTAATTTCCGCTCGCAGTTAATTTCCTATTCATTTATGTTTTCGATAACAAAGCGTCGCGATATTTAATAAAAATATTGATTATCACGCTTGTCCAATTAGAATATGAACAGAAATGGCATTAAATAGATTACATGCATACATATAGTCACGCCTGTCTCCCTGTAGAGTTAGGCAGAGACCACAGATCTCCATCCGCTTCGATCCCGACACACATTTCTTGCTTCCTTTACATTCATACATCTTTTCATCTATCCCTCCTCTCACATTCATCGTAGCGAAATGTCTCTCCATTCATTGCTTTTCGCCCTCGTGGGAATCAGGACGTGACAGGTGGCGAACCACGACGCCGAATAGATTATCAGGCAGAAAAAAAAATCAAGCAGCAGTAGCTCAAATAGTTAGCATTGAAGTTTGATTGAGTGAATTAAAGTCTTAGGTTCGATTTAACTGTTGGACTATTAATGTGAAAGCCCTTATTAGCTTAATTGCAATGATTAAAAATAATTCAAGTAATATTTAAACATTGCCTGTCTTTCTTTAAAAAAGAGAAATGAAAAGGAAAAAATATTAAATATAATATAAAGAAATCGATTTATAATTGAATATGTGATACTTTTTCTGAATTGAAATAAAATCAATAAATTAAATGAAATAAATACTGTGATGCTGACATTACATCGATTAATCATTTCTTACGTAACAAAACGTAAGGACTCTTCTCGCCAACTTACATCAGAAACGTTGTGTTTTTATTTCATTTTCATAATCGTATATTATTATCAGTTATATTGTTTAATTATGGTGACGTATAATACAATATAGTTCGATTAAGGCGTATCAGTGAAGTGATATGAAATAAATGCGTGTATTGTGACTTTTTAACTGAAAAAGTCCATAGAAGATTATGGTAGAATAACCACCATTTTATCAAGACGTAACATAATAAGCGAACTGGTTAAATTTCAAAAGATTTGATATTATTGTATTTTACTTGAAATAAATGAAAAAAAAAACAAAACGTAAATAAATTAGTCAATCAATATAAAGCATTAAATTGAATTAAAAATTGAAGAGCGTTGTAATCCCCACGTTTTTCGTTTGAATTGGGGATCATAAATAGATTTTTATTCTGTCGTAGATGCTATTGTCCACCTTCGTAGAACGCCTCGGGAAGAAAGCTCTTCCATACCCAGCTCATTCACTTAGTGACTATCGCTCCCCGAGCTAATTTTCCCGGGTTTGGTTCCCGCATAAATAGAAGTAGCGAAAGATCGCCGCATTCTAGTAACAATAATAAAAATTAACAACATTTTATTTATAATTTTATTTTTATTTAGAAATGAGACTCAACAGATAAATGTACAATATATCTATAAAGTTGCTCTAATACTATTCGTATAGACAACATCCAATCTCTAAACGCATCTTTTATCGGCCGTAGAATAGAGTGAGATCCACCTTTTCGATTCAGGGCTCGAATGCGCCATAAAATGTTACGTAGACCGCGCGTTCCACTTTTATGACTTCAGATAGAAACTATGAGAGTTTTGTTATATGGTTTAAGTTGTTACATAATACATTTTACAATTTACACGTGTATAAATGCACATCGCTTACATGTACACTGGAACAACGTGTATGAGATCGAAGAACCTGAAGATAAGTTGCTCCCCATAAATATCCACAATACCAGGGTCACTGCAGATGCGTTGTCTGTCTTCGGGGCTGACACAAATCCTTTGAAACACAGCTTCAATGACATTTTATACTAAACCTTTTGACTGATAAGTCAAGTATAACATTTTTAACACTAAATGGAGCGGATGTCTACAATTTATTTTCTTTTACAAATATCTAAATGCGGTGGCAAGATTAGGTTTTCCATATTTCGTAAATAATAAAAAGTTACAAATATAAATAAAATTCAATAATTGTACGGAAAATAAAAGTGCGAGTTTTATTTTTTATAAATGTTTTCCGTCTAAATGTTGACCCCAACGTTGGATACACTCTTGAAATCTAGCCACAGTATTCTGTGCCAGTCGCTGATGTTGTGACGTCAGGATGCCGTTAACCTCGTGAACGATATTTTCTTTTTTACTTTACTTTTAAAGTACCCCAAAAGAAATAGCCCATAGTGGTAAGATCCGTCGGTCTGAGTAGCCAGGGGATATCGCCGAAACGGCTTATTTATTCGTTGGTACAAACGAGCAAGCTCCATGGTCTCTATACCAGTATGAAGCCTGGTGCCATCTTGTTGAAACCAGCTTGCTTGAAGTGATGTCAGGATTTTCTTTGAATATTGGCGGAAATTAATCAGTAAGTAATTTGTTTTTTGTTTACTGATTATTCGACATACATACATACATATCGTCACGCCTGTTTCCCGTAAGGGTAGGCAGATACCACAGATCTCCATCTGCTACGATCTCGCCATACTTTCCTTCCTTCCTCCACACTCATTACTCTCTTATGCACGCCTGGTCTACCTTCAAAACGCCGTTCTTTCTTATTCGAATTATAACCTAATTTTGCTACCGGACAACCTTAGTCAATTTCACTATAAAGATAGCTTGTAAGAAGCTCGAGTTTCGAGTTAAATGAATGTAAAACAATTTTAGAGAATATTGCGTGCACATTTTACTAAGGACGCCGTGTAATGAGGCAGAGATAAGTGGAGCTCTTAAGATATTTTCATGTATGTAAGCCTTCAACCTTCTGTAGACGGCTTTAAACTCCATATTCATGTTTTCACAGCTTTACATAATAAAATCATGTCGAAGTGGGAATTCTCACGCTAAAGGCTTAATAGGTAATAAATTTTTAACGAATCTCGATTTGTACGAAATATAATTTAATACAACATGAGTGTATATCTAGTAGGTTTTAGCTGTAAACGTTATGATCCGCAAATGAATTTAAAAAAAAAACGTTTAAACCTCAGTACTGTTTTTGCAATATATATAATTTCCACACTCAAATCACATATACTCGTATGTACATACAGCCCGTTCTTTTCACGGACGTACCCCTGGAGGAATGGATACTAACCCACCACGCCGGGATATCAAAACTCGTGAGCCTGTGGGTTATACATATTCATCCTGATGCGTTGAGCGTGTATGAAGGGTGATGAGTGTTAATGTAGTAAAGAAAATATGCCGAGATCGTAGCAGACGGATATTTGAAGTCTCTGCCTAACTACGGCAATGGGAAACAGGCGTGATGATATTTAGGTATGGTAATTGAATCCGCGACCATTGACTCCGAATACAACAGCTTCGCTATTGAGCCAAATCTAATTGGCTCAAGTTAAAGTAATCAATAAATTCTAAAACTTACACCCCGATTTATGATTACAGTTCGAATATTAACATTACATACAGTAAAAGTTCTATACGAAGAACAATTTCCTGTAACATTGAGTATGAAGACCACAAAGTACACATGGGACGTAATGAAAGAATCCTTATGAAGCTCAAGGCAAGGTCCTAAACGTAACAAGTGATATTTAAGATATCCAACTTTTTATTATTCCCGATAGTTAAATGTTTGTTTTTAAATTTTGTTTATACAATCATTCTTAAAGTAATAGAAGTGCAGCTCAAAATCTGTCGATCTAGTAAAAAAATCATAGGGGTTGTTTTAAAGGGAGTGGCTGAAAATTAGCGCTACAGGGGAATCCCCTGTTAGCAAAACCTAAGCCACTTCCTTTGCCTAGGATAAGATTATATACAATATGATATATCTATTAGATTATAAGATTTTAAGTATTAATAGTAAAGTCCTACTAATATTATAAATGCGAAAGTTTGTGAATATGGATGTATGTTTGTTACTCTTTCACGAAAAAACAACTGGACGGATTTGGATGAAACTTTAAAGTTATATAGGTTATACATTGGAATAATATATAGGCTACAATTAAGTCGTAATATAATTTTACTATAAAGTAAAAAAAAATATTTAAAATGAAACTTAATGTGTTGACAAAACTTGATGTGGCAGACCAAATTCCACGCGAGCGAAGCCGCGGGCAAAAGCTAAAGCTAAATTAATGTAAGGCTATTTTTTCTCTTATTCGGGCAAATAAAATATTTTTATTATGTTTTTCAATACTTTACAATAATTTTTAATTTGCGTAATTTTTTGATATTTTTCTTAGTTACCAATATAGACCCGTTGTTTCGTAATGTAAACGATAGACAATATTATTGAGATAAAAATAAACCTGTTTTTATCTCAGTAAGACAAAAACATTAAGAAATATGATGTTTTTTTGAGAGAAAATATCTCAACAAAAAAAAACAGCTGCCAGGAATCGGGGATGTGGAATGGACCGAAGTGTGTATTTGTGTTTTAAAATAGTTGTTATATAAGTTAATAAAGTTTCATCCCCACCATCTGGATGAGTGGCGATCCAGAACGGTGCGGTTTTCTAGAAACTTCTTTTCACGCACTACTACTCTGTGGAATTAGCTACCTTCAGCGGTGTTTCTAAACTAATACGACATTGGGCCCTTAAAAAAATAAGCCTACACTTTTCACAAAGACGTATTACACTGCGGATGTCTATGGGCGGCTTTGATTGCTTTCCATTAAGTGACACGCCTGCTTGTTTGCCTACCTATCCCATAAAAAAATAACAAGAATATCCCTAGTCCATAACATCAGCTTCAGCAGCAGTCCATAACATTACCTTTAAAGCGTAGGTCGTATTTGATGATAAATTCAAATTCTTTATTTGCGACATACGAATAGAATAATGAAAGATCTCTATTTAAATCATGTCTAAATGAATCAGTCGGATTTATATATTCATTAGTTGAACACGTTTCTTAAATAAATGTTTAGTTAATTGTGTCTTCAAATCAATTCACTCCAGTCGTATTCGAGATACACGCATATCTGACACGCTATATATACACACGAATAATGACTGAAAATACTTGTCTATTTAATATATCATTGTTAACATCTTTACTTCATTAATAATGAATATAATTTACTACACTAGACTAATGGCTACAATAACAGTGAATGAAAACGATACTGACGTTATGTTAATTGTGAATTAATACTGTTGTTGAGAATAATTTAGTTAAACCGAATTGTAACAAATATGAACGAATAGAGTTATCAAATAATGATAACAGCTCAGTTAAAATGAATAGAATTGTCAAATAATGATAACAGCTCAGTTAAAATGAATAGAATTGTCAAATAATGCTAACAGCTCAGTTAAAATGAATAAAATTATCAGATAATGATAACTAATAGCTCAGTTATTTAGGCGTTACTCGACCCTAAGAGAAAAGAATAAAAAATGATTTAAAACGATACTGTATGGTACAATACCTCTTTTACAAAAAATAATAATATAATATTATGAGATTAACCTAGTGTGAAACGCTACATGAGATGGAGCGATTATCTGTGCAAAGCGCCTTCTAGAAAGTGGATGCGTTAAGCTCAAGATCTTGCTAGTTGGCGTAAACTGCCGTAGTAATGCAGTTATGATGATGATTAGTCTAAAAACAAAAAATAAAAGTCTAATAATTTTCGCCAGCGCAACTCGATTCACAATATACATTTTTGTGATTTTTTAAAATTGTATATATTATTTATGATAAGGGAAAGAAGGAGTAATGGACAAAAATAATCTCACAGCTTCCTTGCTAGCTTTCTCACAGTGGGGCCATAAAGTAATATGGTGATGGTTGTGTCCCACTGTGAACGATGATATCCCACAAAGCAATGTTCGAAAAAGGCAAGTCTACATAATTCAAAAAATCTGCAACGTTTTTATTGCCTGGTGTCAGAGACGCTTACACCTTATTCAGTGGAATTCAAATTTCCTAAAGCTACGAGCTTGTTCTTCATTATAGTTGTTTATCCTCTTTTTATTTAGAGAGAAATGAATATGGTGACTTCATAGATATGGTCGTTCGAAAAACATTCGTCTTCAATGCGATAACATTCTGACCCGACATTCTAAAGCCCTGTTAGTAATTGTTTCTCCTTTTTGTTCTTTAATTTAAAAACTAACTAAAAACAACTAAACTAAACTAATCTAAAAACAAACGATGAATTAATTCCACAGATTTCTCATAGTGGTAGAGCCACGCTGCAGACGAATACTTTGTCAAGAATGGCATATTATTTGTCTGTAGCATGAATGGGCCGGCTCGCCCGGGAAAGTACCACACTCCCGCAGAAAACCGGCGTCTGAATGGTAGCTTGTCCACCGCGCTTTGTACGGTGAGCGGTCTGAGTTCCGGAGACCCAACACCCTCCCCTTCCCACTCCCACTCCCACTCCCACTCCCATAATTTCACTTTTCTTTTTTTCACGCTTCCGCACTGCCTATGGCATTGCAGATGTCTATGGTGGACGTTGGTAGCTTTCCATCAGGTGACACGCCTGCTCGTTTGCCTTCCTATGTCATAAAAAAAAACAGATGTTGTCGTTGTTCAAAAGACATTCATCTTCCACGCGATATCATTGATTTTAAGGAAAATAAACTTTGGTGTTTATTTTAAACAAAATTGTTATAATGGCCTCCCTTAGTCCCTTGTGAATCGGAGGCGTAATTGATGTCCATTAATTCCAAAAGGCGGACATATTTTATGGCGAGGCCGATAGAGCATTACGAGCGAATAACTTGTAAAGTAATGAAAAAGTCTTCTTTGATATTTACTTCTTATAATTTTTGTTACTTGTCAAGAAAAATCGACTTAGCAATGTAACTTATATGTCTCACTTTTGGGCAACTTCGGCCGGGGCACAGACCTGCTCATTACTGAAGGAAGGGATATTAATCCACCACGCTTATAAAAGGCGAACTTGTGGGGCACAAACTCGAAATAAATACCTATAAGGTATACATACATATTTATCTCGACACGATAAACCAACCCAAGATCTTTGACTACATTTTAAATTACGTCGGTAAAAATTTTGCTAAAGTAATCTAATTCTACTCGTCCTCAAATAAAACCAACTTAAATTTAATCTGCGCTGCAAGATTCAAGTACACGCCCGTATCTGGCGGAAAGCGTGTAATAAAACTTCTAGATGTATGTATGTATCTCTCGGTAAAGGTGTACCTAACTAAAGTTTATTAGTTAGTACCTGCAGTCGGAACTATTTTCTGTATATTTGAAGAATCGAGTTATGAATACAAATATTAAATTTAAGTCTCATATTTCTGAACGCAGGTTTTAACTTTACCTAAGGGGTCCTTCGTGTGCAGTCGGAATTATTTTCGGTATATTTGAAGAATCGAGTTATGAGTACAAATAATAAATTTACCTCTCATACTTCTGAACGCAGGTTTTAACTTCACCTAAGGGGTCCTTCGTGTGCTAATATGCAGTCGGAACTATTTTCTGTATATTTGAAGAATCGAGTTATGAATACAAATATTAAATTTAACTCTCATATTTCTGAACGCAGGTTTTAACGTTACCTAAGGGATCCTTCGTATGCTAACATGCAGTCGGAATTATTTTATGTATATTTGAAGAATCGAGTTTTGAGTACAAATATTTAACTCTCATAGGTTTAAAAGCAGGTTTTAATCTCACCCAGTTCCTTGATATAATTCGTCCATACCTATTGTTTCAGCGAGGTGTGAAGGTTGCGAAGCAACCATGGCTGCTGAGTTATTTTCGTTATTGTTGTAACTTTTCCAAGTCCCCAAACCGTGGGCCGTGTGTTCGCCAGTTGTTTTGATGAAGATATAAAAGCTTCGGACCAACAACGCTAATGCACACAAAAAGAATAATCTCTCAAACGAAGCGACAATAGCCTATTTACTTTGAGGTTGTATTTATAATTTAAAGCCACCCACTTTATTCTTAGAGATTAAGCAAATAGAGAGATGGGAAGACGATTTACTAAAGGGATAGAGCAGATTAAGCCGAGACAGGGAAAAATGAATGTAACTTGGGGAAGCCTATGTCAAAGAACAACCTGACAAAAAACTGGTTGCTGATGGCACTATTAATTCTAGAAATTTAAAGTTTTTTAATCTTATTATTTCTTAATACTCTGGTCAGCAAAAAAGGCTTATCATATCTTATTTTACTTTATTTTTGGCTTTTATGGGAGTAGACAAAAGTGCAAGTGTCACCATAGTGAGAAATCCGCCGCCCATGAATATCCACAACACCAAAAGCGTAGGTCTGTTGTCTAAACGGTAAAATGTGAATTATACATAAAGAGAAGAGTGAAGTTATGAGAGAGACAAAAAGTTAAAAGAGTTGGGCCTTCAGCTGTCAAACAGAGAACAGTAGCAGAGCTATTCAGAAGTCAGTTTATGGCTTAAATGGTACTTCAACCCAGCCCATACATGAATTTCACTTCTGAACACGGGGATCCCTATTTCTGTGGATATATACATTAACCAACCACGCAAGACTAAGGCGTATTGATAGGACATTCAAATTGCGAAGCATTCTAAAAGCACTTATTTTTTTCTCAATATTCAGAAAATTTTATTTAATTTATTTTTATCAGAAATTCTTTTGCGGCGTAAGTTTATCGCATAAAGCCTATAAAATTATTTGTTTCAGTAATTGTTCTTAGCGAAACCTTTGAAAGTAATGTAGTATATGAGCATTTCAATTTTGTCACGTACTTCCCTTGGGTTTGTTTTCCTCTCTTACATGTTTGTTCAGAAAAGGTTTTCTTCCGTTCGTCAATAGGATACGAGGTATGAATATAAATATTACGTTAGAAGTAAGCACTGTGACATCGACAGTTTGCTTTGGATTTTTATTATCTGCGAAACACATAAATAATATGAAATGTACTATTTACGCTTTTATTTTACAATGTATATAATATCTTGTGGACGTGGAAATTTACAAAGAGAACGAAAACCACAATTAGTTCGTCCTAGAATGGAATGCAGCGTAGTATGCTGAACTTAGAGAAAATAAAAAAAAATACGACATACGAAAATAAGAAGCAATACTAAAGTGATAGATGCTCTGGCTTATGCTCAAACTCTGAAATTCAGATGTGCTGGTCATATAGCCCGATGTGTGCATAACAGGACTATTAATGTAACCACACGGAAGGGCTCGTCAGGCAAACGCCAAGCATGGAGACCCTGCATGAGATGGGAGGACTATAAAAAAAGACGGCAGGAACAAACTGGCTGGAAATAGCAAAAAATAGAGAAAAATGCTAATCCTTGAAAGAGGCCTAAACCTGAGAGGGTAAATGCATCAAAATATAACATTAGGATTATATTTAATTTTTTCTACAAAATTGAAACGTGTAGAATTTTATTTATATTTTTTTTATATAATATCTTAGCTGATTAGTAGAGTCAGGCGTTACTTTAATACATTAATATGTATGCGGACGGTAAAAATTTTACTTAACTAAAATCTCAACTTCCGCGAATCTTAACAAAGTAAAATTCTGACCACATTATAATCCGTAAGCCTTAAACACTTATGAAATTTCTACACAAAGAATAATAAGATAATATATATAAAACTAAGTCGTGATAAAAAACATATAGTCGTGTTTTTTTCGCTTTAACGTCGCTCATCATTGGTCTAGGTTAGTTTGTGGTCATTTATTTTAGGATATATATTGTACTATCATAGTTTAATTGTCCAAGCTTTGTCTATTGCTCAGCGGCATGCATTTTGAGCACACGTGATAACAGATATAAAAATAAGTCATGGTGGAATTTTGCATATATAATGCTCTAAATCGATTTGTTGATCGATTTCAGGATATATACTACCATAGCTAAATCTTCAGAGTTTTGTGTTTAACTAAATGTGATAGAATGAATTTTTAACACCTGAGGTGAGGATAGATATGTAATTGAAACACAATTTTGGCAGGTTAAATACAATTATTAAAACAGGATATAAAAATTTTAAAAACATTTTTTTTTACGCAGTACGTACTTAAGCAGTGAGTGCTCTTTTTATAACATTAAAGCTAAAACGATTTACATAATTTAAAGGGACCCATTCAGAATCGCTTCATAATATTATAGTTAACTTAAAGCGCCATAACATTCAAAATTTTTTGAACAAAATGAATAAATAACACAAGGAACTTAAACTACATTTGATGACATAAATAGCTCAGTGCGAAGCTGTTTTCGTTTTCATTGTTCGCGCATTCAATTCCCGCAAAGGAATATACGATTATGTACGTACTAAAGAAATTTATTTGGTATTTGGATGTCCGGCACATACACCTTGGACAAGTGTGTTGGGTAAATGTCCATTTATCCTGAAAATGGGTAGACCACTTGCCTAGCAATGAGACATATGTATGTAAACCGTAAAAATTACACTATATCTCCTTTGAAAAAATAAATTACAAAATTACTATAATAAAACGTATAAATAATTTCACAGATTGATACAATAGAGGTTGGGGGAGGATCATGCAGTCAAGAGAACATATGTGGAACACCCAACTGGACGACTTACTGTGGGGCGCCCCAGGTACCGCTGGAGAGACATGATGGACGATGACTTGCGCAACCTTCAAATCTGCAACTGGCAGAAGGTAGCACAGGACAGGGCACTGTTTGGAGACCAAGATCCATTTTGGGTCGCTGCGCCAACAAAGTTAGTTAGTTCTTTTTTTTTAATAAAAACACGTTTATAACTATTACGACTAAAGTCGACTCTATATCTTAAAATTGAAATACTTTTAAATCGTGTAGCTGGTGCTTTCCGTGAGTACACGTGCACTGAAGGAGCATCCCATCCAATAACGATTCAATTTCCTGTTTGGAATAGCTACGGTAGATATGGTTGAGATTGATTTTTCTCTAGCAAAATTTTACCTTTGACCGATGCACACGTACAAGCAACGGGTTTTTATTCTTTATTTTTTTTTCTTTTCTTTGATGGCAATTAGTTACAACTATTATGCCAGTGTCAAGTAAAAAACCAATAACATCAAATATAATATATAACTAGTCAATTTATCACGTTAAGTCTTGATAAAATGGTAGCTATTCTACCAAACTATTCTATGGACTTTTTCATTTAACTTAAAAAGTAACGATACACGCATTTATTTTATATCACTTCACTTTTGCTTCTTAGTCGAACTATACTGCATAATACGCCACCACAAACAACATAACTGATAATAATATATGAGTATGAAAATGAAATAAGAATACAACATCACTAATGTAAGTTGGCGGGAAAAGTTTTATTCCTCTTATTTGAGTTCTGTCCACGAACACTTCCAAGGACTCCTCTTGGTTAATTTCCACAGTAACTGCCACCAGAATCCTGCATCTTCGTGACGCTTAGTGATTGTACGTTCCGTGATTGAAATGATTTCAATTTAGGGTAACCAAAATGCAAAGTTCATGACAATTGCAAATAATAAATATATTATTCCCACATATAGTATGAAATTGATATTATTTCCACATCGTTTTCATAATATGGTTCGTAATTCTCGTGTCCTAATAACAAATACGCGTAGAAATTTGGGAGCTCACAAATTAATATCCGATTCCGATCATGGAATACCTTTCGTTATTTATTTATTAGTGAAATACGTTGACCTGGATTCGTAGTAATTTCGGCTTCATATACCTTCATAAATTTGAATTCGTGTACAAATTAAATGTTCATATAAATTAAATTATATCGCAGAATTCTATTGTATTTTTTAAAAAAGTATTAAATTGTCACTGTTTTATATTTACGAGTAATTTGTAATCTGTGTTAATTACATTTTAAACACATTAAATATATATAAAAATGAATGAATCTTGCAATCAAGAGATTTAGATGTTGTTATTGAATAGAATACTTGCAATATTTTTATTTTTTCATGTCTCGTTAACCCAAGCTAAAAGTTTTTTAACCTCTGTTTCTGTTTAACATTTTTAAACAAATAAAATAAATGTGTATAAAAAGGATTGAGTCTTTCAATTAAGAGATATAATATAATATAATAAATAAGATGTTGTTATTTAAAATAATACTTACAATATTTTTATTTTTTTAATTTCTCGTTAACTTAAATTAAGCTTAAAAATTTTTAACCTCTTCTAATTACTTTTTTAAACAGACTAAATATATATAAAAATGATTGAATCTTGCAATTAAGAGATAAAGATGTGGTTATTGAAAAAAATACTTGCAATATTTTTATTTTTTAATTTCTCGCTAGCTTAAATTAAGCTAAAATTTTTTTAACCTATTCTAATTACTTTTTTAAACAGACTAAATATACATAAAAATGATTGAATCTTGCAATAAAGAGATAAAAATGTTGTTATTGAAAAAAAATACTTGCAATATTTTTATTTTTTAATTTCTCGTTAACTTCATTAAGCTAAAAATGTTTGTATCAGTTAATAGTTCACCAAACTAATTCAAAGCTAAACCATGTTCAGATCCGTGAAAATAAATTATTATAACATAAAAATACAAAAACTATAAGTCAAGATTCTAACCGAAATATCATGCCTAAAAATGAAACATTACTTATCTTAATAGATCTAAGCAAATAACGTTTAAATATTAAACAGTCGTTATTTTAACCAAATAAATAATTCGATTTTAAAACTATAAGCTCGTTTTGTTTAAAGTAATCTAATATATTAAAGATTTTTATCTTGCATTTGTCCAACTACGCACTAACAATGGCTTTCCGAAATCTCACCCTCATCTAAAGCCAAACCGTAACAACTTTGCTCGAAGTAAATCCGGATCAACCAAACACAAGAACAAGACAATTTGTTTAGTTTGTTGTAAACAAATTGCTTTTACTATCTTTGTATCACACATTTTTGTCCATACATACATACATACATACATACATACATACATACATACATACATACATACATACATATTGTCACGCCTGTTTCCTGTATCGTTAGGCACAGATCTCCATCCTCTACGATCCTTTCATCCATTCTTCCACTCACATCCATCGCATACGCTTCTCGAACTCGTGGGAATCAGGACTTGACGGGTGGTTTTTTTCTAACTCATATATATCCCATTGTTAGATATGGGACCTTTTTTAAGAGGAATAGACATGACCACGCTTGTCCAAATCAGTCGCATATTCAAACTCACAATAAATACTTGTAGCCATACTTAAAGATGATGATAATAATTATGGTAGTAAGCAAATTTAACAAAAAATCCCGAAATTGAGCATTTGGTGGCCTAAAAATATAATCAGAGAGACTAAGGCTCAATGACTCTGCTGGCTCGGCCACCTTGAGACGATGGGTGAGAATTGAGCAGTAAAAAGAGTGCGTCATCCAACTGGACGCCGTCCTGTGGGACGCCCCAGGTACCGCTAGAGAGACATGATGGAGGCTGACCTGCACGACCTTCAAGTTAGTAACTGGTATAGGTGGTGCAAGGCACGGACAATCGGAAGCCAAGATCCATTTCGGGTCTTTGAGCCAGCGAAGTTTTTCATTCTTATATACATCACACTCTGAAAGATCTAACTTCGCCGTATCAAACACATGTTTTGATACCTAGTCCTTTACAAAGATTGTAATAAAGAAAGCTTCAAATACTAAACTTGTGGGTACTAAAAGTTTAACTCTATGTTTTCCAGTTAATACAAAGGGTTACCAAAACGCCTATACGCCATTTCGCTCATCGTAAAGTGTGGTTAAAGTATAATTAATATATAAATGTACATCGCAAGAGTAAATTAGTATCGTTTTGAAGAATTTTATTATTATTATTATTATTATTATATATTCATATTCATATATATTCACGCCTATCCCCGCAGGGGTTGGCAGAGACCACAGAGCTCCATTCGCTGCCATTCATCGCAGCGAAACGGCTCGTCATTGGTCGCTTTTCGCCCTCGTGAGAACCAGGATCGGGTGGCGAACCACGTCGCCGTCATTTTCGACCAATTCGGTATATTAAATTCGTCTTAATGAATCCCATGAGTCTCAAGGGAGGATGGAGGTCAGCCCCAACAGAGTTCTGCATGCTGAGGTAAGGCACCATAGTCCCCGGGGGGGCCCGACCCTGGGACGATCGGCACGCTTGCAACTAGGCTCGCCCCTAGCCACGCATCCATTGGCACGGCAGACCGCGGATTGGCGGAGAGGAAGGGATAGGATAGAAAAGAAAAGAAGGGGCAGGAAAGGAAATGCGGATTGGGTAAGAATTTTATTTGAAGAAGCCCCCTAAAGATTCCGGGTGTCGCCGTAACCAGTACGGCAGGCACGCTACAGTATGTATGTATATGCCCGACAGATAGACACGGGATTTATTCGTTTTTGAAGGAATGAACATTAATTAACCCATGCTTGTTCACAGTGTATCAGCGCGACATTCAGAAAGAAATACCCGAAGATTGAGTGCGTGATTTGAACCCAACCATTGACATCGGAAGCGGCTAGATCGCCACTGAACCAGTAAGGATATCATGTTATACATGAAGTATACTTTTTCTTTTTTTTACATTCACAAAATTTTACATTCATTTAATTTGTTGTCAAATACACAATTTTCAAACTTTATAAAGTTGTTTCCCAACTTTACCTTTCGCACCGTTTATATCCGAAAGCGGATAAAAATTGGTGCCTTAAAATTGGAGTGGACATATGGATTATGTTTTCTATTCCATTTTAACAATTCCAAAATTCTGATTACGGGTTGTTGAGTAAAAAACTTTTTTTATAGCAGAGCGGGCAAACGAGGATGCGGTTCACCTGGTGGTAAATGATATACATAGACATTTACAACGCCGCTAGAATGTCGTTGTCCTTCCTTCTCATCCCTTCTTTCTTAAAACCCAACTGATATGATGAAAGCCTCATCACGACAGGAGAGGAGGAATTAGTAGCGATCGGATATGTCAGCTTGAAAAGCTATCCATTGTTGAGTTGCATTGTCATAAAATACACTCATACATAAAGAAGGTCTCAGCACGGGCCTGCCTAGTGAGACCTATTATTCTCCATCAAACTTAACCTGTAAAATTTAAAAATAAATAAATAAATATGTGGACAGTTAGAATTTTACTGAGCTAAGATCCGCAACAAGCAAACAAAAACAGAAAAATAAATAATGTGTGTGTTTTTTTTGTAAGACAACCATTAAGTAACTTAGCGATAGTCTTCCGTAGAGTCTACTATACCTGATGATGCCTCGTGTTGAGAAGAAACACAAGTCATTTGCAAGGTGGAAAAGTAGTAGTATGTGTTTGGTGTTGTGGATAGTGGTCGAGAGGTGGAAAGTTGATGACGACCGTTTTTCGGTAAGATTTAATTTAAGTTCCCTGTAAATCCACTTCATCCAGTAGATAAAAGACACATTATTTATTATTCTGTTTTTTTTTGTTTGCCGCCGGATCTTAGCTAAGTAAAAGTTCTAACTGTCCACATAGTAATAGATTTCCGCAAAGCAACGCCTGACTCCATTAATCAATAACTAATTACATATATATTTCATTTATATTTAAATTTTGAATTAAAAAAAATCATATGTTTTCAAAATAAATAAAAGTATTACGAAACCGCAAAATGCAGTAATACGATAATGACGTTTAATTACGTGGAACAGACGAATTAAGCTCGTTTGCATAAATGGCAACATGGATGCTGCATTAGGCTAGAACACATAAAACGAAATTATAACCATGCATTTGCACTAAGCTTCAACTCAGTTTGTACATTGTTTGACAATTTTCATCACATACATATATTTCAGTGTGTCTGGGAATACCGTTTAAGAGAGATGTGTATTATTATCATGGCTTTTTCAAGGATTCTTCATCATTAGCCTGTAGCAGCCCACGCTGGATATAAATTTTCCCAAACACTGTCAAGAGGATACGACATAGGGATTATTTTTTGTGGTGAATGCGCTAACTTGTTTTTTTTCTTGCCTTTGATTTGGATTAAATCACCCTGACGCCAATCCTATTGGCCAAATGAAGTTTGGAAACGAAGCAAAAGGTAGCTCATAATCTTGCGCGATACCAGACTTCTTGGCTTCAAATTGATTGGAAAAATGTACCTTGAGTGACCATAATTTTCGTCTTATGTATTGTTGTTAATATAGAAAAAACATACATACATACCTACCTACCTATATATTTGACCCATTTGTCCTTCTTGTTCCTTATAATTATATATATATATATATATATATATATATATATATATATATATATATATATATATATATATATATATATATATATATATATATATATATATATATATATATATATATATATATATATGATATATATATATATATATATATATATATATATATATAGATTATAAATTTTGTACAAAAAATAAAGAATAATATTAAAATATACGAAAGGAGATTTCAATCACAAATTGAGGTTAAAAGTTATAAAATGAATATTGACATCAAGTTATTCTCGTGTGGGTACATTGACAATATTTCAAACTTTTTAATGAGGGTTCACCAAATTTCCAAACTTCGCCTAACTCCAAGTCCTGGTTATCTTTACATATTGAACGACTTGTTTAATCTATATACTATGTTTTGTTATATGTGTATTTTGTTATGAAATCGAAGGTATATAGATTACTATAAACTATAAATTTTATACATTTATTTTTATATTCCTCCATGTTTGCTATCAACCCTCAGATTTTTGATTAAATTAATTACTAAGGCTATGAGTGATGAAATATAGTACTTCTATAAATATAATCTAAGACCTAAAGATCTGTTTCATGTCTGATTGGCGCACTTACCCGCCTTGGCGAATCGAGGTGGGTTTGACGTTCATTCCTCCAGAAATGGTGAGTTCCTTGCTAGCAGCAGAACATAAATAGGCTTTAAAAAAATATTAATCCCGACGCGGGAGTCGAATCTGCGACTAATGACTCTAAAAGCGGTAACGTTGTTACTGAGCCAATTTAGTTGTTACCTTAGATATCAATTAAGTTGTTACCTTACACACCAATAATAACTTACGAGTATACTTACTCCATCACAAATTAAATATAATTCACAAACCAAGCGCTGAATAAAATAAGTGTTTAAATATTATATTTGCCGCTGAATATTTTTCTTCTTAGCACAAGTATAAAGGTAAAAGGCCTTGAGGGATCAGTAAATGATATAATCCGCTCGTGAAATTTAATGCCAATTACGGTAAGCGTTTTGGGTAACTGTTGAATTTGGATATAAGCATCTTAATTTTATTTATTTTTATATGACATAATATTTTATTTTTATATAATGTATTATATTTTTTTATTAAATTTTATCTGTTAGCTGGCATGCATTGCAATAATACTAAGAACACACGAGTGACCACCCATTATAAAGTGGTAGAATTAATTTAAAAAGAAAAAGAGCGCAAAAGAGCGAAAATACTGTAAATGACATAGATTTGACAAAATGTTTTAGTGCATACAAATGTTAATTTTGTACAGCGTTTTGGTCGTTATTTTACAAAATCCACACCGCATTTTTAATTGTTTTATATTAAATCGAACACCGATAAATATTTTCACCAATGATAGAAGAGGGGGATCGTAAAAGAATTCAGAAAATGTCTGACGACTGATAACGCTAAAATGGAATATTAATTTGAGCATCATTTCCTCTTAATATCGTTTAGTGTTCCCATATATTTAGTATATATCATAAATAACTCATATAGGGTGTCCGATGACGGAATAAGTATTGCAAACATAAAAAATAAAAAAAACAAAGGACAAATAAAATTCAATAATTTTCACGAAGCAGAGCAGTGTGGGTATTATTTTTAAAAAAAAATATTTCATCTAAATGTGGACCGCCACATCAGGCGCACTCTTGGAATGTAGCCACGGTATTCTGTGCCACTCACTGAATTAGTGACATCGGGATGTCGTTAACCTTTTAGTACTGAGATGGTCATCGGGTATGTTTCATAAACTTTACTTTTGACGTACCACAGAAAACAGTTCATAGGGGTGAGATCCGGCAACGTGGATGATTCAGGTGATATCGCCGATACGAAATTAATTTGTTAGGGGAAAAATAACGAAGAAGCTCCATGCTCACTCTAGCAGTTGTGGCGTGGCGCTATGTTATTGAAGCCATGTGCGTGAATTGAAACCAGGATGTTCTTCCAATATTGGCAAAAAGTAATCAGGAATCATGTGCGTACTGATTATTCGACTTGTAACCTAATTGTGCGACCGGAAACCCTATATCAATTTTTATAGTAATTGGTTTACCACAATAAAAATTCACACAGGATATCCGGTTTATGAATGGGCTGGTTGGACCGATACCACACCCTCACGTCGAATGTCGGCGTAAAGTTGTAACTTTTCCTATCCTACCACGTTTCGTACGGTGAATAGAGGGATTCGAAAACCCAACTCGTTCCCATTCCTCTTTTCCTTCTTCCCCTCCTTTCAAACCCTCTCCTATTAAATAATCTTATTATATTTAATTATTTAAACTTTTACACAAGTGCTGCAAATGCACAACAGGTGAACCTAATACGCTACCAGTCAACCAGCGGGCAGAACCGAGAAAATTGGTTTGGAGGTAGTACAAGTTGTACGAAAAAAAATTACAAACTTTATGCTAACTATATGTATTTTATATATTTATATATTGAGTTTTTAATTTTACAATACCCACATACAATAATACAATACAATATCAGCCTGCGGCAGTCCACTGCTGGGTATAGGCCTCACTCATAGCGCGCCACTTAGCCCGATCTTCGGCTACACGCATTCAGTCTCTGTTAGCCGCCTTGCGCAGAACGTCGCTCTATCTAGCAGGGTCCCACACTATGTTTGCTGAGTCGCGGTCTCCACTCCAGCACTCGTCTATTGCAACGATTGTCGGTTCTCCGACAGACGTGTTCAGCGTATTACAACTTCAATCTGCTAACTGAAGAGCTATGTCGGTAACTTTGGTACAATACATAAATCCATACAAACGTACATGAACTTATATACATTACAATTCACTTTGAAGCAAGTACTCTTATCCTCACGAAGAAGAGAGAAGTCAGACATTGTCTATATTTGAATTTAAAAATGAATCTGTTTGAGGCTTTTTTGTTATCAAGAAGTCTGTCGTTTAGAAATAAAGCCAGTACGGTATAAAGAAATAAGATCAAAAATTATCCATGTTATATAAACAATATCAGTTTTATGCAACCAACAAATTCCTTAAAGTATTAAAAGAATTTTAATTATTACTTAAAACTACTTTGCAGACCTTACCGGAACATTTATCAAAGGGGACCACTGCACCTTATTTAACTAAGTTATAAAGTATGCAAGTACAGTGTTATCTTTAAGTGCTTCTGAGCTGTTAGACTCCAGTTACTTGACGGCTTTTCTCCGAAGAGATCTTAATTTTCCTTACCTCTACCAAAGCCTTTGACGTTTATAAAAGCTTTATCAAGGTAAACTTAATTATTCACTGGTAGTTCACAATATTAAAGTTTTCATTACATTATTGTTGTGTTGGTTATATCAGCCTTATGTACTGATAAGAGTATTTTTATGGGTCTCATTTCTGTGATTTATTATTGTCTGTTATTGGAAGAGCCGCGGTGCAGACGAATACTTTGTCAAGAATGGCATAATATTTGTTTGTAGTATAAATGGGCCGGCTCGCCCGAGGAAGTACCTACCACCACACTCCCGCAAAAAACTGGCGTAGCTTAGCTACCGGTAAACTGAGTGGTTGCTTAGATACCGCGCTTCGTACGGTAAATAGTTGAGTTCCGGTGGCTCAACCCCTCTCCTTACTCCAACCCCCTTATAATTATGATGAGCTATAAAATAATGATGACAACTAAAATTAATTTTAGAAGAGTCCTCTGTTTTTGTAACTATTAAATATTTATTAGTAATTATTAATATTTATGTATTAATGGGTGTTTATTTATTATTATTTTCGTGTAAATAAAAAAGTGTTATATTAAAGATTTATAAGTTACGTCAAATAATGTTTCTTCAGTTACATAGCACTATTTATTGCCAACAGCATGAATAAATTATTATAAACAAGGCAACATGTGTTCAGTTCCGACAATGTAATATTTCACTATTTTTATTTCTCAGGAACACTCGATCATTTCGGAATATTATATCAGACGGTGCTATTGTGAGACGGTTATTCAAATTTTGTAAGCAAGTAGTAATGTTTCATATACCGTCAAAATGTAACTCGTTGAAATATTAAACATCTAAGTAACCATCGCAATGATATGTATGAAAAATTAAACGACTACGTTAAAATCATAGGTATATGATAATTGTATATAATGATATATCTGATATTTAATACAGTGGAGGTGGAATAATTCGACAAATATTTTGTAGGACGATGTCGTTTAATTACAAATCAGAGAATATATTTGAACTACGAATCATACTATATAAATATATACATAAATATAAAATATGAATTTGGAATTTAGTAAATTATACATCAAAATTGTGATGTTTTTATTAACTATAGAGTGGACCGGAATATGTTCGGAATATGTACGGAAATATGTACGGAATATGTATGCTCCAGAACTGCTGCACCTTGCGAAGGAGGAGGAAAGTTGTGCTGAATTGGCTGCCAACCTTCGCAAGTCGGAGAGGCACTCTTAGAAGAAGAATTAATTATAACTTTAAATCAAGACATGGATAATACAAATTACTTGATGTAACTTAACTATATCTATTTTTTTTTATTCTGGATTGCCATATTATTTCACAACAATGGAGAGCTAACATGTAATGTATTGAATGTTTTTTAATGTATTGAACTACGCACATAGGTACATATAATCACGTCTGTTTCCTGTAGTGATAGGCAATCGCCTTTAACGAACATACCTGATGCACTGCAGAAACGGGGAAGCCCCAACAATATTTTAAAGCCGTTGTTATATTGGACCCGCAGGACGTTGATGGTTCGCTGCGTGTAAACATACCACAAGCTGCACGTATAGAAAACTTGGCAGTACGGTTGAAACAAAGTTATTTTAGCTTTTTCAGTTATTTTATTTTTTAATTATGAGGGACAGCAAAAGATGTCAGTTGTATAAGAATATTTCTCGTAACCATCTTGTTCTGTAAATATCTTTCCCTTGTAACATGATATGTTCCATACGAACGAGTTCCATAGTAACCCACCGATTACCTCGTAATGGAATTACATTTTGGACATGAGAAACTAGTTTCAGGGATAGTTATTGTTGTAATGAAATTACACAGTAACATAGAGTAACGGGAAGAGTCCACATTATAATTGGATACTTAGATGGGCTTAATACATAGGGCGAGAGTTTCTCAAAATAATAATTGATAATAATCTTACCAGAAAAACATGAATAGCATATTAATCTGACCATTTTTAATTAGAATTAGTTCAGTGAATATGGATCGGGCTGACGATTTCACATCGTGAGTTTTTATCCTACAATGAACTCTTGGCCTTGGACGATCAATTAGCTCAGTACCGGCGACCCCCGCCAACGGAGTCAATAGTCGCGGGTTCGATCCCCGCATCGGAATAAAAATCTATGGCCTACAGGTATTTATTCCGAGTCTGGGTACTCTACCAATCCGCGTTAAACAAATGTGGTAGTTTAACGTCCTTTTCTTCAGAAATGGAGAACACCATGCTCAGCAGTGGGACGTAGGGTTGTAAAAAAACGAACTCTTGATGTAAACCATATTTCATACGAGCTTAGTTGGAATGGTAAACAAAAATTCTAATTACATTAAAGTTTGTTCTGCAAAATATTCTCAAAAAACCAAATTAACATATTTTTTATCTTATATATTCAAGCATCTGGTGTACCACACGTTCAGCAATTACTAATGAATAGTAAGTATGCATTATAAGTCAGCGCTCGAAGCTAAAAGTCTAGCCTATGCTGTCTGATTTTGTTTCACCTTATACTTACGTATGCCTATAGTGTGGATCTGATACCAAATTAAAACCTTTAAAAAAACAAGCCTACATTGCTTAAAGGCCAGTAACACTTCTTCAATAAAAACTATAGTTGAATTAAATAGTTATGAATACCAGAATCGCTTCACCTTTCAATATTCATGGCTTAGTTTCAATAATAGCAATTGAAACTAAGCCATGTTACACACAAAAGATTCAGTTATACATAGGAAAGTTAACAATTAACAGTAAACTATATATAGAACAACTATTGATGGAAAATATTCGGTAAAGGTTAACAAGAGTGCTACTTATCCTTTCAAAGCACACCGCTACAAGTTAAGTTTTAAGTAGTTGAAAAGCAATTCACAAAATTTAAATTACAGCCAAACGTTGAGGAACCCAACCACGATGTAATATTAAAAGCTCGCTTTATTAAAATAGCCCGAAGCAAACTGCCAAAACTATGTAAACTATTTCACCATTTGACGTGAACTATTTATTTAATACGAGATATCTAAACAAGATAGGCGACCAATTGGCTCAGTGGCGAGGCACCCCGCCCAAGGAGTCAATGGTGGCGGGTTCGATACCCGCATCGTAATAAATATATGTATCCCCTACAGATATTTATTCCGAGTCTGGTAACCCCGCCAAACCGCATTTGATAAGCGTTGTGGATTAATTATCGCTCCTCCAAATGGAGAGACCCGTGCTCAGCAGTGGGACATATATGGGCTTAAAAAAAATGAGATGACAGATATTTATATACGCACCTTTTCCTTTCTTTGATGAGAATTAATTATAAGTGTCAAGTAAAATACAATAATATCAAATCTTTTGAAATGTAACTAGTTAGCTTGTCACGTTACGTTTTGATAAAATGGTGGCTATTTTACCAAAACTTTCCATGGACTTTTTCAGACAACATTAAAAGTCACAAAGCACGCTTCTATTTCATATCACATCTCTTATACACTCTAAACAAACTATATTGTATAATACGCCACCATAATTAAACAATATAACTGACAATAATATAAGATTATGAAAATGAAATAAAAACACAACGCCACTGATGTAAGTTGGCGGGAAAAGTTCACCTTTTTATGAACTTTTACCGGCAATTTACAACAATGATTTTAGGTTTTTATTTTCATAAGTTATATTTTGTTAGTTTAGTGCTTTTTTATTTGATTATGTTTTATTATTACTAAAACTTATTAACCATTCAAACTAAGCTGATAACGATTGTGCTAGAAAAATATTGTACACATCCTATGGTAGAATCTAACCTATAAACAAAATGATCGCAATCCTTACCATTTGAGCTATAGGTGCTTTTGATGATAATTTATTTTAAACTACTGTCTTATGTTTAATACTTATTTCCTTTTTAGTATTCTTGTATCCGAATGCTATCATCAATCAATTTCTATTTATCTTCTTACTTTCCATAGTTTATACTTTAAACAAAGTATTCTCAGAGCTGTCATTGAAGATGATGGATGAATGTATCCGTTCGACGTTGAACGTGAAAAGTTTTTCTTTAATTAAATATCGACGCAAAAAAACGAAAACGTAATAAACCGAAAAATAAAAACTTATCACCACAGACCAAAAAAACAACTTTTAAGATTTTTGAAAAAATTGTATCTGATCACTAAAAAACAGCCAGTTTCAAAGTACAAAATTGTCTATTGGTCATAAAGCTGTGAGACTGTCTGAGTCTCACAGCTTATATATTATACAGACAAATAATATGCCATTATTGACAAAGTATTCGTCTGCAGCGTGGATCTACCACTTTGAAAATTCACGAGTATATTTATCACGAGTGTAGTAATAGTAGAAAGTTCACAAGTGAAATCCAATTATTACGTAAATGAAAGCGGCACAAATTGTATAACATCTGGGCATCCGTTCAAATTTGGCGTCCGTATAAATATTTGTACAGTCTACAGATGGTTGTTTATTCTAAACTTGGGTCCTCGCCTTGTAAGTTATATTTATTTAATAATGCCAAACAGAGTACTCGGGTATTAGTTAGCAGGTGAGTAAAATTGAGAGGGAATTATTTTCTCTTGAGATATGTTGATAAAACAAAATATATCTACAGGGTGATGTAAAAAGTGAATCGTTGAAGTTTTTTCTTTGATTACCCTCAAAAGTTACAAGGATGGTCCTAATAAGGAAGTATTGTCTCTTGTATCCCTGAAGGCAGAGGAAGAGGCAAAATTGACAATTTTAGCATACTTGAATATTTGAATATTTTAATTCTAAAAAACTCTACTGAGTACAGAAAATTTCATTTGAAGATTTCGGCATCCCAAAAAAATACTCCGTCAAATGACAGCGAGTGAATGATAGTAGAGCTGTGAGACCCAAACAGTCTCGCATCTTTATGACCAATAGAAAAATTTGTACGGTTTTGAAACTAACTGTTTTAGAGTGTACAGTGTATATACAAATTTTTTAAAAAACTTAAACCTTTTTTAGGTCTATGGTGGTAAGTTTTCATTTTATGGTTTACTACGTTTCCATTCTTTTGCGTCGATATTTAATTAAAGAAAAACCTTAAATTATAAGAGTATTTGTTTTATCCCAAATAAAAATTAAATTAATTAATTAAATTTAATAAATGAATTAATAATAATTGAAAAATCTGTATTAACATCAAGTCATCCACTATAAACTTATAAAAATGTATTTGAACTTGAATGGATGAATAAAAAAGTGAGAGAATACGATATATATTATTTCTTTCTTTATATACACCCTTATATACGATTAAAGGAAAAAATCCTTATAAATAATTTATACAGTTCTATCTATCACTTTGATTTCAAAGGACGAATGACAAACATGGCCTCAGTGATATGGTTTCTGATCAAATATTTATTCAGCTCTTGGAGTCATAAAATACAGATAAGTTATTGATAGCTAAGAAAAGAATAACAGGGGATTTGAAATAGCACTGAACTTAGAGATAATACTATTTCTCTTTTTCTTCAAAAAATACAGATAGTTTTACTAAATAATCACTACGATATGCCAAAGCGGAATGAATGGAACATATGTTCTATTATTTCTTTTACATTTAAATTGTAGAATTATCAGACTTAAAAAAGGTAACAAGCTTATTAAAATAGGTTTTATTATTTTCAAAGAAATAACACTATTGGTGAAAATATTCATTACAATAATTACCCCCGGAGATATCTTTAACACCAGAGAAAGAGAAAAATAATGGGGATGAAATAAATAAATAAAAAAACAAGTCTACTCATTTGTCAAAGGCCGGCAACATTTTTGCAATGGCTGTGGTACTGATATCTATAGGCGGCATTGATTGCTTTCAATCGGGTGACACGGCTGCTCGTTTACCTTTCTATCCTATAAAACCTCCGTACGGTTTTGAATATATGAAACACGGTAACAGAGTAAATATTTCTCATAAACATAACCAATATACACCAATATACAAAATAAAATATAAAACAAAATATCAATATCAATATTCAGTGAAGGTATATTAATTTCCTGGTAGTCCCGGTATATGATTATTATTTATTTGTTTAGTTAGTTTTAATATTATAGCGAGCTTATATTTATTATTATATATAAATAACGAATAGCCATTTTTAAATAGTTGCAAAATAATAACAAGTATCTAAGGATTGTCGGTTAATTGTGTTAGCTTTTATCAATGTATTAAATAATATTCTTAGAAATGTTTTAAATAATATTCTTAGCAATATATTAAATAATATTGTCAGAAGAAGATTATAAAGATTATTTAGTAACTGTTAAATTAACACTGTTAGCGGAGTGGCACAACTAATCGGAATAAGAGAGTAGAGTAGGAAAGTAGTAAGAGTAGGAAAATAGTAAGAGAAACACTCAGCAGGAGATGTCGTGCCAGTACGATGAAACAGTTGGGTTTTGGACAGTGAAAATGAGAAGTTGTGAATCGACAGATTGTATCCAGTTGTAGTAAATTAAAGTGTTATATAATTGGTTGGAATGTTTATAAATTTTCTATTTATTTTCTCAAAGACCCTTTTCTTTTTTGAAGTATATTCCACACTCATTTCATAGAACTAATCATTCAATTAATTCCGATAACGATTATTCGTTCTTACAATTGCTACTCGTATTTAAATTCAGTTATTACATTTCGGATGAATTCAGTTATCAATTTATGAATTGAAACGAAACCAATTTATCTCTACGATTTGTGTACCACTTCGCTATTACAAAGTGACCAATATATCGCACCGAATAAAATTATTTTGGTACACCCAAATATTCGTTACCATTGGGGAATTTCAAATATATTTCTGTGAATCGAATTTGAAAAACGAACGAATAGCTGTTGCTAGTTTTTTGTATCATATATGCACCTGAATGCGGTGGAATTGGGATTTAAGAAGTATGTATGGGATAACTTTGAGTGATAGAATAAGGAATGAAGTTATAAGAGAGCGATGTGGAGTAAAGGTGTCGTGACAAATCGTAACATAACTGTAATGTACTTTGTGCATTGAATTGTGTATATGTAATAAATTGCTTATAGGAACACATTATATTACACTCTTAACATCATTTCTACCAATATTCTTTGTATCATAATTAATAAAAAAAAATCCCAATAGATTAAAAACAGAGCATACTTTATACAAACATACACGCGTACATCGACACCGCTTCTCTACAGTAAATATATAGCTAGGGTATAGAAATAGGGTACAGCGAAGGGCGACGGTCGGCAGTTGACACAAAACACTTACACTACCCACAATACACACACAATTTGAGCACAAGCACCCACTATACATATACCCACATCTCATCACGACGGTATACGGAAAAATTTAATTTAATTTTACGTATGCCGTATAATAATGCAAAATAAAAATACTAATTTAATGTATAATAAAATAAATAAAAATTATAATCTTACACGTCTCAATATAGCCGATTATTTTCTATTTATTATTGATTATTCAACCTATAACCTAATTCTGCCAACGAACATCCTGTACTTCAAATACTACAAGCAAAACGTTGAGGTGATTCTCAAGCGTTGTAAAGTCTAAAGCTAGCTCTAAAGTTCTCAAAGTTACACTAAACACTCGATCTCAATATAAACAATGAAAAGGAAACTTAAGCTTGTACTTGAAATCAAAGTCAAGGATTCCAAGTTGATGACACAGATGAGAAACAAAATAAATAATAAAAAAAAATTAAAGTCAATTCCTACTTAGGGCAATAAAGAAAAATTTTTATTATAATTTAATTTTTTTAATCGACCAATGACGAGCCGTTTTGCTGCGATGAATGGCAGCGGATGGAGCTCTGTGGTCTCTGCCAACCCCTGCGGGGGATAGGCGTGAATATATATAAAAAAAAATATAATTTTTTTAGACTTTTATCATGAAGTGTCATCCCTTTCAATTTAAAAAATGTATAGGAACTTGAGTGGATTAATAAAAAGTAATTTACTAAAGATAGAAAATTTGAACCAGATATATACAAAAAAAAACCTGCACCTTATAGTCATTGGATAATATAATATTTTTAGTATGTCATTAGCTTAGATGACTAGAAATTTCTTTTTTAGATTTTTTTTAACACTTAAATCCTAAAATTAGTCTTTTAGTCAATGTAAACAGAAATCCATATGAAAATGGACATTTTCATGGTATGGTGAAATTAAGGTTACAAGTATTTTTACGGTACTTTAATAAAAAAAGACGACTAATTAATAACGAGTATGACCTCCCCTTGGAGCAATTACGGCATATAATCGTCTTGGCATGTGTTCCACCAGGCTCTTGACGGTGTCCTGTGGATTATGTTCCCACTCAGCCAAGATCACGTTTAAGCTCCGTGATGTTTTGTCGAGGTGGTTGGAGACATCGTACTCGCCTTTTTAGAATCTCTCAAAATGGGGTTAAGGTCGGGGCTCCGCTCTCGCCAGTTCAAACAAAGACAAATTCCATCCCGGACCAGAAAAATATTTTTGTCTATTAAACAAATTTTTTGGAGACCACGTCCCGGCAAGCTCTAGTGTGGGACGCCCCTATTGTCTAACATTCTCCATCTGGAGCGACCATATGTGCAAGGCGACTGGCAGAAACTGGATCCCTATAACATATGAAAACCACGTTATGGCGCGCCTTGGGTGTAGCCTATGTCGAGCAGTGAACTCCCGTGGACTATACAAATAATGAAACAAATTTTTGTTTTGACTGGTATGTGAATCCAGGAATCCTAACTTAGTAGTTAGATATGCTAACAACAAAACTAAACATCCATCATATAAGATACAAAATACGTTACGATAATAAAACTTCAGCAAACATATTTTTGTAATATTTTATTATAAACATATTTCATAGTGTGTAACGGGAATGAAAATCTTACAGAGTTCTAAATTTTATGATCGCCCCGGGAGTCTTGAAGTCGTCCAACATTTGACATAATAACCTCGTAAACCTACAACGCTGAATAAGCCTTTTCTAATTCTCTTTTACATATAGAATCAATTGAACATAATTTTACTTGTATAGTGGGATGTGATTTAATAGTTGTATAGCTTGAAAGTGTGAGAGGGATCAGGTAGATTAGGACCAGCTAGATCAGAAAAGTACCTACACTACACACTATACACTGTTACACAATGTTGGCGTTAAGTGCAATCTTTTTACTGTGTTTCATATGGTGGCGTCCGACAACCAATTGACTCAATGACTGGACCGTAGTCTACGAAGTCAATGATGACGGCTTCGATCCCCGCATCGCGATAAACACATGTATGTATAGCCTACAAATATTTATTCCGAGTCTGGTTACCTAACCAATCAGGAATGGACGAGCGTGGTGAGTTAATGTCCTTCGGAAATGGAGACACCCGTGTCCAGCAACGGGACATAAAAAAGGGAGAGTGCAAGCATCCGAAGGTACAATTCCATTCCCCTTCATTAACTTCCTTCTCTCCTTTCCGTTAGTTTCTTCAACCTTCTTATTATCCCTTATCCTTATCCTAAGGTAGGTGACGTACCTAGTGTCCTTAATACTGAAAATGTTCAGTCTTAGTGATGTAAAGTAATATAAAATAGGTATATCATAATATACTCTATACTACGTGCAAGTCGCTCCTCGCATTCGTTCATTCAAACAGGTCAATGTACTATGTAGCAGAAAGAGGTAAATATTTCTTAATCTTCTTATTGTGCCTTTTCGACAAGCAAAGTTGGGCAGTCAATTGTGTCTGTATTTAACAAGGCGAAACAGTTTGGCAGCTTTCGAAATCCTTGTCCACGCTCTGATATTTTGAGCAAAGTTTCCTTGTCCGTACAACCCGTATTTTGCCGGAAAGTTTTCCCATCATGATTAGTTGCAACAATTTGTACCTATAAGCAACTTTTCTACTTTTGACGGTTTACAAAGTCCATCTTATAGCAAACATCCGTCTATATACCTTTGGGAACATTTAAAGTGAGTTTTTGTACGTACTTTTATTTTTTCTATTAACCCAAAGATTGACTAGCATTATCATGGCTTCCGGCATTAAGGGCGCCTTTGTGCCAAAAATGTACATTAAGAATAAATAAAAATTTAAGTTTATTAAAAAAAATTAAACAAGCACAGATTGTCGTGAATGGGATCGCATAATGAGTTGACTCTCATAATGAACCAGCTTACAACAATATTTCATTATCCTTTTATCAACACTTTAGCAGGCCTCCTGCGTTGTTCCTTGTATTTATTCAGGGTGATTATTTAACAACACCTTTTACCTTCGATATTTTAAATTAGCTCCTAAAAGAACGTTCATTCAAACTCACTTTAAACTATAAAAATTAATAGCTTTGGAAACGAAATTTTAATAGTTTTAATTTTGCTAAACAAATATATTTTTGAAAGGAAAATTTCTTCAGCATAATTATTATTTAAAAGTCAATGAAACAAAAACGCAACATAAAAGAGATAAACACATATATCTTTAGCATTTAGCCTGCGAGAGAATGATATAGAATATCGAGTGTTTCATGTTAACTTCACATATATGTATATGTTATTTTACAACCCATATATATCACACTGGTGCGTACGAAACTTCCCCGTTTCTGGTGAAATGGGCATGTACTTACCAAGCTTTTTCTAGGTGGATAAATGGTTATTCGTATATTTATCGCAAGTTGGGAATCGTGGCCGTCCATAAATTACATCATACATTAAGGGAAGGGAGGACAAAGTATAACATTGTATGACTAGGGGGAGGGACGCTCATGAGCTTCATTACGTATTATAGAATAATGTCATCTTCCACATTATTCAAATCCCGGGAGAGCCAACCCATTTTTGCTACAGACAAATATTATGCCACTCTTGACAAAGTATTCGTGTGCAACGTGGGTCTACCATTATAAACGTTTGGATGTCTAAAGGTGACATTAATTGTTTTCCATCAGGTGATATGCTTGCTCGTTTACCGGATATAAAAAAAATAAACTACGCACAAGATGCGTCACTTAACCAGTACTTTAGCTACATACATATAACTTTTCCCAGATCATCAGCGTAGATCATAATTCCATCTGACAGGACAGTCCTACAGTTAATTTGCTAATACATGATTTTCACTTCAGTATTCGTCTATTTAAATGTATGTCGCGTCTTAGACAAACTTAATTACCTAATTACCCTCGAAGGTAATCTGCGAATAACTGGCAAACCTATGTTCTAATTTTGGTTCACCGGTGAATTTCTTCAATATTCGAATGTTATCAATGTGAGAAACTCCCTATTCTTTTTGCTATGGGATAGGAAGACAACCGAACAGGCATATCACCCAATGGAAAGCAATCAACGCCACCTATAATAAATAATTTATATTTAAAAGTATAAGCTCGCTTTGTTTAAAGAAATAAGGCAATGTAGTATATCAAAAATTTTTATCTTGCATTTGTCGCCGCCCATATACATCGGCAATGTCATAGACAATGAATATCATAGACAAAATATAGAATCGTTGCCGATGTACATAACTGTCTGGAAGACTTTAGATTGGATAGAAAACAGATTGTCAGTCCAGTCACTAATAAATAAATTTACTTTGTTAGAAAAAGAAGGTGAATCCGCAAAAATATGTCTGAATAAATTTCGCTAATACTTTCCAAAGTCATGCATAATAATATAGACTGTAATGGCCGTGAATCAATAAAAGATCGCCAGTAATTGTAAGCAATAAAATTTTATTATACAGGTTTTATCTCCAAGAAGCAGTTAAATACAAATAAAAAATATCGATTACGTAATAGCAATAATCATTTTTATCTTTAAAAAATCCTTTATCATGTTCACATATATGTTTCAATCTCCTTATAATTATTTGTACATGTAATAGATGTTTATAAGATCGCTATTGGATTTTAAAAAAAAATTAATCTGTCTGTTACTATTTTTCTTATGTATTCTTCTCTCATCATATGCTAATATCTTCCCGGTACACTTTCTTGCCTTCATCCACTTGTAAGCGGTACTTTTGACCTGACCTTTCTTGAGAACTTCAGTAATTTGGTCAAGGTATGTTCTTCTTGGTCTTCCCTTACCGACCCTACATCCTATATCCATCCACATCCATAAATAATTTACGATAATTACGATTTAGTCTGATAACGTAAATTTATTTTATCAGTCGTCTTTCATCCATCCTCTCTATGTGTATATTACATAGCATGTATGAAACAAATATATTTATTGTATGAGGAATCACTTGTGAATATTTAATAATATCAAAAGATATAGTTATGAAATATAACAATGGTAACACTCCAGAGGAATCGGTTCAGCGAAAATTTATGTAATCATTTTTGGGAATCAACAAATTCTATTTATTCTATCTGTGAGCAAACAAACAGACGACACAAACTTTAAACTCTTCAGATTAAACTTTACGACCAACTCGGGAATGTTAAGTCAATTTGGAAACGGATTTCATAAGAATAATGAAATCACGAGTAATATTATATTTATATAGAACTTTGATAAAATGGAATAAGTTATGTCCCTAAACCTAGAAGAAATTTAATTACAGGTTTATTTAACTTTTAAAATCTCCGATTTATTTTAGGTAACTTACAAGATTACTTTCAATGTTGGTAACATTTTAAGGATTTCATTACAATCAACGGACCATGTAATATTAGGAGTTTCACTTTTATACGGAATGAAAAAAAAAACAGAAATCCGAAGACGAACAAAATGCCAAAATATTATTAAATGGTTTCCAATGAATATAACTGAGGAACATTGCTCATCATGACAGATTTAGGTATAACCGTGACAGAAAAGTGATCTGGATACTTAAATTAATCCTCTGATAATCCTCCTGCTAGGTAAGATATACATATAACAGTAACAATCTTTGTCCAGCCGCCTGTGCGGTAGTTATGGTATTGGTACACGGGTACGCGACCCCGGCCTCCCGAGCTACTACCGTATCACTCCTTATCTTCCGTAACGGTAGTATCACATCCCTATCATCCTGTCTAAATCCATCTTTTCTTTCCCCTGCCTTTTCCTTTCTTCTTCATCCTTGTCCTTTCCTCGCCGCCAATCCACGATCCGCCGTGCCAATTGATGTGTGGCTAGGTGCGAGCTTAGTCGCAAGCGTGCCGACCGTCCCGGGATCGGGCTCTCCGGAGTACTATAGTGCCTTACCTCAGCATACGGGGCTCTGATAGGACTGACCTCCATCCTCCCTTGCGGCTCGTGGTATTCACTATGATGAATTTTAATAAACATAATTTGTTAAAAAATGACGGTGACGTGGTTAGCCACCCGTCATTTTAGTCATGTCCCACGAGGGCGAGAAGCAACTAACGGAGAGCCGTTTCGCTACAATAAATGTGAGAGGAAGGATGCATGAAAAGATGGATTAGTGTGGAGGAAGCAAGGAAGGTGCGCTAGGATCGTAGCGGATGAAGATCTGCGGTTTCTGCCTATCCCTATGGGAAACAGGCGTGCCGATATATATGTATGTTTGTATTAATGAATATGGCTGTATGTCCAGTAGTTTGGAAACTAGATAGACCTGTATTTTAGGGCCCCTTTTGAAAGAATTTACTTTTTAAAACAGGCTGTACGGGCGCGCTCAACGTACATAATGTCTATAAAACTTTAACGAGCAGAAAAATGAATATAAATTTATAATAAAGCCTAAATTTATAATATTTATTACATTATTTAAAACATTATAAAAGGAAAATGAAAATATAAACTTGACATACACAAATATTGAAAAAAGAGAAAAATTACTGTAACATATAATATAAAGACGTGGTTTTACCATAAAAAACTATTATTAGAAGGCCCACAAACATCTCTCTAGTATTGTTAGTAAAGTTGACCACTTTATTTATACTTTAAATCAATAAGTCTACGTCCTTAGACTTTTAAAATCAATTAAATGTAAATGGACTAACGTCATCTTTGTAAATACCGACACATCCTTTATTGGCTAACAAAGAGTGCCTAAAGGGTTTTAAAGTTGCCCTTTGTAACCTTTTGTTTCTAAGGTCAGATATAAAGGGTTTTCATTAAAAATGTTTGAAATAGTTAACGTCTTTTTTCCATCAATGTAAGAGTATCAAAAAGGCTGTAAAAGCAGTTACCCAAATAGAATAAAATATTAAATATTAATCGAACACGATGGGCAAGAGAGAGAGTCAAAAAACATACATACATACTTACATATATCGTTACGCTTGTTTCCCGTAGGTCTCACAGATCTCCATCCGCTACAATCTCGGCATAATTTCCTTGTTTTCTCTTTATGCAAGCTCGTTGGTTAAGGAACTTTCACCTGGCCTTTCTTCGGCAATTTGGTCAAGGTATGTTTTCCTTCCCATCATCTATCCTCTCTATCTACCATCTACCAAAAAAAAACTTTTAAGATTTCTGAAAGAATTGTATGTGGTCACTCAAAAACAGTCAGTTTTAACGCTATACATAATTTTCTATTGGGCATAGAGCTGTGAAACTCAGATCATTCGACGGAGTATTTTTTCTGATCTGAATATGCACTAAAACTTTTCTTACATGTTTCATTTATAGCGGTTTCACTCGTTTTTTATTATTATTAATTATATAATGTTTTTTTTCTTTTTAAATTATACGGCATAGACAAACTTAAATTAAGTTTTTCCGTATACCGTCGTGATGAGGTGTGGGTGTAAGTATAGTATAGTGGTTGCGTGTGCTCAAATTGTGTATGTATTGTGGTTAGTGTTAAGTGTTTTGTGTCACCTCTAGCCTTTCGCCTGCCGCTGTACCGTTCTGTTTCTGATATATGTATAAGCGATGTAGATGTGCGTGTTTATGGTGTTTGCATAATATAATTTATAGATATAATATAATATAAAAGACAATTTTTTGCGTCGATACAAATATATATGTACATATATGAAATACTGTTTGATTTATGTAATAATACTGATTATGTAATTGGTAAAGCTATCCGATAGCAGAATAGGTTTGAAAAAACGAATCGATATCTATAGTTATAACGATAAGATAGGATATAATCGATAGTTAGGACGAATCCTAAGGCGTACGTGATTTCTATGCAAAACCGCTCCAATGTCTGCATGAACGGTAAATAATGAAATAAAACTCATCCAGTTGCATCGTAAATTCAAACTGCTTGAGGGTGAGAAACTCTTTAAGTATGCATTGGATTTTAGTCTAGACTAGAAAGAGTACTATATAAATAATAACAGTACACACATCCGAACAAAACAGGGACATCCAAACACTACGCAGGTGTGTGGGATAGAGCGGCTTCCCAGCGGCTTTTGAGCGCCCTTTAACAACTTCGCGTTTATGTTGGCATCGGGCGAAAGCTCCTTTCAGGGACCAGTAGCTAGTTCTCCTCCTTGAGCGCCAGAGTCCAGGTCTCACAACCGTACATAAACCGTCTTATAAATGCGGATCTTAATACGCCCACTCAGTAATTTTATTTTTATTTAATACTTTATTTTACACAAAACAGGAAATACACGTAAAGTAGTTATTTGTGCAGAGATGCGCAGAAACGAAAGGATGCAAGGAAATCCCCTTTTTCATCATCATCAAGGCATTACAGCCCCTATTAATGCCTTGATGATGATGAAAGGCCTTAGCCTGGTTCAGTAAATTTTTGCAGTCGGATCTTAGTTTGGCTTTTTCTCTCCAGCTCCTCACACCGATTATCTTTAAGTTGTCCTCGACTCTATCTAGCCATCTGAGTTTAGGCCTTCCGCGGTTTCTACGAACATCTGGTTTGCTGTCAAGTAGGCATTTGGGTTCTCTAGCGTCGTCCATCCGTATTACGTGCCCAGCCCAAAGAAGGCGTCCGAGTTTGATGATTTTGATGACGTTCGGCTCATTATACAGCTTATTTCTCTTTTTCCCTTTTTGCTTGTATTTATTTGTCCCCATCACCGCCTTCTTGGACACTCACGGGAAGAAATAGGGTCTCCCTATTCTTTGCCAAAAACCACGCATTAAATATAAATATATACATTATCTCACATTGAAAGTAGATAGATATTATTCATAAAGAAATTGAGCGTTAAATTATACAATACCGAATGATAAAAATGGTTTTTTGTTTTGCCTTCCACAGATTTGCAAAGCCGTATACATTAACATTTTATACGAAAGCCATAAAGATTTTTTTTCAACAGAAGTTTCCTTGTAAAAGAAAAGCATTTTTAGAGCATTAGTAGTCATAATGCTACATTTTACAAATGTTCGTAGATAAACATAGAAAGATGAGTATCATATTTTATATGGTGAAAGCTATAAACATAAAGGCTTCTTTTTCTGCAGCCCATATATGTCCCACTGCTGAGCACGGGCCTCTCAATTTCTGGAGGAACTGACAATAACCCACCACGCTTGTCAAATGCGGATTGGCGGGGTTTCCAGACTCGGACTAAATGTCTGTAGGCCGTACATATATACATTCCGATGCGGGGATCGAACCCACGACAGTTGATTTCGTGAGTGAGGGGCCCCGCCACTGAGCTGATTGGTCGTCCATAAAGCCTATATATGTATGTATGTAATTTCATGTGAATAAGTTCCTGTCAAATTTATTCACATGAAATTACATACATACATACATATCGTCACGCCTGTTTTCCGAAGGGGTAAGCAGAGACCACAGATCTCCATCCGCTGCGATCCCGACACACCGTCCTTGCTTCCACCACACTCATTCATCTTTTCATCCATCCTTCCTCTCGCATTCATCATAGCGAAACGGAATTGAATAAACGACATGAAATTACTATGACTAATATATTTCATTTCATTTCATTTCGTTAACAGTTCGCTACTGATTATACAAAGACGTATTTTACGCACGAGTTTCTTCAATAAAACAAACAGTTGTATTCATACGAGCCGCTTTTCAAGTTACCCAATTAAATTTGCGAAACAACCTCGCTTTATCTCGTAGGCCGTAATTTCATGTCCCTTATTCAATTTTACGTGATCGTGCGTCGAACAATTTTATAAATAGAAAATCAATAAGGGCACTGATAAAAATGGAAAATGAAACACAAAATGAGGTAAATTGCCTCCCTCACCTGAAACAATTTGTTCGATTTGTTATTCAAAGCGGATATTGAAAAAGGAATTATGAAAGCTTTTTGTAGCTCTAAATCTTTTTAATGGGTTTATTGGTTGAATCAAAGTATTATGACATTGGTTGAGTCCCACTAGGTTCTATTATGACATTGGTTGAATCAAAGTAGAATTTATTATGACATTGATTGAATCAAAGTAAGTTCTATTATGACATTGGTTCAATCAAAGTAGGTTCTATTATGACATTGGTTGAACCAAATTAGGTTCTATTATATCATTGGGATATTCAATACTATCGGTATTGCTGCCGAACCCCAACATCATAGTCGAGATTAAGACACAATGACTCCGCTAACTAAGGCCACGTTATACGCATGGAGAGAATCGAGCCGTGCAACCTGACCTGCCTGGGTTTGCCCAAGGGCCGTTGCCCGGTGGGTCGTCTTAGGTACCTGGCGTAGAGGAAAACCTGAAAGAGCTCCAAGTCGAGAACTGGCAGATAATGGCGGAAGACCAATCCAAGTGGCGATTCTTATTTGTGGGGTCAAGACTCATTTTGGTTCAAACCGTCAAAGTATGTGAGTACGTTTATAGGTACTACCATTGTATCACGAATGGGTCGACTGGACCGAAAACTGAAATATCTGCCTCCTACGACAATAGTTCTAGCCTTAGTAGAATAATAGTGAAATGTGTTTCAAGATATTAATTAAATTTTCGTACAAAGGTACGAAAATTGAATTAAAAACACATAAGACATACATAAAGTATATCCAAAGGGATGTACTTTATGTATGTCTTATGTGTTTTTAATACAAAAATTAAAAAATAACGTACAATAGTATCAAAAATTAAATTAGGAATCTGATAAAAGATAAATTTTCGGACCATATGACGGTACACTACCCTTTTATGAACACTAAAGGTGTGGACATGTGGACAGTCAAAACTTTTACTTAGGTAGGATTCGCGACAAGCAAACAATAACAGAAAATTAATAATGTGTGTTTTCCTGCTAGAAGAAGTGGATTTACCTGGAAGTTAAACTAAAACTTACCGAAAAACAGCCGTCAGCTACTCTCCACCCACCAACCACTATACTCAACACCAAACACACACTGCCACTTTTCCGCCTTGCAAACGACACGTGTTTCGTCTCAACACGAGGCATCTTCAGGTATAGTAGACTCTACGGAAGACAACCGAAAAGTGTCTTTTTCAGATTTCCGCAAAGTAACGCCTGATTCCATTAATCAACACTAAAGGTACTTAAACAATTTATTGAAACATCTTTAGAAGGTAGTCTTAAGTTTCAAGCCATAATATATTATTATATTATGTAGGAGAGGTTAAAAGTATTAGCTGTTTCCAGAAACCTGGCACTGATAAAGTGATTTTAGCATCAGATAAACACGACAGTTATGATATATTCATTATCTTTGTCACAGCTTTAGAGAAGACTTCTCTGTACTCGCCACGCTAGACAGGTGGATAACCCACACCAATTAGAGAGTCAGTGACCTCACGGGTAACATCATTAAAATTTATTGATTTAGGTTTCACAACGATAAGAGATTTTAAAGCATTTTTTTAAATTTATGAAAATTTTCACGTCTGATCGCTTTCAATATTTATCTGCTGGTAGAGCCACATAACGAATGAGTCTCAAATAAACTACTATGGCAGCCATTCGTAGGTTCAGCGACGCTAAAATATTCGAAAATGAATAATGGACGCGAATGGAGCGAACATTGAATCCACTGGAGCGCTAAAGAGATATGTCCGTACATATGTTTGGCCAGCAACCAATCAGATTGTCGTTCCAACTGAATTATTTTTTTAAATTTATATTAATAAAAAAATTTCACCACCTGACTCAGTGACAGGTTCTCACGCCGACGGAGTCAATAGTCGCGGGTTCAACCCCGCATTGAAAAAAAATATGAATGGTCTACATATATTTTTCCGAGTCTAGTAACCCCGCCAATCCGTATTAGACAAGCGTGGTGGGTTAACGTCCGTTCCTCAAGAAATGGGGAGGCCATGCTCCGCAGTGGGGCATACATGCGGTGTCAAAAAAAAATAAAAAATTCTAAATATTCGTGCCTTAACTGTCAAATTTACCCGCGCGTACATACTATTGAATAGCAAGAAAGTTTCTCTAATTATAAAATGATTTTGATGTAACAATCCTACTGTAATCAATAAAGACGATCATAATATTTCTAAGATTAGCGATTACCGAGTGTACGATAACAGAGCATGTTGTCTTGGTTATTGGTTGTTATCCAACTTCATCATCATCAAAAGCTGATTTTCACTATCGTACAATTCGCCACAAAGAAAAGTAATGGAAACCAATATGCAAATCCCAATCTGTCTGTTAAGTATAGGGATTACGACAACATCTCTCAATTTTAAGGAAGGCCAGAGTCCAGTAAAAGACTGTAAATGCCTTAAAGTGTTTTAATTATACATACACGTCACGCCTGTTTCCCGTAGGGGTAGGCGGAGACCACAGATCTTCATCCGCTACGACCCTAGCACACCTTCCTTACTTCCTGCACACTCATTTTTCCTTCCTCTCACGTTCATCATAACAAAATGGCTCTCCGTTAGCTCCTTGCCCTCGTGAGAATCAGGACGTGATGAGTGGCGAACCACGTCTTCGTGAATCCCACGAGCCGCAAGGGAGGATGGTGGCAAGCCCCAGCAGAGCTCCGCATGCTGAGGTAAGGGACTATAGTACCCAGGGGAGCCCATACCCAGGACGGTCGGCACGCTTGCGCCCCTAGTCACGCATCCATTGGTACGGCAGACCGTGGATTAGCAGAGACGAAGGGAAAAGGGTAGAGAAGAATGGAAAGGGCATAGAAAAGGAAAGATGGATTTAGATAGGATGATAGGGATATGATACTACTGCAACGGAAGACAAGGAGTGATACGGTAGTAGCTCGGGAGCCCGGGTCGCGTACCCGTGTACCAATACCATAACTACCCTACAAGCGGCTAGGCAAAGATAATCAGATAATAATTAAAAAAAACTATAATAATTTGTTTTAAAAAAATGTAATATAATATATGAGTAAGTTTAAATAATTGTAAATTATTCAAATCATTCATCAAATAAAAAATCATTCAAATTGCGTTTACGCACATAAATAGAAATAGAATGAAATTCTCTATATATAAAAACAAGTTCAAAGCACGCCTGTGTACTTGAGCGAGAAAATGCAGTGAAATGGAAAGCGTTTCCAGTTGGTGACTCCGAGGGAGATGATCGGTGTATTGCTCTCATTCATTGACTGCCAGACGTTGACACTTTACAACCTGAAATACCGTATACATATTACAAGTATGGATTAAAAAATTCTATAAACTTCTAAAAAATAACTTCTAAAGAAGTATCAAATAATCTTTCTGACTTAACTACCTATACAAAACCTCTATAGTGTTTTTTTTATGGGATAGAAAGGCAAACGAGTAGGCGTGTCACCTGATGGAAAACAATCAACGCCGCCCATAGACATCCGCAGCGCCATAGGCAGTACGGAAGCGTTGCCGACCTTTGGAAAGTGTCATTGTGGGAGTTGGAGTGGGAGCGAGATGGGGGGAGGGTGTTGGGACTCCGGAACTCAGCCGCTCGCGGTACGAAGCGCTGTAGCTTAGCTACCACTCAGACGCCGGTTTTCTGCAGGAGTTCGGTACTTCCCCGGCCGAGCAGGCTCATTCATGCTACAGACAAATATAATATAATATTATGCCATTTTTGATAAATTATTCGTCTACGGCGTGCATATTTAGCATGCTTAATGCATATACGGTTTAGAAAAAAATACTGCGACGAATGGTCTGAGTCTCACAGCTGTTTATTAGTTACAAATTATTTACTTAAAAAACGTACACATACATATCATCACATCTGCTTCCCGTAGAGGTAGGCAAAAACTACAGACCTCCATCTGCTACGATCTTAATACACTTTCTTTGCTTCATCCAAACTCATCACTCTCTTCATAAAAGCTCGCCGGTTTTCACGTCAGCAATTTGGTCAAAGTATGTTCACCTTAGTCTTTCCCTACCTAAATCCACATCCGCAACGTGAATTTCTTTTATCAGTGTTCTTTCATCCATTCTCGCTATGTTAAAGTTTCATCCATCATCTCTCACCAAAAATGTAGTCTCAAGAAGTACAGATTCATTTTCCAGTCAACCGTGATCCGATTAAACTAAAAGAGCTTAAGTATTGTTGTTATTGAATTATAGATTATGGCAAAAAGTTTGAACAAAATTATGATTGAAAAATTTATGAAGACGAAGGCTTGAAACTGAATAGATAATTGAGAAAAATATACCTGAGCGATGGAAAGTAAATGTTGTCCAGAATATTCATTCTTTAATAGAAATAGGTAGATAGACATATTCTTTATTGTACCTACACCAAAACAAAGCTATACAATTATTGATTGTAATATTTATATACAAATGGCGGTCTTATCGCTAATAGCGATTTCTTCCAGACAACCGTAGGATGGACAAAATGTTAAAAAGATAATTTGATAAAGGTTGATGATACACTATCGTTATAATGATAGAGAGGAAAGAAAAAATATTAATAAACAAAGATAATAGCCATAAAGAAATATATATGTATACATTTTCGTATAAAAGAATCGAACAAATATAAACTAATCACCTCTGAATACCCGACGTACAGAAAGAGCAAATTTCCTGCGTTGGAATCACTGTCAAAGGAAACTTGAATGCATGAAGGAAATTGCTTATAACTGGAAAAGGGGGTGCTTTATAAGCTGGGCCCAATTTCAAAAGAGAGATCCTTTGTTTTTAATGAAACCGATATTATTTCTTCAACTTTTATGATAACAGACCGAGTATATATATGCCACGTGAATCATAAAAATAGACGTTACAATTTACTTCTGGAGATTGAACTGCCACAAAATTAAGGTTATTTTCTTTTTTTTTATGGGATATGAAGGCAAACGAGTAGGCGTATCACCTGATGGAAAGCAATCAACGCCGCCCATAGACTTCCGCAGCGCCAAAGGTAGTACGGAAGCTTTACCGACCTTTAAGGAAAGTGTCGTTATGGGAGTGGGAAAGACCCTCCCTTTTCCACTCCCATAATGGCAGTTGGGAGGGTTATGAGCCTCCGAAACTCGGCCGCTCACCGTACAATGCGCGATAGGTAAGCTACCACTCAGACGCCGGTTTTCTGCGGGACTGTGGTACTTCCCTGGGCGAGCCGGCCCATTCATGCTATAGACAAATATTATGCCATTCTTGACAAAGTATTCGTCTGCAGCGTGGCTCTACCACTATTAAAAGTTTTGCTACCACTATCAAAAATGGTTGTTGCCGTAATGGCATGAGGCTTGGCAGGCGGGTTGACGATCTCTGATTGGTTGTTGTTCTTAGGTAGACGTTCATGCCTATCTACTGATAATAACTCGCATACACTTGCTACGAATTTTGATAACCTAACTTCCTGATTCCCACGAGGGTGAGAAGCGACTAACGGAGAGCTGTTTCGCTACGATGAATGTCAGAGGGAAGATGAATGAAAATACAGATGAGTATGGAGGAAGCAAGAAAGGTGTGCCGAGGTCGCAGCGGATGGAGATCTGTGATCTCTGCCTACCCCTACGGGAAACAGGCGTGACGATATGTATGTATGGTATGTACAATTGTAACACAGTATACACTCATGGAAAAATATATGGCTACCCTATTCAAAATAGTGCACCATCGTGGACTCATATACCATACTTCACTCTTAAAAGTTTTTTTTTTGATTCTGGTGGTAAGTTGTCATTTTGCGGTTAACTATGTTTTCGCTTTTTTTGTGTTGGTACACATGTATGCTGTGATTTCCGCAATATTCAAATTGAAAGTCAAATACAAATTATGTGAGCACATATTGAATTAAAAGGGGGAATGTATTTTCGCTGTGTTAGCTCAGGAACAAAGGCCTCGCTTTGAGTCTCAGAAGTGTACAGATGAGATGGCATACTCTTTAAAATATATCTTATCTTTAACATCATTATAATGTAACATGCTGTGAATTAGAATTAGCTTCACTAAATATATATACTCTAGATATAATGTAGTTGCGTTTATTATAAAATATTTTTCAATAATACAGATGTTAATTTTATTCTATAATAATAAAAATATAATTTTGCAATGAAACGTGCGTTTCCATAATCGAAATTCAAAACACACAGTTTTTATTTATCTTTAAGGACAATAACTTTCATTTAATAATCATTGATATTTTATGTACATAAATATATCTCATATCTCAAGTCACGTGACCGCAATCGTAAACAGCCAATTAAAGTGCATTATGTCATTTGTTCCCTATCCACGTGATCATTATTGTTTTTGTATAACGAATTTTTTTAACATTTTTGTTCTTACGCATTTTTTTAAAGATTGTCACTGAATAAGACCACATCCCTATTTACAATCTAACTTTTATATATATTTTTTTATCCGAAAAAATTACTAATATGTAATAATTTAGTAAATCATTAAAGCAAATTATTATGTAGTATTGTAAGGTAATTGTACGGCAAAGAATAAGACCCTCTCTTTGTTCACGTAGGAGCAAATACTAGTAAATAGGCATCATCGTGTAACTGAGAATAAGCCAAGCGTGGAGATAAGACGGCAACGCCTCTCAATATTGAGAGAGGCCAACATCTATCAGTTACAGCTGTACTGGTGATGATGATGCTCTATAGTGATAATATTCTTATACAAATGTGAATATATCTCGGAGATAATTCGGAAGAATTGTTCATTGATTTATAGCCATAAAAATTCTCGAAGAATTTTCAGAAGATAAAAGAATTTTTATTACAATAATTTTAATATTGTTCGCAGCATTATACGTCTGGTATATTTCCCGAACTCACTGTGGGATGACGATATCTAATATATTACCTTAAAACTTGTAAATACAAATCTCCAAATTGTAACCCATTTTGATATTGGTTTAGAAATAAATGAAAGTATCGATAGACTCATGAATTTTTCTACCGTCCATATACATGACCACTATAAGACAAAGGGCCTCCCATTTTCTGGGCATTAACCCACCAAATTTGTCCAAGGCGAGACATCCAGATCACGAATACACACCTATAAACTACATATTCATATATAATTATTGAGATTGATTGTCTACATACATGTCTGTATTTATATATAACGGAGATCAATGTAAGAATTGAATCCGCAAGATCATCGGAAGAGTAAACCTGTTAATGCTAAAAGACTGAACAGAAACATGAATATTAAACTTATTTAGTTTATTGTTATAAAAGTAATTAATTATTAATACATTATAATAAATAAATATATAGTATTAATAGTATTGTTAAAAAACCAATCTTTTAACCTATTCTATTAAACAGATAAATAAACATGTCATGTAGTTTAATATGAGACTTATCTAGTTTAAATTTGAAACATATCTGCTTTTAAATATGAGACATATCTAATTTCAAATGAGAGTTATATCTCGTTTTAAATATGAGATATATCTAGTTTTAAATATGAAACATATCTAGTTTTAAATATGAGACATATCTAATATTAAATTCGAGATATATTCCGTTTTAAATATAAGATATATTTAGTTTTAAAGAGATGAGGCATCTGTTTTCAATATGAGACTTTTTAAATATAAAATACCTAAAAAATTATCTCTTCTTTCTTTTTCTATTATTGTACTCATTTTTTTAGTTTTAAAAATTGTTTTAACTGTACATCTTGACGTTGCTTTCGGACAATATTGTGAATGACGTAAATACCGTACACGCTTATAATTCGCATGCATGTTTTATAATATTTTGGTTAATGTATGCTAATTTTTAGAATATTTTTTTTTATTTATTTTTTCATAATATTTAACACCAATTTGCTACCACAAAAACCCAACTGATTTTCTGTATCACGATATTGCTTATATGTACATGAGAATAATGGTTTGAAAAATCTATAAAATATAAAACCAAATGTAATAATAAATTATAATTTTAATGATTTTATAATAATCTAGCTATGTTTTTAGATTTGTAATAATTGTTTTAGTTATTTCTAATAGTATGTCATTATTAATGAAATTTGTAGGCCGTAAGTGGCAATGTGATGGAGCTACGTCTCTTTTTTTCATCTTGTTATAACCTCACATTATACAAATAAAGAATCGTTATTATTATTATTAAAAAATTAAATAATCATACGTCACTCCAACAAATGATTTAATTCAATTTATTCACTAGAAGTTTTGTACAGTATAAACATTATATAAGAAATTATTCCATTTTCGAAAGACATATTTTTACTAAACACAACCACAAGATGAATGTGGCTGTCTTGTCCCAAACGCCACCTGACACAATAGGTCATTGTCCTTTTATCAGAACCTTGCCAGACTCGAAGCTGTTGTAATTACATTTACTCCTCGGCTTGCATTTATAAAGACGTTAAATCTTCATGGACAGATTTCCTATACAAATGACAATCTTAAAAGATAGAAGAAAACCGCTCTAATTTTGTTCTATAATAGTGCGTATGAGTACCTAATTGGCAATGGCAAAGCATTGGAATAAATATATGTACAACCCACAGGTTATTCAAAGTCTGGGAGCTTAGTTATTCGGCGGGCAAGCGGGATGTATATATGTCCATTCTTCCAGAAATGGGAAGGCTCGTGCCCAGCTGTGGGACATATATGATCTATAAAAAGATATTTACGCTGTATACGTAAATCTGTCAAAAAGATGTTTACAAAAAAATTCCCCCCATTTCAACCACATACATTTCTCAAAGGCCGATAACGATTCTTCGTATAAATGTCTTCTATTGCATATGTCTATGGGGGACGTTCATTGCTTCCCATCAAGCGTCATTATTCATTTCTCTCAACTATCCCATAACATTACATTTATCTGAAATGTATCATTTACATAAAAACATACGATATTCTTGTAGATAACAAAATATTATATCTAACAATAATACTTAATTAAAATCGCCTTACAACTAAGTTTTAATTGAAATAATAAGATTAACTTCAAAATGTCATTAAAATTAATGATCATATTAAATTAATTGAAATGTTTGAATAATTTCATTTTTCGTAATAAACAGACAATTTGAATATCGAGAATAACTTTGGGTGATTTTTTGTCAACTCGGCAATACAATGTTTAGTATTATATTTTATCCAAACAATATATCCCATTATAATCCCATGGTACACATTTGTCGCCTATACAATAATATATTTATCGACCACGGTACAGAAACTTTCGATATTTTCAATATCAAAATACATCAATTAAAGCGATATATTTGGCAGTCGATAGATCAAAAAATTATTGTTATCCTTCCTTTTTTATATTTCTGATTTATTTATTTAATTTTATCTGTTCCATTTTATAGTATTTCAATATTACATAAGTAACCCTATTGTCAAAATGTAGCCATGCTGTGCGCAAATTTAAAGAGTTATAGTCCAAGCGTTGTGAAGTTTATATTATATAGTATTTTTTATGGCTGTAACTTGTTTTTTGTGCCTAATAAATAAATAAATACAGCTGCACCAGTTCACTGCTTTTCAGGTTTCCTTCATAATTGTGGGATGTTATTGTAATCTTTATACTTAGCTTTGATTGGTTTTTATTAATATAAAATAATTAATACTACTGATATTTGTTCTCACAGTTCACATCCACAAGAAGAAATCGCGTAGCACAATTTCATACAGGAAACCACAGAGCAGCTATTAAATTTTTTTTTTTTAACAGCCCATATACGTCCCACTGCTGAGCACGGGCCTCTCCATTTCTAGAGGAACGGACATTAAACCCACCACGCTTGTCTAATGCGGATTGGCGCGATTACCAGACTCGGAATAAATATTTGTAATCCATACATATATTCCGATGCGGGGATCGAACCCGCGAACATTGACTCCGCAGGTGGAGGGTCCCGCCACTGAGCCAATTGGTCGTCTATTAAATTATACGCTTACTCAATTCCCAGTGAAAGGAAATTCACTTCAGTTTTTGCTATTCAACAAGTGTGTTTCACAAATGGTATCCCCGCTTCGGTTTTTCCGCATTTGAGTGCTTGCTCCTAGCTTTTAAAATATTTACACAAATGTTCTGCTTAGAAAACAACTCGAGTTTGATTTTGTAGTGGGTAAAATGTGTTTTTGCTTTCGTTTAGTCCTTTTTGCTTTTATTATAGCCTTTAAATTATTATTCTTCCGAAGAGAAGACTACCTACCGGTTTTGTTTGTAATTTTTTCGTGGTATCAGTACTTAAACTTTGGAACATGTTTCATTTTGACATAAATAAAGCTTCTAACAAACTGTGCTTTAATGGTAAAATAGAATTATTTTTAAAATTTCTGCCTCCCTGATTCAATTAACATAATTGTTCAAATATATTTTATTTTTATATCTATGTATTGTATTTATAAATTTTGATAAAATATAAATATTTATATATCTCTTTATATGTTTGTTTTTAATTAACTATTTTTTTTCCATTTATATTGTACTTATTTAGATGGTCCGCAGAAAACTGTGGAATATATTTCCTTACTCATCACGTTAAGTTATGTTTTAAGATGCATTGAAACATAATTCATTTCACAAAATTACGTGAAATGTTATAAAAACTTTCGTTGCATACTGTACACACTGGCCATTATATAAGCGGCTAGGCATATACAATATGTATGTATAATGCTAAAAGTTTTGATATACTTAAACCATCTTTTAATTGTTTTGTTTTTACAGTTATTGTTAATTTTATTATGGTTTAGTAATAAAGCTTTCATAATTTGATTACAATTACTAGTTTTATTCTATTACCTAGGTACATTTTATGTTCCGGCTGAGTTCCGGAGACTTAACATCCTACCCCTCCCCCTCCTACTCCCATAACTACACTCTCCTAAAATCGGCAACGCGTCCGCACTGCCTATGGCGTTGCAGATGTCTATGGGCGGCGTTGATTGCTTTCTATCGGGTGACAGGCCTTCTCGTTTGCCTTCCTATCCCATAAAAAATGTGCTCTTAGATCACAATTTTTTTATAAATATATTTAACACGAAAATCCCTATTAGTGGTCCGCGGGATTTAAATTATGAATTTACTGGTCTGTGAGGTCAAAAAGCTTGGCAACCGCTGGTATATAGTATGTATAAACAAATTTGGAATCCCAAGGAGGCAATTAGTCCAAATCGAATCCTATCCGTTATCTCGATGATCGTTACTTACATAGATTGACGAAGGTTACGATACAAATAAACGGTATCTTATGGGATAAACGGCCGTCACCGTCCCATAAGATACCGTTTCAGTTTCCGTAATCCAACCCTTTTGATGGTTAACAGTTGAGCGGTCGTGATTACGAGTATACATATATTTTTGTTTGAAATGTCATTTTAAAATGAAGTAAGCGAAAAAGTATTTATCATTAAGGGCTATCCAGAAATTACGTTACGCGAAATTTAAAATATTTCCCTCTCCGTCCTTAACACATATGGTCACATTTTTAACATGACTTAGTTGATTTATAATTTTATTGTACAGTATATATATGGATGTATGTGTATGAATGTGTGTGTGTCAGTATGAATGTCGTCACTATGGTCTGCAACCTGATCACATTGTTTCGTGCTGAAAACCAGCGCCAGGTGCTCCAATTGAGCATAAAAAGGTTCTAGGTCAGACTCCAATAGAGCGTCTTCTAGCTCAGCATATGCCGGCTGAGCAAGAACCATTTTATGACACTTAAATTATTTTTTTTTTGTTTTTTTTTTTTTGTATATTATAATATTATTAAAGTTTAAAGCAAAAATTAATTATTGTAAATAAAAGGCGTCTTAAATAAAATTTTTCCTATTTCTTTTTGTGTATAATTAAATACTTTTAAAAAAACATACACGCGGGCATCCACATCGCTTTTACAGTAGATATAAAACGGGTGCAGCGGCGGGCGACGGTCCACAATTGACACAAAACACTTACACTACCCACAATTCACACACCTCATCACGATGGTATACGAAAAAAGATAATTTATATTTGTTGTATGCCATATAACAATGTAAAAAAAGTAATGTATAATAAAAAAATAAATATATTTTTTTTATTCGAAGCTTGTGCCTCCCGGGTGTCAGGCTCTCCAGCATCCTTTCATGAGCCGCTTGAGCACATCTTTGTGTCTTAAATACTGGCCGCCACGCATATATACATTAGTCCCATGGTAAATACATAATTTTCTTCTCATTTATTATTTATTCTTCATTATTTTTTCCTCCTGAAGAAGATTTATTCTTCTCTACGGTACACCACTTAGGCCGATTTTTGGCTTCATGCCTCCAGCTTCATAGTGAATTATGCTCTCCAGAACGTTAAATTGTTTCAGTCGTTTTCAATTAGTCGGGATAGACTTTTTGAGAGAGCTCCCATGTGATAATCACGTGGGAAAACCGCAGCTGGTAAATTGTTTTCAAGTCAGTTTATTAAAATTGGTTATCCACGAGGAACAGTGTCCTAAGTAAAGTAGAATATGCCTATATGAACGCGACAGCCCTGCGATTTTGTGTCACCTCGTACAATACACCATTGTTATTTTATCAGTACGAGGCCAGATTCTGTGTTGTTATTTAATACATTTTCTTATTTATGTATAATAATATAAAAATCCCAACTTTCACACTACCGTCTTCCATACAATATTTTCAACATTCCTAGTAAACTTTGTTTAATTAACAAACATTATTAAATTAATCATTAAGAACTATCTACCCGCCTTCGATTATTGTATATCTCACTTGTGTTAAAAATAATAACTCTCTAGGTCAGTTTTAAATGTAAACCTCAATTTATTTCTTTTATGAGATAGGATATGTGGTAGAGCCACGCTGCAGACGAATACTTTGTCAAGAATGGCATAATTTTTGTCTGTAGCATGAATGGGCTGGCTCGCCCGGGGAAGTCCGCCCGCCTAGCAGCCGCGTTTCGTACGGTGAGCGGTTAAGTTCCGGAGGGCCAATCCCCCTCCCCAAAATTCTCGGGGAGATCTTTTAGATTTTTGCAATTGTAACACAATTATAAAAATCTAAAAATCAAGTTTGCGGTTTAAAAATTAACAGTAACAGAGTATTGCAACGCAAAAGTGTCAGGACCTCATTATAATTATCAATAAAAGAGAGATTTCTCCAAATCCAGGGCTCATTTATCCGGGTTTTAGATTACAGTAAATTTAAATTAACAATTATGGGCCAATCGATATAGTTATTTGAAATTGGACCAAACTTTTCGGAAAAAACATCGACCTATTGAGTATTCATGCAAAGCGGCGAGTTTTCGTAATGGAAGATTCTTAATGTAATTTAAACTTTTAGTCCAGGGATTACAATGAAGTAAAAGCGAGTTTCATATAATTTCAGTAGGTTTTATAGCACCTTTTGAAACTTATTTTAGATTAATTAACTTGCAAAATACTGTGATGTTTAACTTTTTAATTTAATGATTCATTCTTTTCTGAGAAGATGATTCTTACTAATTTTCTATTCGTTAAACTAGCCAAAGAGTACTTTTTGCCTTCGACATGAAAATTCGCCAGTAGACTGGATATCAATTATTTATTGATACAAACACTTACACAAACAAAATGAAATCACAGGACTGTGGTGATATAATGAACAAATTTATGAAACTTATTTCGATTGGCTCAGGGGTGGGGCCCTCCGCCCACGGAGTCAATGGTCGCGGGTTCGATTCCCGCAACGGAATAAATATATATATGGATTTATAAATATTTATTCCGAGTCTGGTAGCCCCCCAATCCGCATTTCCGTTCCTGCCCTTTCCTTTCTTTCCCTTCCTCTCCGCCAATCCACGGTCTGCCGTACCAAAGTGGCTAAAGGCGAGCTTAGTCGCAAGCGTGCCGACCGTCCCGGATCGGGCTCCCCGGGGTACTATGGTGCCTTACCTCAGCATGCAGGGCTCTGCTGGGGCTGATCTCCATCCTCCCTTGCGGCTCATGGGATTCACTACGGCGAATTTAATATATCTATTTTGTTAAAAATTACGGTGACGTGGTTTGCCACCCGTCACGTCCTGATTCTCACGGGGTCGAAAAGCGACCAATGCAGAGCCGTTTCGCTGCGATGAATGGTAGCGGATGGACCTCTGTGGTCTCTGCCAAACCCTGCGGGGGATAGGCGTGAATTTATAAATAAAGTTGCTTTTCTTAGAAGAAAAAGAAATAATTGTTATTTCTGTTTATGATTATTGATTTAATATAGAAGATACAGAACTAGTAGTAGTTTTGTAGTTGTAGAGCCACGCTGCAGATATATACTTTGTCAAGAATGGCATATTATTTGTCTGTAGCATGAATGGCTCCTGCTCGCTCGGGGAAGTACCACACTCCCGCAAAAAACCGGCGTCTAAGTGGTAGCTTGGCTACCGCACTTCGTGAGCTTTCGTAATGAACGGTTGAGTTCTGGAGGCCTAACTCTCCTCTCCCCCACGATAGCATGTATCAGCGCTTCCCACAGTTTCGACAACTGGCACAGAGAGATTAAAATAAAAAATGATTGTGCGCCTTATTGTACATCTATGTTCAGTAATGGACCGCCGCAAGCTGATGATGAGAAATAAACCTGAGTGGTCATACGATATTTGTTCTCCCATAATTCGCGTCTTGCTTCTTCTGCTCTTCACTTAGATAGGACGATGTAGTATCAACAGATGTTAAGAAATCATTTTTTATATGATGTTTTAATTATCTTTTTATATATATAATAACATTTTATTTATCTTCATCATTATCACAATCACAATCTCACTAGTACTGTTCACTAGTGGGAATTGGCCTCCGTCCTTAGGGATTTTCTCGTTATTTCCAGCTCGGCAGGTAGCTCATATATGTCTCACTGCTGAGCACGGCCCTCTCCATTTCTCAAGCGTTAACCCACCACGCGTGTCCAATGTGGATTGACGGGGTTATCAAACTCGGAATAAATATTTGTAATCCATACATATATTTATTCCGATGCGGGGATCGAACCCGCGACCATTGACTCTGCGGGCGGAGGGGCCCCGCCTCTGAGCCAATTAGTCATCTGAGTATTATCAAGTAAATATATACGACACGAAAAGAAATTGCGTGACTCTATACAATTTCGAGAGCTACATAGTAATGCGATGCGATAACTTAACCAATTTTATCCCGTATACTCCTATAGAAGTGCCGTTAGAATATAAATAAAAAAAAACAAAGTGCCAGTACTCTCTTCTTTAACCTTGTTACAAATAAAATACGTTCGTGAAAATACCTCATCAAATTAACGCAGCCCGTGAAGTACCCGAAGGAACGTGACAGAAGTTTTATAATAAAGGTCTGGCGAATTTTTGTCATATTCAAATACTTTGATGACTGTCTCTCACGAAGTTCTTCACGTGAGACCACTTTTAAATTTTTATCATTTTTTATTGTTAAAAATTCGTGATTAAACAGAGGAGAAGGAAGTGGAATAACAAATAGGGTTGCTGATAGTAAGTTATCAACGTCATCCGGGAATATCTGCAATACCAAGGATACTGCAGATGCATTGCCAACCTTGTCGTAAGGATGGCAATTGAATAATGGGTAGGAAAGAGAAAAGTAAAGGAAGAGGAAAGGAGTTAGGGTTCCGTATCGCCGTATTGATCTTAAGAAACGAGGCAATATATAAAAATGATATCGATATAAGAATCGATTATTCTATAATAATTACACGTATTCTTAATCATCTACGGTAACGATCTTTACTAGTTGTGGAGGCCTCTCCCCTGTAAATTAACTATATGTGTGTGTGTGTGTGTGTGTTTGTGTATATATTTATAAGTATACATACAAAATTTAGTTATATTTAACATTGTCTTTAAAATTAAGTTGTGTTTAACCCTGTCTTTTATCAAGTTCGGCAATGTTTGATGAAAAGTTCAACGTTACATATAAAATGAGGTGCGGAAGATAATTTCTATCTCAAACTTTTCCATACCTTCTGTTTAATTGTTCTCGTACAAAGAACTTTCTTTCACATATTTAAATACTTCATTTAAAGCGAGACGTCAAGTTGTCTTATGACATCATTTGGCTACGTAAGTAGTTGTGATGTTTACTTATAGTGTACAATATTTGTAATAATTTATCAATATCAATTCAAATTTCACGATACAGCTTTTGTTCTCCTTATTTTTACATTTGTTGTAAAAATAAATTTAGATAGATAGATATATTCTTTATTGTACACCAAAAACAAAGTTGTACAATTATTAATTGTAATATTTATATACAAATGGCAGTCTTATCGCTAATAGCGATTTCATCCAGACAACCGTAAGATGGATACAATGTTAAAAAGATAATTTGATGTAATTTATAGTTATGAAGATAGAAAAAATTTAAAACAAAAAATAATAGCAAAAATATATGCATATATTCACGTCAATAGTATGCAGATACAGAGTATAGATGTCGCTACCGCTCAATTGGGCTAAATGGGCCATAACCAAACAACCTGCACTGTGTTGTTGTAGTACAAAAAAATGTTTCAAAAACGCTTCAAATTCATATCCGCATACTACAATTCCAATAAGGACAACTTCCTGATACACAAATATTCTATATACAAAAAAAAATTGTTACTGCGCTATTTAGATCTTGAAAAATGTAAACTAAAATTTAATGTCCAATGCATTTTCAACGGCGCTATGTTTATTTAACCGTTTTAGTGCTAAGCAATTTTTGTGAATATATATGAAATAATATATAAAAACTGTAAAAAGTTGTTTTTAAATGTATATATATGCACTCTCGTAACAAATTATGCGCGAGATTAGAATACGTACACTGCCACGAAGCACCAAAAACACACTGATGCGCGCGGCAGTTTTGCGCTGCGGCGCAATTTTCGATTCAAACTATCGCATCACTTTTGCGCCGCTTAGCACTCTAACGGTTAATAAAAAGAAAATATCAGAGTATAATTTAAAATATTTTCATTATAAAATATAATAACATTGTTGGAAAATTAAAGAAAATCCTTATCCTTTCTTAAGCTCAAATGTCCAATTTCAATTAAAAAAAGATTTCATGTTACCAACTTCCGATTCAGACTGAAATGTAATGATACTTTTTTCTCATTTCGTAGCCTCTAGAACCTTTAAGAGATTGAACCCATTTTAATTTTACGGTCCACGATACCAGAGATGTCCAACAAGGGTGAACGATTTTATTCAAATAGAAAATTTATTTTAGTTGTTAATATTCGTTCCTCTTCATTTTTATTAGTGATCGGAATAGATAATATTCAGATCTATATAGCTGAACAAAAAATTAAAAACGTTGTCTATGAAAATCATTCAATATAGTATCTATCTATCAATATCGTATCTATCTAATATACAGTATCTATCTATAACTATCATTCAATATAGTATCTATATATCTATCTATCAATAACTGGTTGCCTGCATTTTTTTCTCACCCTATATATGTCTTACTTCTGAGCACTGGCCTCCCGACTTCTGGAGGAACGGATGTTAAAAATAACACGCATTTCCAGTGCGGATTGGCGGGATTACCAGACTCGGAATAAATATCTGTAGGCCATACATATGTATTTTTATTCCGATGAGGGGATCAAACCAGCAATCATTGACTCCATGGGCGGGGAGCCCTACCACTGAGGCAATTAACCTGCCTTGCAAGAAAATAATCTATACGCTTGTCGGTGAATTGAGTATCGGAGAATAGAGAAATAGTAGAATATTATTTTCACAGATAGATGCTTGAATGTTTCTACTTAAGTACTGTAGGTGGTTGTTACCATAATTTTTTTTTAATTTAACTTTTTTATTTGAACAATTGATTTCGATCATATCAGTTTTCATTTTCTTCGATCCTAAACTAGTTTTTCAATTCCCTATACGTTTCTACTCGTGCTCTTTTTTAATTTGATCTGTAAATTTTCTTCTTGCTAGTTCTATTTCTCTTATGCTTATGTTTCATAAGCGTTTATATTTCATATAACAGATCGGCTAACCAAGTAAATGGTACTAAGCCAACAAATTTGTAATTCAAATTCGGGGAGCTGGAATCATTTTATTGTTGGTTACTGGAACAGTTGTGCGAATGAAATTACCTAAATGTTACTTTATACATGTTTTGTAATAGAATATGAAATAAGTTCAACAAAATTAATATAAAATGGACCCGCAGTAATCCGATAAATGTATTGCAGGGCGATGTCGGATTTAATACTAGTGGTGAGCCACGCTGCAGACGAATACTTTGACAAAATGGCATAATTATTGTCTGTAGCATGAATGAGCCGGCTCGCCCGGGAAAATACCACACTCCCGCAGAAAACCGGCGTCTGAATAGTAGCTTAGCTACCGCGCTTCGTACAGTAAGCGGCTGAGTTCCGGAGGTCCAACTTCTTTATCCCAAAACTTCTTGCTACCCTGGTACAGCACTAGCACATCAGCTACCTTCAGTGATATTTGCGATCTAATACGTCATTGGAACTTTCACGACAAGTTTACACATAACTTAAAGGCCGGCAACGCTTCCGTAATGCCTATGGTGTCGTGGATGTCTATGGGCGGCGTTAATTGCGATCAGGCGATACACTTGTTCGTTGGTATTTCTATCCCATAAAAAAATAATAAAAATCAGTTATTATAACACCACAATTTTCAATAATTTACAATATCATAAATATTGGATTGTGATTAAAGTTTTGTATGTTGTTCTGTAGTACACATACAAAGGTTTTTACAATAATTATTTTAGTTATTTATTACAATTACGTAGTATTGCAAAAAATGCCAGTTAGAGCTAGTGCCATAATTTTGGATGAATCAAATTTTCAGTGTCAGGTATCTAATGGAGCGGAATCCTGAGCGTATAGCAATAGCTGAGATTTATATTAAATTAATAAACAATAGCTATTTTAAAATAAAATAATCGTTTTACTTTTATAAAGTTTATTTCAGACTAGAATTTCTCAGTAACTTACTAAGTTTAGCTTTCGCTTTACAATTCCTTGTAGGCGCAGTTTGAAAAAGCTTCGAGATAAACATATAGTGCTTACAATAACAGTTTTATTTACAATTGATGTTCAATTTATTATGTCAAATTACTTATAAATTTTTTTTTCGTAATCAAACTTATTTAAATCCAACAATAATATAGTTATACATTTCAGTAACAAGTATAGATAAAATCATCACACATTAATATAAAAGTCATTTTTTATCTACAATAATAATATCGTGAATTAAATCTAACTAAAAATATACTATCAAAATGACTTATCAGAGAATGGTTTCAATAAATCACTCTATATATTGAACTAAACTTCTTCCTCTAGCTGTGCAATGATTGTGATACACTTAGAGATCATGATTATATAAAAGGTGGAACTAGAGTATCGGGTAGTGTTTTTAAAATGAACCCACCTATACATTACTTTATTTAGATTTCTACAATAATTTCATGCATGTATCTATTCCTAATCTATTGATTATGAAGATTAAATAAAAAGTTAGTTTTGATTCGCAATTGATTCTGCTCAAAGTAAAATTTGACTGAAATAACGTCACAGATTATCCGTATAATAAAAAACTGTCTATGCCATCGTTCTTTTTTAACATATATTATTCGCAAAATAAACTGTTTTTTATACTTTTCAGCATAGCAAAGTTTTTGAATCAAACGAATAGTAGGTTATGCTGAAAAGTTAAACATATACCAATATTATTAATGAAGTCAGGCGTTACTTTGCGGAAATCCATCACTATATGGACAGTCAAAAGTTTTACTTAGCTAAGAACCGCGACGAGCAAAACAATAACAGAAAATTAATAATGTGTGTTTTTTCGTTGGGTAAAGTGGATTTATTTGGAACTTAAACCAAAAACTTTTTTTTTGGTTTAAGTTCCAAATAAATCCACTTAACCCAACGGAAAAACACACATTATTAATTTTCTGTTATTGTTTTGCTCGTCGCGGATCTTAGCTAAGTAAAACTTTTGACTGTCCATATATACCAATATCAATTCTCTACCGAATATATAACATTTTCACACTGAAAAAGTTCATAATTTTTACTATTCAAAAGCTTTGAAAGAAATGATTTCCAGTACGTAAAAACCGAACATATTTTTTAAACAAAGTATTGCAAATTAACTTTATGGAGTTGCCTTATGTTATTTTTTTATACTATTTTAATATAAAACCACTTTATAGATAGATACTACACATGTTTGGATATTTTTTATCAAGACAAACAATCATAAAATCTTTGAGAACGAGTTGCCTATATGTTTATTTTGTTATGCCTATATGTTTATATAGTATCTGATATGTCTTACATTATATGCACAAAATATCAATAATGTATACCTACTTTTCTATTCTTTAACTATTAAAAATCATTAGCGCTTTTCCCCATTGAATTTAAAATATTATATATTTTACAGCCATATGATATCTAATAAATGGACAAGGAAAACATAGATATATCTAGAATATTTCGTGATTTTTTACATATATTTTTTTACAATAAGTATTATATTGAATACTCCAAATAAATTAGTTTTTCTAAATATATAGACAATTTATTTTATTTTAATTTAAATGAAATTATATACAATACTTTAATGTAATAGTGAAAATTATTTTCTTATCTCATCTCATACCTCTCATTTCATAAGCATATATAATTATTACCCGAAATTTTCCGCAAAAAAAGTTGAATGAATAACCTCTATTTGATATTTTTTAAAATTATAAATATGATGACTTTAATAGTGGCATACAAATATTTTTAATCTTATATTAGGTATTTTATACACATTTTATATTTACGATATAGAATGATTCACTACAATTTGAGTATTAAATATACTACATATTTTAATTCTACATATTTATTTTATTTTTTAATAATTGTATTATAATACAATAACTGAGCAAATCTTGAATAAATCTTTGATAACAAATAATATGTTAACTGATATAAACTATACTTAATTAATAGATTTTAAAGTACAACTTATTAAAATAATTAACAACAGGTTAAATATAAAATATTTTAACTTATTTGAATGATTGGGATTCATAAATACTATAAAATTATCACAGGAATAACAAATTACGTACTCAAAATGAGAGCGAAAATAAATATTGAAAACTAATAATTATTAATGTTAAATACGTATTTAGTGCAATAAAATAATAATAACCAATCGCTCGAAAAGAATAGAGAATCACACTAAAGCCAATGATAAATTTTGTATTCTTTAAAGCGTCGACAAGTATTATAATACATCAAAAATCCATCGACACCGTGTTAACTTTCAATCAAGGATCAAAATTTATTAAGATCCAAAAGGACAAGCTCTTTCGCTTTTTAGCCGAAAAAGTTTAACATTATTTTTATGATTTCCAAATACCATCTTTATAATTAAATTCCAAAAGATAATGCCCAAATCTAACAACTAAATAAAATATATAATAAACAACTCATTACTCTTACATTTTTATACGAACTCTTACGTATGTTTAAAACAAACAGATAAATTATATTTATCATATAAACTCAAGACCACAAAGGTATATTCGTACATATAGATATATTCTAATTTTAAATGGCACACAAATTACAAGCTTTGGTTTAAATCACGTTTATATTATATCTAAACTACATCGCTTCTGTCGAGTAGCCCGTTATTGCTACCCCCGTCTTCTTGTCAAATGTGATAGTCCCTTAACGGTCGCACCGATTCTGCTGACGAACGCGGCGTGGGGTCCACCCCCGAGAGGCCTAAAGACCCACTTCTCCGTACGACTAACGTTTTTGTTCCGTAATCGGTGACGAAGTTATCGTTACGGGTCGGCGTGTTCGCCCTCACTGTTTGGTAACCGCAGCACGGCGGATATCTAGTCGTCAGTATCTTCTTGAAGGCCTCGCGGAATTCGGTGTTGAATATGGAGTAAATGATTGGATTGAACGCTGAATTTGAGTAGCCAAGCCATGTCAGAATTTTGAAGGCCAGATCTAAAAGAAAATGTCACTTATCTTTATACAGATATTAATATAATTTTTACAAACGTCATTTTGTTTACCACCATGAAGTATACTGTGCATCATAAGCACTTAAAAATCAGTCTATTTAACTTGATAATTTTATTGCCAAACACCAACAACGAACCTGTATTGCAAAAATGTATAGAATTGTTTTTGAAGGTAGCTTCAAAAACAATCCTATACATTTTGCTTACAAACTTATGGTGTGTTAGAGTTCTATAGGCATTGATTGCTTTCCATCAGGAACGCACTTGTTCTTGCTCGTTTGTATTCCTATCTATTCCTATTTATGGTGAGTTGTGTGTTAGTTGAAATTAGCGGCAGTAATTATTTAGAACCGCTCAGAGCACTCCCTAGGGCATTTTGTATAGAATAAGAATAAATAATCAATAATCTAAAAAACAATGGACAGACAATACAAAAGCCTCAAACTCACCTGGTATACAAGTCTTGCAAAAAGCAGCGACAATATTTACACAGAAGAACGGCACCCAACAAAAGAGGAACACGCCCATAATGATGCCGACTGTAATGGCCGCTTTGTGATCGGACACGTGGTAGGGGGACGAATGGACATGGGTTTGCACCCTCGTCCTCACCGACTTCGTCCGATTGTCCGGTAGCTGGACCGTGCGTGTGACAGCCCTAATTGACTTCACGTGTTTTTGTGCGTAGCAGTAAAGCCTACGGATAGAAAACATGTTCTAATCCTTTTGTAATGTCAAAGCTATATGCTTTCCTCAGTTCATTAGTTACGACAAACAATCCGATTTATATAAGGTGTCTGTTTATCTGTCTGCTGAATTAGGTCCTATGTTATGAATTATATGTCCTAAAAATCATCTTATATGAATGATGTCTAAAAGGTCGTATAATCAGTATACGCATGTTTACTAATTATTTTACTATTCTGAGAGAACATTCTGATTTCACTTCACGCACAAGGTTTCAACAATATAGCGTCACGCCTCACACTGCTAGAAAGACCATGGAGCTTCTTCCTTATTTTTTGGCTAACAAATTAACAAGCCGTAATTTCGGCGATATCTCCTGGTCAACCAGATCACCGGATGTCGCCCCTACTTTTTATTGATTTTATTCTGTGAGTGACCTCAAAAGTGAAGTCTATGAAAAAAATAAAGCCGACGACTACTCCCAGGAGTATACCAGACGTGGCGGTCAACATTTAGACGAAATTATTTTAAATGTAATAAAATACGCACATATCTTCGTCGTAAAAGTAACTAAATTATATTTATATCCTTTGTAGTTTTTGTGAAAAACCTTATTCAGTCATCGAACATTCTATATATTATGTGGATAGACAAAAGTTTTACTTAGCTAAGATCCGCGACAAGCAAAACAATAGCAGAAAATTAATGTGTGTTTTTCCGCTGGATGAAGTGGATTTATTTGGAACTTAAACCGAAAACTTACCGAAAATCGGCCATCAATTGTCTTCTTCAAGATGAAAAAGTGGTAATGTGTGTTTGGTGTTGTGTGTAGTGGTGAGTGGCTGGAGAATTGATGGCCGATTTTCGGTAAGTTTTTGGTTTAAGTTCCAAATAAATCCACTTCATCCAGCGAAAAACACACATTATTAATTTTCTGTTATTGTTTTGCTTGTCGCGAATCTTAACTAAGTAAAACTTTTGACTGTCCACATAGTGATGGATTTCCGCAAAGTAACGCCTGACTCCATTAATAACCCTATAGATTGACTTATTGATATTTTTTCCAGAAATTTATAATTAAAATTTACTTTTTGACACTCGAAAAATTGTGTATGTTACAGAGAAAAAGGTAATAATTGTAATAATTTAAATTTAATTTTAAGCTCGGATTTCTGCGACGTTACTTTGCATCTGTCAAAGAATAATCACAGATCTTAATTATAAACAAACCCTCGGCACTTACCTGCAATATATACTTATCATGACAATGCACGGCAGTATGAAGGAAATGCAACTGGACACTATAGCGTAGGTTGGAGTGAGCACCAAAGCACACGTCGGATATCGTGGAGGTCTCTCTGTGGCCATCGTCTCTTCCGGAGGTCGGTGCAAGCCGAGTGAGATGGGCAGGAAACTAACGAGTACAGCCAACAGCCAAATCAATGCTATTGTTACGATAGCAACCTTCTTCGTCACCCATCGACCGTACCTGTCAAAACAATACGGCTTAAGGTTTGCCACTTTGAAACTTCTAGATATATTTAAACGTTGTTTACACACACTTTATTTATTTATATATAATAATATTATTAAGGTATTAATTTTAGCTACTATAAAAAAAATGTGACATAAATAATTTTTTTTCTATTCTAGTCTAGTAATTAATAATATGAAGTAGAACATTTTCAAATGAAATTTTACTTATACGAATTAAATGTTAATATTATGAAACATGTTGTTTTAATTTATTTTTATAAACCTAGATGTCGCTAGTTTTAGTTTTCTTATATTCTAAATAACGATGTTAAGAATTCTTGTTGATGATACTCAAGAATCAAATATGATTATGTTAGTCATACGCCGTTTTATTATAATTGTACCTAGTCGCCAATCAAATCTTGAGTTTTGCATTATTCTTCATATTCTATTAATTTAAAATATAATATTATATAAGATTGATCTAATTTTACCAATAAAACCAATAAATTTTCTTTTTTTTTTCTTTGATGGAAATTAGTTAAAAATATTATGCCAGAGTCAAGTAAAATGGAATAATATCAAATCTCTTGAAATATCTGGTCAGCTTGTCACGTTACGTCTTGATAAAATGGTGGCTATTCTACCAAAACCTTCTATAGACTTTTTCAGTCAACTTAAAAAGTCACAATACATGCATTTATTTCATATTACTTTCACTTCACTAATAAGTTTTAATCGAACTATATTATATAATATGCCACCACAATTAAATATGAGAATAATATAAGATTATGAAATTGAAAAAAAACACAACGTCACTTATGTATGTTGGCGGGAAAAGTCCAACCAATAATTTGCTTTTTAATTTAAATGATACCATTTTAATCGTGAAACTAAAGTGTTGTGTCAACCAAAGCCAAAGAACCCAAGATGAGATGCATTCTATGGCAGAAAATTTTTTCACCACCTCCAACGTTTCCATTACCATTTCAATTTCTCACGTAGACATAAGCTACCATGACCCGTTTGGAAATTATTAGACCCCAATACCAACTCGATTGTGGTATCAGCTATGACTGGGGTTCCAACCACATTCATAGTCTTCAACACTTCATATGAAACGTATCCTTTGTAATCGCATCCTCAAACTTTCCTTGCGCATTAAAATGCTCTACTGTTACATCTGGTCCGTTCTTCTATAAGGATGTAAGGCTTGGACGCTTAAAGAAGACTTCAGAAAACGTATAGAAGCGTTCGAAATGTGGGCATAAAGACGGATGTTCCCTATTAGCTGGGCTCAAAGCGTGGCCAATAACGAGCTTCTCCGACAAGTCAAGCAAAAACGTGAACTTTTGCAGACCTTAAAAATTAGAAAAGTTTAAAAGTAGAAAAGTTGCTTACCTGGGTCATATCATGAGATATGACAGGCACAAGTTGACACAACCGATCATGATGGGAAAAATCGCGGGTAAAAGACAAGTTGATGGATGAAGAAAGTCTTTGCTACGTAATATCAGGGAGTGGACCGGGATATCGAGTGCTCTAGAACTGCTGCACGCCGCGAAGGAGTGACAAAATTCGCTAGTCGGAGAGGAACTCTTAGAAGAAGAAACACTTCATAGTCTTAAGTATATCAACAACTGCACGTAAGAAAATTAGCAGTTTTCTCCAATGCCATCAATTTGGACTAGTTGAACCAAATTCATTAGTTAGTAGCTGGTATGAAATTTGAAAGGTTTCATTTAACCAACGCTAGTTAACATAAAAAAGTGATACTATTTTATTTATGAAGTGTGGGTCGTCTTCAAATATGCACCACAGCAAAATTCCCTAGAGAGTTATTAAAACTTAAATATTTAGGACAATACCTGAGCGGGTCCTTTATATGTATATATCTGTCCAACGAGATGGCGCACAGGTTTAATATCGAAGCAGTGGAACACATGACGTCACACGCCACCCACGTGTCGCAAAATTGTTCACCAAAAACCCAATACCTACAAAAAAAAATACTTGACTCATTTTTCTTATTCAAAACTCTTTATAGCTGATTTAATTGCAGATATATTCTAGACCTTACATATGTATGCGTCCCCTATAGGATCTCAATATATCCAATCACCACATTTTTATACACTCTGCAATGTAAAAATTACCTGGGCGCGAATTCACCCATCACAACAATGTCCGAGTTTGAAAAATTTGATGTCTACGGTGTCTTACACGTGATAAGTATAGTTCTTACTTTCTTTACGTCATTGCGATTACCAGTTCAATTGAGTATTTTTATGTTACTATCCTTAGTTTATACGATTTTACACAAGACGACACCACCGCTTGCTATTGATATTGATAATATATAGACAAAATTTAATGTTTGTTTTTTTTACATAGGTAATTGTGCTTTTAACAATATAACTGCGTTGTAAATATTAAACTGAAAATGAAAATAATTCTAATTTCTAGTCATACAGGAAATTAAAAGAATTTAAGGGAATGCAGTCACGTTATATAATATAACCTCAACTTAAACTCAATCAACATCCTTTTTTTATATCAGATAGGAAGGCAAACGAGCAGGCGTGTCACCTGATGGAAAGCAATCAACGCCGCCCATAGACTTCCGCAGCGCCACAGGCAGTGCGGAAGCGTTGCCAACCTTTAAGAAAAGTGTTATTATGCGAGTGGGAGGGGGAGGGGGAAGGGTAGAGGGAAGGAACAATGTTGGGCCTCCGGAACTCGGTCGCTTACCGTACGAAGCGCGGTAGATAAGCTACAACTCAGACGCCGGTTTTCTGTGGGAGTGTGGTACTTTCCCGGGCGAGCCGGCCCATTCATGCTACAGACAAATACTATGCTATTCTTGACAAAGTATTCGTCTGCAGCGTGGCTCTACCACTATTAGGTCCTGCTAAAGAACAAATAAAACTCTGACGACTTATCACGGCACAGCCATTTATATAATTTTATTAATATAGCCATTTATATACATTTCCAGTATTTTATAATGTAATCTTTATCTTACCCTAACAAATCGTTGACGCCAGCAAAAGTCATAACGGCAGCCGCAACTAGCATATCCGCTATTGCAAGCGAAGCTAGAAATAAGTTGCCAATACGCCGGAGTCCTCTATCGGTGTAAATCGCTATGCAGACTAGAATATTTCCAGCGGCACTCACAAATATTAATAGCGATAGAAATATACCTGAAAACAATCATGTTTTGAAATACAATATCTACATTACTCATAAATGTAAAATTTCAAAAAGATTTCAATAAATATTTCATTATAAAATTGGGGTAGCTATTTAGTATACACTAAATATAACTATAACTAATGAACTTCTAAATCCTAGTTTATGCAAGATTTTGGGCACAACTAGAAAATAGCCTTAAGTGATAATAATTTTAATTTGATTGGCAATTCTCTAGCGCAATGGTGTATCCAAATAAATATTATAATGAGAGAAACAAACCTTTGATTCGAAAATTATAAATTGTTTAATAAAATAGTAACAAGAAATATCTTGAAACATTTTATTGACAAAGTGAAACGAATTGCAAACGTATAATTTGTGATAATTTATGGAGATAGGTAGACATGTTTTGTCTGGATATGGATATGGAGATAGGTAGAGAGCAAAGTAAGTTTGACTGGCCATCTTTATAATGGCTTTCCTCAAAGTATAGTCTATACTTCTACAACTACAACAGTCAAACTTACTTTGCTAAGATCCGCGTTCATAAATCGGAAATATTTTATTGTGTTTGCGAAGAAGTGTATAAATAAACGTCAAACATACAAGTTGTGAACGTTAGTGACCTTGACGAGGTGTTGGAAGATTTGCTAACGGCCATTCTCGGTAAGCAATTGTCCATACACTACTTCGCAAACACACAAAATAATTTATATTCGCGGATCTTAGCAAAGTAAGTTTGACAGCCCATATGAATAATATGTTGTCCAATAAATAGGCACATAAATAACATACCAACGAGGAGTATTGATAGAAGTGTCACGGCGTCAGGGTCCTCCGCGTTATCGTATACGACGGTCGTTTCATTTAGCCCCAGAGCCACCTGTCACAAACACTTTGAATTATTCAATCTGTCCGGGGGAAAGATTGAGATCACTCGCCTTCACTCGGAGACTTTATACGAGTCCACCGATGTCAAAGTATTTGTATGGAGATTTGCAATGCTCAACATAAATATAGAAGTTTTCTAAAAATTTAATTAACACATAGTTTGATTAACTTTTCTGATCACTGCTCTGGTTTTAACTACAATCAAAAGTCATTTTTTGTATATCCATTGCATCCGAATTTTTGGTATGTCCATCCATCATCCAATAGTAAAAAGAAAATAAGTTTATAATTTACGACTTACTAGATACTAGATAAACTCAGGAGTCGAACTCAAGTTCAGGCGTAAAACTGGTTTATCTACCCCTCTTCGTCTCTTTTTCTTTTTCCCTCTCTCCAACCCTCTCCCTCTTATTCTCTCCCCCCTCTCTCCTAGCATAATGTCACGTACACATAATAACGTTACATAAAAGTGGGTGTGTATCGTCTACGTATATGTATGTAAGTTTATGTGTGCGGACATGTAAATATTAATATTATATTTCTTGCTTGCTTGATTCTTCTAGAACCAACTAAAAACCTTCATCACATTCGTACATCACTTGAAATTAATTGATTTAATATATAAAAATTTAGCTTACAAGAGTCGAAAAAACGAAGTTTGACTCCATTTTACAATAACTGCAAGCCCCGTTTCATGTTTAACAATTTCAGGTCTTTGTGTCTGCCTTCAGGAGGAAGCCGTTTAGCCGGTTGTGAAGCCGCCAAGCTATCTGTAGTAACGCCATTTTCCCCTCACATCACGGTCCTGTAAACAAAAGTATATTTGATTTCTCTTTTTGAGAATCAGACGTTAGACATTTGTGGGATTTAAGTTATTACTCTGTGTGATGAGTCGTCCACTTCTTTATGTGTCTTTGATACCTTATGAACAGTTACTCTTTGCAGAGGCCGACCTGATCTTGTCTGCGTTTTTTTTTTACCAATATACAATTAATTCTCCTACTTTCTATATTTTATGTTATCTTATATTTTACTGCAATGGGGGAAGAACTAAACGTTTAAGTGCTTTCAAAATAACTTGTGTTTCGTTTGAACATAAAATCAATTATTTCTGTTCCACATTTCTATAAATATAACGCTAGAGTAATATTAAAGTCGGTGCAAAATTTCAAACATCCGCTGTAACATTGTCGATACTTACATCTTTAACGATTGTTCTAAATTCCATAAACCATTCATTACTTTGTAAACATTTCAGAATTTTAATTAAAACTTTCTCTTCGAAGTAAAAATAATTTATTTTCTCTATCAATATTTTTCCTCACTTTTATAAGTCCCACTGCTGTGCCGCAATGGGAAAATTTGCGACGCGAATATTTTTTTTTTTTTATATATTCACGCCTATCCCCCGCAAGGGTTGGCAGAGACCACAGAGCTCCATCTGCTGCCATTCATCGCAGCGAAACTGCTCGTCATTGGTCGCTTTTCGCCCTCGTGAGAATCAGGACGTGACGGGTGGCGAACCACGTCGCCGTCATTTTCGACAAATTAGGTATATTAAATTCGTCTTTAGTGAATCCCACGAGCCGCAAGGGAGGATGGAGGTCAGCCCCAGCAGAGCCCTGCATGCTGAGGTAAGGCGAATATAATGAATGTAAAGCCCAGGATCGGACTATGTGAATGAGGCTTATGTTTTACAGTGCGGGTGTTTTTCCGCAGTCCATATATGTATGTCCCATTGCTGGTTACGGGCCTCCCCATTTCTAGAGGAATAGGCATGAACCCACTATATTAGTTCAAGGTGGATTGTCGGGCTACCTAAACTCTGGATAATAATCTTCACCACCTAGCAATTTATACTGAATTAACATCTTTACTAAGATATTTTTTATAAAATTATCCTTAAAAACACTTTAGTAATGATGCTGAGTAAATTTGTTACCTCATAGTAAGCAACCAATTATACATGTATATACATTTGTATATATCCGAATAGAAATAATTATATGTATGGCCTTAAATATTTATCATGAGTCTGGTAACCCCGCCAATCGCATCGAACAAGCGACGTCGATCTATATCCGTTCGTCCACAAATGTGGAGACCCGTGTCCATTAGTGGGAGATATGTGGGCTGTGAAATAAATATATACATATGTAGAACGAATAGAACTTAACAAGCGAATCTTTTTCCGAAACCTTTACGTCCCTGTAAAGGTTTATCCAAGAGATCATCCTAAAGGCGTTCTTTTACCTTGACCCAAGCTACATAAATACCTGTTATTCTGTAAAACTTTATCCTTTTTTTTGGGTCGGCTGCTCAATAGAAAGGTTTTCCTAAAGATTTATTTACTTTTGAAACTGCTTTTTAATTTATTCAAAAATATAAAGGTTTTTAATTTATTCAATAATATAAATCTTCAAATTTTATTAATTGTGTTATATCTTTTATAACTGTTACGTTCCCTTTTTGCAAATCGTATTAACAATAATAGACTATTTTTCATTATCATCAAGGCATTACAGCCGCGGGTGGGCCTTAGCCTAGTCTAGTAAATTTTTCCAGTCGGATCTTCGTTTTGCTTTTTCCCTCCAGCCGATTCCATCGATCCACCGATTGTCCTTAAGTCATCCTCGATTCCATCTAGCCATCAAAGCTTAGGCCTTCCGCGGCTTCTACGCCCATCTGGTTTGCCGTCAAGTAGGCGTTTGGGTACTTTAGCCTCGTCCATCCGTACCACGTGCCCAGCCCAACGAAGGCGACCAGTCTTAATGTTTTTGATGACGTTCGGCTCATTGTACAGCTCATGTAGCTCGTGGTTATAAAGAGTACGCCATCGCTCATTTTCCAACACAGGACTAAAGAACAAACTCTTAGAATAATAAACTCCTTTCATTTATCTTAAAAACAGCAATGTCAAATATCAATAAAAATGTATTGCATGTGTTAGGTCAACTATAGGAAACGGTTGTGCTCTATGGTCACCTTATGCCATCTTATCTCTTGCTGTTTCTGCTACGACCATTGGAACCTCTGCCCAGATCACAGCAATTAGTAATCCATCAGGATAAACTTCAACCTTATCGCCTTATTATAAGAGGTTTATATAAACGTCTTAAAAGATCTAGTCCAGTAAATATTTTATTAATCGAATTTCACGCGATAATACAATCAATCGAGAGTTGCCAAGCTACGTTGTGTTGTTAGTAATCCGTAGATATTTTTAATAAGATATATTTAAAAAAATGATATAAAAAAATTTAATTCTAATTTGATATAATTATATAATTCGAGGTAGAATTGTACCGGGCCAGTAGTTAGAAATCACACAAGAGTGTATTTACTTTTGTAATTCCAAACACTGATATATTTTTTTTGTGGGGATAGGAAGGCAAACGATCAAGCATGTCGCCTGATGGAAAGCAATCAACGCCGCCCATAGACATCCGCAGTGCCATAGGCAATGCAGTAGCGTTGCCGGGCTTTAATTAAATTGGCCTTTAAGTCATTATGAGAGAAGGAGGGGAGATTGGGCCTACGGAACTCAACCGCTTACCGGACGACGCGATCTTCTGCAGGAGTGTGGTACTTCCCCTGGCGGGCCGACTCGCCTTCATGCTACAGACAAATAATATGCCATTCTTGACAAAGTATTCGCCTGAAGCCTGGCTCTCCTACTGCATATATTATTATGGTTCGAAGATGTTAATGCTGGTAGCCTATTAGCTTTTAAAGCTTCAGCTTCCATAGGCCTAACTTATTGGAACCCAGTTTTCGTTACATTATGCTAATATTGAAACAATTTACCCGTATAGCGAAACAAAGAAAAAATATGGTACACAGTAGCGACATCTCTTGTTACACTTATGAAATAATACAACATTAAAATTATGTTAAAATAAAAAACATAAATACATTAAACATAACAATAATTGCAACAAAAATCATATTATTTTTTTAATACTAATAATAAAATAAAGTATTCAAATTAGTTATTCATATTATAATCGTATTTTTATTTTATAGTTATTCAAATTAGAACCATATCTAATTATTTTTTATCTCATAAATAGACAACCCAAATATCATAAACTGTTTGCGTAAAAGTTAAATGATTTGTGTCTGAATAAAAAAACGATTACCTCCTTTTATCTCATTTTACTACAAACTACAAGTATTCTACGACAAAGGATTTTTGCTTGCGCGTCGTCGATCGATGTTGAACAGGGGCTAGAGGAATTAGAGCGTATAATTATTTTCACATCTCGGAAATGCATTCGACAGCGTGCATATGAAAAGGCCAATTTCTCTTTGAGGATTCTGCATTAACATATTATATTCTGGAGTTCTTTGTCAATTCCTAATTTTAGTTCATACTCTCTCTATATATATTATATTTACATATCTTGTTCAAATTTTGAATCGGTAATAAAATACTTTTTATTCATCCACTCAAGTTCAGATACATTTTTTGAACTTGTGATTGATGAAACTAGATATTATTATATAGAATATTTTTCAAATATTAATTAACCAATTTTAGTTTTATATGGGAGAAAAAATTCTCTACATATTTATAATAATTGTAACTATTAAATAAAAAGTAAAAAAAATTTTTATTCGTTGTAATTGTAATTCGTTCTATCGTCAATTCAATTTTAAATTCCATCTAGCATTTAAACTTACACAAAAAAGCTTTAAGAACAAGAAATAAATAATACCAGTCCACCCGCAATCATAGGCATATAACAGTTCCAGTCACAGGACTGTTTTATATATAATATAGGATACCAGGTCAGGTAAAACAAACACGTCCTTATGTCATAGCGTTGAATCACGGAGAGAGCTAGAAAGGGTGCCGGGTTGGCAAGCCACATATTATAAAAGTGTGGATATTATAATACGAACGTATTGTTATAAAAGTGTGGGTATTATATGTATCACAATATCTAGCTTGACACCTGTATGAACTAGTTCTTTGTCTACGCGAATTGCAATTGTTTAATTTGACCTATAATACGAACGCATTGTTATAAAAGTGTGGGTATTACATATATCACAATATTTAGCTTGACACCTGTACGAACTAGTTCATTTTCTACGCGAATTGCAATTGTTTAGTTTGACCTATAATACGAAAGCATTGTTATAATAGTCTAGGTATTACATATATCACAATATGTAGCTTGACACCTGTACGAACTAGTTCTTTTTCTACGCGAATTGCAATTGTTTAGTTTGACCTATAATACGTACGTATTGTTATAAAAGTATGGGTATTACATATATCACAATATCTAGCTTGACACCTGTACGAACTAGTTCTTTTTCTACGCGAATTGCAATTGTTTAATTTGACCTATAATACGAACGCATTGTTATAAAAGTATGGGTATTACATATATCACAATATCTAGCTTGACACCTGTACGAACTAGTTCTTTTTCTACGCGAATTGCAATTGTTTAATTTGACCTATAATACGAACGCATTGTTATAAAAGTGTGGGTATTACATATATCACAATATCTAGCTTGACACCTGTACGAACTAGTTCTTTTTCTACGCGAATTGCAATTGTTTAGTTTGACCTATAATACGAATGCATTGTTATAAAAGTATAGGTATTACATATATCACAATATCTAGCTTGACACCTGTACGAACTAGTTCTTTGTCTACGCGAATTGCAATTGTTTAATTTGACCTATAATATGAACGCATTGTTGTAAAAGTGTGGGTATTACATATATCACAATATCTAGCTTGACACCTGTACGAACTAGTTCTTTGTCTACGCGAATTGCAATTGTTTAATTTGACCTATAATACGAACGCATTATTTCCTCCTTTATTTAGCTCACGCGTCACGATGATACGAACTTTCACGGAACACCCGAGTGGAAACACTTTCCGTTCCACTTGATTTTTCCGCACAGACACACAGATTCACTTTGAGCTTATTTTCCGCATGGGAAATTTTATTCTCTCTACATTTCGATTTACACTACATTTTCTGTTTATGTTTACGATGATTTGGTTTCACATCGGAAATTACCTCTTTTTGCCAGTAATGTATTTTGGTCCCTATTTGTAACATTGATATTTTAAACGCTATTGGTTTTATTATTATTTATCTAAACATTTAACCTTTTATATACACAGAAAAATTATCAAAACTATAATATATCAATGAAATTTTACTAAACCAAAGAACACATTTACAATAAGGCGCTACTTATTACAATAAGAAATGTCTTGAATTCATAAATGATGAAAACGCAATCTTTTTGATAGTAAAAATACATTCGTAAATATATTTATAAGAGATGAGCAAACGACCATGCATACCTGGTGGTAAATATATGCAATACCAAGTAAAATATGTGTGCTTTCCCAACCTTGGGGTAAAATTTAAATAAAGAGAAGAAGGAAGTAAAGGAACGTGAAAGGAGATAGGCCTTCGTATCACTGTTTTCACAGTATGAAACGTGAACGAAAAGAGAGACTCCCGCTTAATAAATTATTCGAGTTAATTGCTTAAGTACTCCCGATCAAACTAAAGAATCACCACCACCATACCACTCGAGCCAAAGCATTTCCATTAACCAATTGTAAACAAACTACGCTGAAATACTTACATGTATATCTGAATTCTCAAATTTTCATTTTGACCTTGATATGTATAATGACCTTGTAACACCAAAGCTCTTTTAGCATTGAGCTAACACATCACAAATCATGATTTAATTCAACAACAATAGCGCAACGCGAGGAAGACGTCAATCTTGAACCAATGAAAGGAAAACAACCGATGGACGGGTTAATAAAAGGTCTGCTAGATTATTAAGGCTTAACAATAGTAACGAGGGTACTTCGTACATCTTTACGTGTACCATATATGTATGTATATAGATAGAATTTTTTTTTTATGTATTCACGCCTATCTCCCGCAGGGGTTGGCAGAGACCACAGAGCTCCATCCGATACCATTCATCGCAGCGAAAGGGCTCTTCATTAGTCGCTTTTCGCCCTCGTGAGAATCAGGACGTCACGGGTCGCGAACCACGTCGCCGTCATTTTCAACAAATTAGGTATATTAAATTCGTCTTAGTGAATCCCACGAGCCGCAAGGGAGGATGGAGGTCAGCCCCAGCAGAGCCCTGCATGCTGAGGTAAGGCACCATAGTACTCGGGGGAGCCCGATCCCGGGACGATCGGCACGCTTGCGACTAGGCTCGCCCCTAGCCATGCATCCATTAGCACGGCAGACCGTGGAGTAGCGGAGAGGAAGGGAAAGGATAGAGAAGAAAGGAAAGGGCAGGAAAGGAAATGCGAATTGGGGGGGAATAAACACTATAAATATAAGACTCGGAATAAACACTTATAAATTTATATAAATATTTATTCCGATGCGGGAATCGAACCCGCGACCATTGACTTCGCGGGCGGAGGACCCCGCCACTGAGCCAATCGGTTGTCGCCAATCGGGAGATAGAATTTAGCGTGAAATATAAAAAGAGATTAATCTCTGTTTCCTTTTATGGAATACGGCCACCTTTTTTTGTAAGTCTTACGAGGCAAATATGTGAGCAAATACCAACGGATTGATACATACATACATATCGTCATGCCTGTTTCCCGTAGGGGTAGACCTAGACCACAGATCTCCATCTGCTACGATCTCAGCATACTTTCCTTGGTTCCTCCACACTCATTACTCTCCTCATGCAAACCCACCGATTAAGGATACTATTTACCTGTCCTTTCTTTATAACTTCAGCAATTTGGTCCAGGTATGTCTTCCGTGGTCTTCTCCTACCGACCCTTCAATCTATATTCGCAACGTTAATTTCTTTTGCCTTTCATCGATCCTATGTGCCCAAACCATCTAAGCATCCCTTTCTCAACTTTTGTCACAACACCATCTTTTATTTCACATCACTCTCTTATCCCTATTCATCCATCCATCCACCATGTGTGTGGATTACGACAATTGTGGCTGATAAAGATGAATCTTTTTTCGGGCCAGTCCATAATTTATTAAAGGCATTACTTTGCGAAAATCCATTATTAATATGTAAAGTCAAAAAATTGCTTTACAAAAATCCGGAAAAATAAAATAGAAAAATATTGTATGTTCGTTGTGTGATAATTAAAGATGTCTGATGATGGAGTGAAATGAAATACGCGTCATTTACATATATTATTAAAAAATGGTGTTGTATAGTTTACATTTTAGTGACTGTAATGAAGTGATTCGGCTTTTTGCTAGTCGTTTTTAAATTAGAATATAGACATGTAATTTTTGTTGTATATACAATACCGGATCTTAAATTCGCAATATCATTGCTTACATTATTGTTTTTATAATTTATTTTCTCAGATTCCATTAAAAAAATAAAGTCATTACCTTAAAAGTTTATTACCTTTATATATACATAATTTTAAAAAAGATATGTTTGTGAATCATTTAGATCTTATCCGTAGCTTTTTATTAAGTTCGTTGAGGAGATTTAAAAAAAAATGGTAATATTTACAAGCCATCGTGTAGGATCAAAGGGAGCCGACGAAATGAAAATTGAAAAAATATAATATTTGCTTCCCACAAATTTCAAGGGACCCAAACATTAAAATAAACGTCGTCTTCAAAACTAATTGACTAAAGTCATTCCGAAATAAATGACTATATTTATTTACTATATTTTATTTATTTTTTGTTTGGATAAATGTTAACTATATTTCTTCTTTGGGAAATTGGTGTAATAGTGTATATGTATTAAAAAAAAACTAGCAATGCTTTTTTAAAAATGTTTAACAAGTATAACATCAATTTACTTTATGGACAGTCAAAAGTTTTACTTAGCTAAGATCCGCGACAAGCAAAACAATAACAGAAAATTAATAATGTGTGTTTTTCCGTAGAGTCTACTATATCTGAAGATGCCTCGTGTTGGGGCGAAACACGTGTCGTGTACAAGATGGAAAAGTGATAGTGTGTGTTTGGCGTTGTGTATAGTGGTTGGTGGGTGGACAGTTGATGGCCGATTTTCGGTAAGTTTTTGGTTTAAGTTCCAAATAAATCCACTAAATCCAACGGAAAAACACACATTATTAATTTTCTGTTATTGTTTTGCTTGTCGCGGATCTTAGCTAAGTAAAACTTTTGACTGTCCATATAGTGATGGATTTCCTCAAAGTAACGCCTGACTCCATTAATAATCAATTTACTTATTAATATATGACATTCATGAAGAAATTCGGAAAACGAGAGTCAACGACACAACTCTTTAAGTTTACAAACTGAAATGGCAATGGGCTGGACACGTTTGTTGGAGAACCGACAATCGTTGGAGTAGACGAGTGCCGGAGTGGAGAGTTTTATTATAAAAAGTTTTATTATATTAGTGATTACATTTACAGTACTTAGGTGGGGACAGAAAAAAAAACCAAAATCGCGGAAAACACGATAGAAAAAACGGAAAACATACAAAATGTTAATCGCCATTTATGGACCGACTACGCTGAAATTCCGCATAGACCCGAAACGCTCGCGTAGCTTTGAGGAGTCGCGTAGATTTAGGCTCTGAAAAGCTAGTCCAAATATATACAACTAAGATTATAGTTGGAGCAAAACCTCTTATATGAGACTATTACAGAGTAAAACCGTTAAAGTGTAATTTTTTACAGAAACACAAATTTGTAGCGTCAGTTATATTAACACATTGAAGACGGGAGACGGGAATTCCCGTCTTTTATTTTTCAACTGTTGGCGACCGATGACGGACGAAATTCACGTATTTTTGGAATTTGATGCAATATTGTGTAATTGCAAATAAAGACAACACAAAGACATGAAAAAATGATAGTTGTAATGATAATAAAAATGTGCGGGAACTGAGGCTCATACCGTCTTAAATGTGTTAAGATGTGAAAGGATTTAATGGAATTCATAAAATAGGTCGTTACAATGTTACACACGGTTACATTTACTCATATATTGTATCGCTGGACCCATCGAAGCGGAATTCGAGCCTCGGTTATTTATACGGGAGACCCAGAGCGTATCGATTCGATACCGTAAGGTAATTTACCTGTCTATTAAATACCTTCACAAACGTGTGCTGCATAACAATTTTCCAGTTTATTATAGTAAATATTCTGAGTTGTTTGATCTCCTCTCAGCGGCACAGATCCACCATTAGATTACGAAGCACAAAAATAGGTTCTGTGACCTGGGCTAGCTGTTAACCACCGTCCGCTTTAGTCGCACTTTTCTACCACGAACTGTGCAATGTGTGGCATGATTGAACCTGCGTTGTTCTCAAGTAAATATGACATGGGATCATTCAAGAGATATGGTCCACAAAAAGCCATTTACGTAGAAGGTGTCGTGCCACAAGTTGAGAAAGGGCTGCTTATATGGTTTGGGCACATAGAGAGGATGGATGAAAGACGACTAGCAAAAGAAGGGTTGGTAGGGGAAGACCACGAAAAATATACCTTAACCAAATTGCAGAAGTTTTTAGGAAAGGCCAGATCAAGAATACCCTTAACCAACGAGCTTGCATGAGGAGAGTAATTAGTGTGGAGGAAGCAAGGAAAGTATGCCGAGATCGTAGCCCTACGGGAGACCGACGTGGCGATACGTATGTATGTATGTATGTATGTATGTATGTATGTATGTATGTATGTATGTATGTATGTATGTATGTATGTATGTATGTATAATTAAAAATAATTAATCATACACAAGAATGTTCGATCCATTCAATATTCTCAGCGCGTAAAATGTTATATCGCTTGATTATTTAAAGATCAATTTTAACAGTAAATCTACAAGATTAATTTAACAAACTATAAGATAGAAATGTTACTAAACTAAAACCATTTGGATTTATGTTACCACAAGATAACAATGGAAGCCTTCCCGTGTTCACCAGTGACTTATGTTCAATGGCTGCATTGATCCCGGAAACAAACAAAGGGGCCACACTACCAGACGCCGGGCTTACGACATCTCGCCTCACTAAGAACAATAGAAGCTACGAATATTGGAAACTCTAGCAACTTAATTGGCTCAGTGACGAAGCTACTTCTTTCGAAGTCATTGGTTTTAATTTGATCAAATATTTATTTCAAAACGGAGACCAGATGGATGCTGGAGATTCGTACAGAATTTGGCAAGAGTTTGCGATCGTTGGCGCATAGACTTCGTTGGTTCGGTCACTTAGAGAAGATGGAATCGTGCCCTAAAAATATATGGCAATGCCATTCGGTCGGTCGCCCTAGGTACTATAGGGGTCGCCCTAGGTACTAAAGGGGTCACCCTAGGTACCATAGGGTCGCCCTAGGTACAATAGGGGTCTCCCTAGGTACTATAGAGGTCGCCCTAGGTACTACAGGTGCCGCCCGTTCTAATACGGAGACACGGGCTCTCAACGTCGTGACCAGTGGCGAGTTCTCGTATCAGAAGCCAAGACATACTTTGAGACGTTGTGCCGGCGAGGTATTTATTCCTAGCCTGGGTGCCTCGCCAACCGCCGAGGGTTACGTTTGGTTGGTAAGTTTTGAGAGACGGACCCCTGCCCCCTTCCTTTACTTCCCTTTCCCCACCCATTTTCATATCTTACTTTAAGGTATATCTATCTATAGTACCTACGGTGATAACTTACCATCAGCTGACCAGTATTCGTTTACTAATTTAAAAAAAGTTCATTCGTAAGTTTATTCGTATTTTTTTAACAGCCCATATATGTCTCACTGCTGAGCACGGGCCTCTCCATTTTAGGAGGAACGGACATTAAACCCACCACGCTCGTCCAATGCGGATTGGAGGGATTACCAGACTCGAAATAAATATTTGTAATCCATTCATATATTTATATCGATGCGGGGATCGAACCCACGACCATTGACTCCGTGGGCGGAGGACCTCGGCATTGAGCCAATTGGTCGTCGTTATTCGTATAAATTCAAGTAAATATTCCCAAAGATGACATATACTCGTACATTATGTTTGTGGAGCTTATATCGAAACCGATTGGTGCAAATATTCCTGTGAGAACACATTTTCCAATAGTCGCGTAGAGAGGTGTTTGTTTGCTTTTTTCCAAACGATAGTGTTTTATTAAACGTTGCCGGTGTTTGTTGTACGTAATTAAAACGAGATAACGCTCGTGATTTCCACTGTAACACGGATATTGCTATGAAATATAGCTTGTGTGTTTCGAAAACATCGAAAACAAAAAGTTTCGACGATATATAAAATAAATAAAAATTTTAAACAATCCTCAAACCAAAGAACCTAAATGGAAACTGGACCAGATGAATCCTAAAGGAGGCTGAAATTGAAAAAAAAATTTGAAAGAACCTCAAACCAAAGAAGACTGAATAGAATCTGGACCAGATTACGTACATACATATCGTCACGCCTGTTTCGTGTAGGGATAGGCAGAGACTACAGATCTCCATCCGCTACGATCTTGACATATGTTCCTTGCTTCCTCCCCACTCATCAATCCTTCCTCTTACATTCATCGTTGCGAAACAGCTCTCCATTAGTAGCTTTTCGTCCTCGTGGGAATCAGGACGTGGCGAACCACGTCGCCTTCATTTTGTAACAAAACAAATGAATTCTGAAGAATGCTGAAATTGAAAAACCCACTCACATAATTTAATTAGAGCATCATACAAATGATAAGATAAAAAAGAATTAAATTTATTACTTACATTGTTATGATAATATTTTTAATAACACATAAATTACAGTGTAAAAGTTAAATAAAACAGTAAGATAATGCAAACATTTTTAATGGCGTATTTTCATTTTTTCATATAGTACTGGACATAAGATATTAAGTACTCACTACCTAAATTCTAAATATACTAACTACAACTAACTTCAAAGGCATATATAAAGCGACGCTTTGAAAAGCAGAATACACCTGTGAACAAGATTGCTTATTAGCTCAAAGCCTCTTCAGAATTCAATCTTGATGCAGATGCTTTACCCACACAAATGAACCCGTAGCGTTGTTATGAGTCTGTATTGAGGCTATTGTTGTAAATTCATGATGCGAAATTCTGCAGAGATAAGAAGACCGGTTTATATAATATATCGACGTAAAAAAGCGAAAACGCAGAAAACCGCGAAACGCAAACTTATAAATAAATATTAATATTAAAAAAAAGTTATAAGATTTCTGAAAAGATTGTACATGATCTCTCGAAAACAGTTTCAACGCTGTACAAAATTTTTTATTTGTGGTACAACTGTGAGACTCAGACCATTCACTTCAGTATTTTTTTCTGATCCGAATATACGATAAAAAAACTTTGATCTTTTTTTTCATTTAAAACGTTTTCGCTCTTTTGTGTCAATATGACTTTGCATAATTTCTATACCATATATTGCATTTTTTTTTTCATATAATAAGTAATAAAAATCGGTCTACTTTCAAGGCCCTACTCTAAGAATTACCCTGCGCCTGGGTTTGTACTGTAATCACTGTCTAACTTTTCGATACCTATATATATTTGTATAGTGTAGACACTGTAGACGAATACTATAATAAATAAGAATGTCATAATGTTTGTCTGTAACATGAATGGGCCGGCTCGCCCGGAGAAGTACCACACAAGGCGTCTGAGTGGTAGCTTAGCTACTGCGCTTCGTACGGTGAGCAACTAAGTTCTGGAGCTCCCCCTCCCACTCTTATAATGACACTTTCCTTAAACGTCGGCAACGCTTCCGCACTGCCTATGGCTCTGCGGATGTCTATGGGCGGAGTTGATCGCTTTCCATCAGGTGACACGCCTGCTCGTTTGCCTTCCTATCCCATAAAAAAAGAACAAAACTGCAAGAAAATTTTAGTACAAACTTAGCTAAACATTAATAGTTAAAAACTCTATGATTAAATGGAATATTATATACATGATGCTAGCTTGAAAAAGGTAAAATGATGCGGTACTGATATTACGATATCTGATGATGCCTGAACCAGATGTTTTTCGCGGTACAATCATATTGAAATGATAAATGTGTGACACTTTTCCTGTTTCTTACATTTGAACAGAACGTACAGCGCTGGAGCAAAAAAATAATTTCATCGTCGTTGAATACTTCAAAATTTACGTTTTTCTTTTAATAACTTATTTTCAATGTTCTACATATGTTTCATAAATCATTGGTTATATGAATAGTTTAATAACTTTTATAAATATGAAATATCATAAGTAATCATAAAAGTTACGCATTGCTAAATCAATCTTTGACGACCTACCTACGTGGCTTGATGCCGAGTTAACGCCTTGTGAGTCAATGGTTACGGAACCAGATACCGCTGTTTCTGGTCCTCCCCCCTCGCGGGAGCCAGGCGGCGAGAGGAGGATTTCGCGTGAGAGCGGACGACCCTTAGGCAGACGATCATAGAGAGGAGCAAAGATTTTTAGGTGTAAGTGTAGTCCATTATCAGCTTGGTCAAACATCTTTCGAGCCAACCGGACCACAAACTCATGGATGCTCTCCATCCTGAGGTCCCTCGCTATTACGTCATTACTTACATAGCGAGCCGCCCCCACGATGGCGCGCAGAGAGAGATTCTGTGCCAAAGTTTATTTACATTTAATTATAATATTATATATATTGTTCGCTAACATTTTGCTGCATTGTAAGTAGTGACATAATACCATTGCTGTAGACATTTTGGGACTTCTGATCAAAAAAAGTGACAAGTAGTGGCAGTCCTCTCTTGATGTTAATCTTACACTGCCTAAAGCTTTTGCAGAAACCGAAACAGGTAGAAATCGGAAGGTGGCATGGTACAGGTCATGACTGTATGGTGGATGCATTAACACTTCCTAGTCAAACTCTTAATTTTTACTGAGTGGCTAAAGATGTATGTTGGTCTCTTTTATTGATCAGTTCCGACCTCTTTCTCTTAATTTCTTGCTTTAATATCATTAGTTGTTAGCAGTAGAGATGTTAGAGAGAGCTGAATCAATGGTTCTACCTGGCGGAAAAACTCATAATGAATAAGACCAACATACACACAGCATCATCTTTTTGCAAGTCAAACCTCATTTTGCTTTTTTAGTCTGTGGAGCCTGGCCGATCTTTGACCATGACCATTTTCTCAACTTCTTGTCATACATGATCCACTTTTCATCACCAGTTATTAATCTCTTTAAAAACGCTTCGGTTTCATTACGTCTCAATAAAGAATCGCAAATGAGTACACGGTTCATTAGGTTTCTTTCAATGATCTCGTGTGCCCCCAAATATGGAGCTTGTTTGTATACCTAGCTTTTTTCAAATGAGTTAAAACTGTTTTGTGGTCAATTTCCAGTTCTTCGGCTAAGTCGTAACTACTGATACGCCGAGGTTGTTCCACTTTTTCAAAAATGGCGTCCATTTTATCCGTAGCCCTGTTACGAATAAAATGGACTCCATTTTTAATATGCGAGCGCTAGGTGCATCTTTGACATGAAAATTCCTGGATTGATACGTTTATACCAGCTTTCCGCTCCTCTTACTGACACTGCACTAAGTACATTATTTCTTTTCGCGCCTTGCGTTGATTTTCTTACTTTTTGTATTGGCGTTTACGATGCTGTCAGAAACCTTCACGCAAAAACTTATAACTACTATTCAAACTTAAATTATAATCGGATTTTCATTCGGAGCACACATTTATTTCTTATTATACGAAGATTACGTTTTAGTGGTTTGTAAATATATAACATCTTGCCCACATAATGAAGCTAACATTGTACGACCGAAGTGTTTGTGGCTATCCACACCCTCCGATATAACGACCTTACTGCCTGTAACAGCTGTCTCCGTAACAAAACCACATTTACAGCACACGTACGTATTATATAAGTTCACACAATGTTCAATAACATGTTTTCTTTTAATATTTGTTTCAATACATAATGGACTTTTCCCGCCAACTTACATAAGTGACGTTATGTTTTATTTTATTTTCATAGTCGTATGTTATTATTAGTTATAATATATTGTTTAACTTTAACGTATTGTACAATATAGTTCGATTATCGCGTATAAGTGGATTAGTGTGAAATAAATCCGTGTATCGTAATTTTTTAAACAGACTGCAAAACTCCTTAGAAGGTTTTGGCAGAATGGTCACCATTTTGTCAAGACGTAACGTGACAAGCTGACTAGTACGTTTCAAGATACTTTATGTTACTATATTTTAATTGACACTGGCATAAAAGTTATAGCTTTTTGCCATCAAAGAAACAAACATTACAGAATGTTGTTTGTGTTTTGATCCCTTTTTTCTAAAGCATTTTGATCTCTATTTAGAACCTTTTTACCAAATCTGATACGAACGAACGAAAGATAAAATCACAACATAATTGTCATTCGTTGTCAAACGTATTCCGTTATTATTCCCTTAATAACATGAGGGAGACAGAAACCACGAACAGGTGGCGAGAAAACATTTGGAATCGTCAGACCATAGATATTGGATGCCATAAATATCAAATGGCATCCTATCAGCACTTTAGCAGCTGATGCTGCTGTTATTGCAAAATTCGAATGTCATTCTAAAAAAATAATAAAGTCTTGATCTTTTGATTAATACATAATGCAAGAAATATAAATCCCTTTGTAAGAATCTGGTTTAATATTTTTGTTTTTTATAATTAAATATATTAGAATTAGTTTATAATAAAAATAACTTTATAGCAACATGTAAGAAAAAGATATCAATCTCCCTATATTTAAGAAGAAGCAACAATAAAACTAAGTAGCTGCCAAGTTGTGGTCGCAACACTGTTTTATTCGGATGAAGGAGATAAATTAATGAAACTGTTAGTGTTCATAGAGCACGATAAAGTGTACTTAGAAGTTATTAGATACAAGGTTCAGTACGGCTCACCTTAGAAAATAAAGTTTTTATTGTGGGTTTGTTTAGCTTTGACGTAATACAAATTAATTGATTGGTTTCTCACTAAGAATAACAATTCTCTCACCTATCGAAGAGAAATAATTGTCGAAACATTCGATTTAACTAAATTCACTTGATCATCGGGGTTAGATAGTTCGGTTCATAGGCTTCTCAGAATTGTCAATAACAGTATATCCTAACCAAATTCCGAAAATAATTTTTAATACGACGAAGCCTTGCCGAGCAACTAACGATCTACATATATTGACAACCTTTTTTAAAATGTCTACAACCAACTACAAAATGTGCTCATATATACAATTATTATATTATAAAAAATATACACATATATTTAGCTATACCAACAAATCAAAATTCAACAAACATTTACAGTACAAATGTAAAAGTCATCAATCATCAACAAAGATTAAAAAATAGAATAAATAAACACGTTTATTATGAGAATGATTGTGAGCCATATTTGGAAAGATAATCGAAAATGTTTTTCGAATCTCAATATAGGGATGACAAGTTCAAAGAAACAAGATCTTAGAATTTTCTCGCCAACTTACATGATTGACATTGTTTTTATTTCATTTCTATAATCTTATATTATTATCAGTTATATTGTTCAAATGTGGTGACGTATTATGCAATATTGTTCGATTAAGGCGTATAACTGAAATGATATAAATAAATACGTATATCGTGACTTTTTAAGTTGACTGAAAAGGTTTTGGTAGAATAACCACCATTATATCAAGACGTAACGTGACAAACAAACTAGTACATTCCAAAATATTTGATATTATTATATTTTACTTGACACTGGTATAATAGTCATAAGTAATTGCCAACAAAGTATACAACAAGATTTTATTTCTTAATTTCGTAGTAAAACAATATTATTATATTTGTGTAAGTGATTCATGTTCAATGAACTGTAATATTAATTGTTATTGAATATTTACTATTTAATATTATGTGTGTGTAATATTATAGTCAATAATTAAAGATTTGTAATGAGTTGTGATGGTTTATTTACATTTATTATTTTTGGAATTCGGCTAATGTATAAACTGATCCCTGCGAGATAATGAGACAGTGTGAGGCACCTTGGTTTTTAGTAAATTATTATTATATATAGTTGAAATAACATTAGAAATTGACGATCCGTCTGCTTCCCAAACAAAAAGTTAATAAGGGAGCTTTATAGTGGACCATTCTTGGAAACAATTAAAATAAATTAAATCTTAGAAAAAATAGTTGACAATTGTATTCATTATTCCTAAGCCACGTTGCTCTATTAATGTGGCTATTTTATAACATGACTGGTTGCTTCTCAGAAGGTACACATTTCTGGGTATGACATTATTTAAATGAAATCTTCTAGAACTTCAAATCGTTCTTAATTATATGACCACAACTGTAATAATATTGTATTAATGTTAATATTAGTATTAATATTTTTTAAATTCTTCTTTATCATTATAACGATAATGTATCACCAACCTAAATCAAATTATCTTTTTAACATTGTGTCCATCCTACGATTGTCAGGAAGAAATCGCTTTTAGCGATAAGATCGCCATTTGTATATAAATATTACAATCAATAATTGTATAGCTTTCTTTTTGATGTACAATAAAGAATATATCTATCTATCATATTGTATAACTTTTATCTATTTTAAACTATTGTACAGTTGTATATTTGTGTGCATCGTTAATAAAGTTATCGTTCATTCATTCATTCCTTAGCGTCGGATGACACGCTAGCTTGTTTGCTTACCTTATCCTTTAAAAAAATACAATGTTTTCTGTAACACAGTCAAGCTTATCAACGCAGTTAAGCTGAACAAATTTAATTAAAAATTTTAATTAAACTGATCCCTAGTTCTGTTTATAGGATCTTTATTGTTATGAAATCTAGACTTTATTTTCAAGCTCATTCAAGGTAATGGAAAATAAAATTGAAGTATAATTCGTTAGACGCAGCTGAGTTAAAGCACTCAAGACGGAATAAGTTCTGGCTTTGGTCCGAACTAATAACTTTTAATGGTGTAATATATAATTTTAATCTATATCAATTAAAAGTTATAAATATAAATATTGGCTGATAAGAAAATAATATAAGATGGAATTTTGACTTTTTACATTGACGTTTACATTGGTATATTTCAATGCCTTAAGTTGTATGGGTGTATAGACGACCTAATCGGCTTAGCGTCTGCTACCGCCTTAGGGATCAATAGTCATAAGTTCAATTCCCACATCGGACTAATTTAAGATAAAACAAAGGAGTGAGACTTACACATATTTATTGCCAGCCTGGATTTGCCGCTAATTCGCCTTGGACCAGCGTGCTAGGTTAATGACCCCCAGCAATGGAGCGGCCCTATGCCCAGCAGCGGGAAATATATGGGCTGTAAAAAAGTGCTTTACTTTCGAAGTCCTTTTATCAAACTTTTATTCTGTAATTAATTTCCAATACAATTGAAATAGAATAGGAATGCAATATTTTACGTCATTACGTCAATGATTAGTTTCAAACTAATTTTATTTTAAATACATATTGTTACATTTTCTGTTATTTCATTATTTTCCGTATTATAGTATCATATATCATCTATATTATCAGTTACTAAATATCAGATAATATATACAAATAGATATTGGCTATGAATTATCTCTATAGTTACATTTCTACGCTATCCACAGCATCTGTCGCCACAACAAAACCGCAACAGCTTTCAGGGCACGTATTCCTCGGGTTTGCACGTCGCTTACACTATTTGGGTCACTTCCCTCACGAGCCTCTGAACGCTGGAGATTCGGTAAATTGTTGCAATTTATACCTTTAAGCTTTGCTTTAATTTTTTGCTTAAAAATATGGTTCTTTCATTTTATTTTTATATTATATAATTGTGATTCCATTACGTTACACTGTAGAAAGAAACGATATTAACTCCTATAAAGGAGTTAATATCTGTAAAGATAAGCATTAACGTTTGCCTGAGTATAAAAATCTATTTACGATCCTAAATCCGTTCGCCAAACATTGAGTTCACGGCAACCCTCTCAATTTAGAAAGAGGCCAATTTTCATCAGTGGACTTTTATTGCTGTATTAATGATTATGCGAATGTTAAGTAAAATAATAAGTACTTTAATACGTTCTACGTCTGTTAAATTATCTTCATAAATGATGGTCATTCTACCAAAAATTACTATAGAGATTTAAAGAAAAACTAGAGAAACGCGCTTGTAATTCATAATTCTTCACCTCAACGATATATACTAAATACTGAGCTAAAATATTAAATTTGTTTCAAAACATAAATAGAACAATTATCATATACAAATTAAAAAATAAAACAAAGTTATAGCCAAATTGAATGCATCATCAACATCAACAGCCTGCGGCAGTCTACTACTGGATATAGGCCTCTCCCATGAAGCGCCACCTAGCCCGATCTTCGGCTTCACGCACCCAGTTCTGCCACCCGCCATTTAGCCAGAGGGCGTCCCACACTACATTTACTTAGACGCGGTCTTCACTCCAGCACCAGTTTGCTCCAACGATTGTCGGATCTCCGACAAACGTGACCAGCTCCTTGCCACTTTATTTTGCCAATTCGATAGGCTATGTCAGTGATTTTAGTTTTCTAGCGAATTTGTTCATTCCGAATCATATCTACCAGAGAAACTCCGAGGAAAGCTCTCTCTATAGCTCTCTAAACTAGTCTGAGCTTGTGAAGCAGACGGACTGTCAGCGCCCACGTTTCGGCGCCGTAAGAGAGTAATTCAATGCATTTTACATTTTATTCCTTTCTACAGCTCATATATGTTGCTTGTTTGCACATTTCTGGAGGAACGGACATTAACCCCACCACGCTTGTCCAATGCCGATTAGCAGAGTAAGCAGACTTGGAATAAATATCTGTAGTTCATACAGGGGATCGATTCCGCGACTCTGTCTGTGTGACTCTGTCAGCGTAGCCTCGCCAGTTAGTTAATTGATCGTCACTGAGCGAATTGGTTACATGTTTATACAGCATGAGTAAGGTTCTGAGAACCGTATAAATAAAATACGGTTAGCATTTAAAAAAATAAACAAAAGAAAAATTATAAAAGGGACAACACGTATTTAACCATAAAATTCAACCTTAAAATAAAAAACAATATAACCGAAAATAATGTGGGATTATAAAAATGAAACTGTTTAAGCTCTTTGACAGATTAAAGATTTTCAGATCAAGTTTTAAATTTACGCATCCAATTAGATTATTCGTGCCTCCAATTTACAGCAAAATTTAGGTTTATTTTACGGCATCATTAAAATTCCACTTTAAACACGACGTTAAATCATGAATTTATTATGTAATAAAATGCCTTGAAAAGCTTTCATTTTCATTTAAAATAATTATCTGAAGTGAAAGTGAATTCGTGTAAAATGGGCTGAGTTTAGAAAAGCCGTTAAGAGAAACAATATTAGTATCTATAGACACGATTCGGAATTAAGAACTCCGTTGAAAAATCAGTCACTCACATGAGCTTTGAGAAAGCTGAAAAAAACAAGCCTACACATAACTACACGTTAACGTTTCTTACTATCAGGCGGCACGCAGGCTCGTTTGCCCTCCTATCCTATAAAAAAGTGGTAATGGGCAGATCATGGTTGCCAAATAACCGACTTTTGTTGATGTAGATGATGCATTAGTGTGGACCACATTTTGACTACCTAATTTGTTAAAAAATGATGGCGACGTTGTTCGCCACCCGTCACGTCTTGATACCCACGAGAGCGAGAAGCGAATAACGGAAAGCCGTTTCGCTACAATGAATGTAAAAGGAAGGATGGATGAAAAAATGGATGAGTGTGGAGGATGCAAGGAGGGTGTACTGGGATCGTGGCGGATGGAGATCTGTGGTCTCTGCCAACCCCTACGGGAAATGAGCATGATGATATGTATGTATAGTTGTTTGCATTTTGACTTACATACTATAGAACGTCCGCCAGATAGATAGATGGAGTGACGCTCTTCTCAAGGCGACAGGCAGAAACTGATTATGTGTAGCCGAAGACGAGACGAAGACTATGTCAAGCAGTGTACTGCCGTATGCTGACAATGATAATGAAGGCTTTTCAGTTAAAATTGTTATTTATAGATCAAGTATTTCCTGCAATAATAAAGTTTACAATATGTGTTAATTAATGTATTAGGGCAATTTACGATCTCCAATCACAGAAGTCGTGCCAGCAAGTGTTCAAGAAGCTTGGCCTACTACCACTGCCAACTCTCTATATATATGAGGTGTGTTTATTTGTGTGGAGGTATAAAGAACTATTTAAAACAGCTAATGATAATGCTGGTCTTAACCGGCGTGATCCCCAAAGATTAGTGCCAAATGATCACCCCACACTGAGTAAATATATCAAAAGCTTCCTGTTCATGTGTATACGCATCTAAAACAATATACCTCACGAATTAAAACAATTGAACACAAGATTATTTAGTAAAAGACTATATGAATGGCTAATAGATGGCAATATATATAACTAAGGACTTTTTTGCTTTTAAAGATCGATCGAATGTATATTATAAATAAATATATTTTTTTTATATTATATATTCACGCCTGCAGGGGTTCGCAGAGACCACAGATCTCCATCCGCTACCATTTATCGCAGCGAATCGGCTTCCATTCATCAATCCATTGGTCGCTTTTCGCCCTCGTGAGAATCAGGACGTGACGGGTGGCGAACCACGTTACCGACATTTTTTTTATTTCAAAAAATTAGGTATATTAAATTCGTCTTAGTGAATCTCACGAGCCGCAAGGGCGGATGGAGGTCAGCCCCAGCAGTTCCTTGCATGCTGAGGTAAGGCGCCATAGTACCCGGGGGAGCCTTATCCCGGGACGGCCGCACACTAAATAAATTATAATTTTAATGACAATATAATAGTTTAGTTATTTAGTATTTAGATCTCTATTTATGTAATAATTAAGGATTTTTTTACGCCATAAGTGGCAATGTAATGGAGCTTTTATACCTCTTTTTTCATCAGAGAAAACTCCTGCATATTTTATACTGCTCTCTGTAATCATTACCAGAACACATAAGTGCTTGGTAATTGTGAACAACGGTTCATGGTCAATTAGTGCTTTTGCTTAAAGAGGTTATAAATAATGCGATAATTTCTACCGTAGAAAAGAAAAAGTAACATTCTGGGATTTCGTTTGACTTAAATTATATGTAAAGACAATTTAGTCTATTTCGATTGCAGAATTAAAGTAACGGCGTATTAAAATAAGGGTTTTTATAGCAATACGGTAGAACTAGTTAAGGACTACCTCAAGGGGGCTATAGAAGGAAGGTTTATATAATTCACGCGATGGTTTTATTTTTAACGTTGAATGGGCTGCCTTAAAACAATATTAAATTTATTTTTTAGTATGAAATTAAGATAGGTAGTCTTGGTAATTTTGACGGAGCGCAAAAAAATCGATAAAAAAATATTGCTAAAATTAATCAACGTCAATCTTTGATAAAAATTTAATGGTATATTCACTATGGCCACCAAATAGGTGGTTTTTTTATAGCAGAGCAGGCAAAGGAACATGTGTGTAATCTGATGGAAAGTGATCACCGCCATCCATACACACCATCAACGCCGAAACGTCACAAATATCGTCCTTTCATCATAACCAACGTAGGAATAGGTTCAGCCATATCTCGACGATGCGAAGTCATCAAAGGACGCCCAAAAACCGCTGGGAACAGCGACATCTAGGCTCGGGGGGCGGTCGCCCCTTTGAGTTGCTGCGCGAGCAGTGGGGTTCATCCCCGAGGCTCGATCCCACACCCCTGTGAGTGTGGATGTCCTCTTATGTATATGTGTCCTTTCATCTCTTGAATATCCCTATATCGTAATAGTTCGAAAACACCGCGGATCGTAGATGAAAAAGGAATTTAGGAACAACCGGTAATCTAGTAAGTTAATCTGCATAAGTCTTCGTAAGTAACTTGACAACAATAATAGTACAGATTCGACATATGTTTGTGTATGAATTTCGAATCTGTAACGCAGGCTTGGAAGCGATCACAACTTCCTCGGAACGCATCGTGAGAAAGAAACCCGCAATAACGATTTATTTTATGATCATTTTGTTTTTAACTTTATATTTTAGGATTAGTAACGATTAAGAACAACACTGACGACGAAGATATCTCGGCGGTAAGGGCTGCGCCTTAACCGTGTGACCGTAATGAACGATTGTGAAACGATTAAAAACGCATAACAAATACAAAGGCAAAAACGCATAACAAATACAAAGGCAAAAACGCATAACAAATACAAAGGCAAAAACGCATAACAAATACAATGTATGTAAAGAAATGCGTCACTATGTAATAATCTTTATTTCAGACATTTTTTTGATTCATACATTTTTGTTTTAGTAATTACGTTAGTAAATCATTTACATTGAAGCCTAAAAAAATAATGTTAGTAAATGATTTACATTGAAGCCTAAAAAATAATGTTAGTAAATCATATATGGACAGTCAAAAGTTTTACTTAGCTAAGATCCGCGACAAGCAAAACAATAACAGACACAACGCCAAACACACACTATCACTTTTCCATCTTGTACACGACACGTGTTTCGCCCCAACACGAGGCATCTTCAGGTATAGTAGACTCTACGGAAGACAACCGAAAAGTTTTTTTTTGTCCTTTCGGTTGTCTTCCGTAGAGTCTACTATACCTGAAGATGCCTCGTGTTGGGGCGAAACACGTGTCGTGTACAAGATGGAAAAGTGATAGTGTGTGTTTGGCGTTGTGTATAGTGGGGTGGAGAGTTGATGGGCGATTTTCGGTAAGTTTTTGGTTTAAGTTCCAAATAAATCCACTAAACCCAACGGAAAAACACACATTATTAATTTTCTGTTATTGTTTCGCTTGTCGCGGATCTTAGCTAAGTAAAACTTTTGACTGTCCATAGAGTGATGGATTTCCGCAAAGTAACGCCTGACTCCATTAATAAAGTTAGTAAATCATTTATATTGAAGCCAATTTAGCTTAAATAAATTTGCTCCATTTCGATTTCATTTCCGAATAAAGAAAACCGTTTGTTTGTTCATCGAGCGATGAGGACAGAGCCAATAAATATTAACCATGAAGCTGACGGATTGAAAGCGGCGCTTTTAGCGCGCAGTTTAAGATGTCTCTGCGACCTTCAAACGTGCTACTCAAGCAAACCGATGCCATTGTATAGCCTTTTGTTAAGTCCATCGATTATGAGTTTGTAGACCTAGACACGGGAGGTGTCACGAGGCGGTGAAATGATCGAGATATATTGTATACTATAATACAAAAATAAATAATCGACATACATCCTAACCTATCCTATTCCGGATTCGGGATCGTAGACTGAGTTTTAGTCACGACTTACGACATTAACTGGGAGAAATGAGGTAGCCTTTTCGTTCCTTTATCTATATATGAAATCGATGTATTATAGGTTTTTTTTTCACCACCATAAATGAAGGGCAAACTCTATGTGAAAATTGATTTAGGGTACGCGGTATATCCTCGGCGAGCACTTAACTCAAGTTCCTGTTCGATTATGCGAAGTATTTTTATCCGGTATCCATATCTTAAGGGAAAATATTTTCCGTTTTCTCGAGAGTTCCCTGTGAAATCAGGTCGCGGAAGTATTCATTGCAAGTGTAAATTTTATGAGTATAATTCGCTTTAACTTATACGAGTATGAAAAAGGAAGAAGTAAAGAAAATAAACTCTTCATTCATAAAATCACATGATGATGATGAGTTGTATAATGACCCGAACGTCATCAAAACCATTATGATTGGACGCCTTCGTTGGGCTGAGTACGTAGTACGGATGGACGAGGATAGAGTCCCCAAACGCCTATTCGACGGCAAACCAGATGGTCGTAGAAGCCGCGGAAGGCCTAAGCTCAGATGGCTAGATGGAGTTGAGGACGACTTAAAGGCAATCGGTGTGAGGGGCTGGAGGGAATCAGCTAAACGAAGATCCGACTGGAAAAACTTACTGAATCAGGCTAAGGCCCACTCGCGGCTGTAATGCCTTGATGACAAAAATAGAATCGCATGCGGAACACCCAAAATAAACATACTTGCAGAAGAAGGCATGTATGAAATGCGTAATATTTATTCCAATAATGGAACTTCTAACTACATCTTCTACTTTCTACCTTAAGTACGGCTAGATAAAATGATTTTTCATGAAAATAGAGGTATTTTATAACGCTCCTCCATTTGCCTTTGTACCCGCTACCGCCGCAATGAAAAGCTCCAGCGCCTACTGAAGAGCGGTACCACCCCCGTTGGGAATCTATGATCTAAATGTACGAGTACTGTAGCTCGTGGTGTCGTAAGAAATGATTATTATTATTATCCCAGAGTGGTTTTTACTACTCAGGAGCTGCTAGCTATCTACAGATATTTACTCCCATAATTGTCTCTCGTTATGGCGCCCACTGAAAGAAATGGCGTTGCTCTTTGGAGCTAATCATAGATTAAAGATTACTTATATTTAATTATGAAAATCCTACAGCTGCTTTGAAAGTGTCGTTTTTTTATTATGAATATGAAAATTCTCTTGATGAATCTTGAAGCTTAATTAAGTTTTTTCATTGTACTGCTACCCTGCCATACGTATAAGCATCATCATTAAGAACAGTATTTATTCATTTTTCCATTCAATTAGAAGCTGAAAGCCATTTCAAAGTTCTAATTCGCTTAGTTATTACAGTTTTGTGCCAGCTGTGAACAATGTTTAATATAAATTATTTACCTTTGTATAAAATTTTGAAGTTAATAAATTAAATTAAAAGTGATTTATTATTTCGGATTTTTTTAACAACCCATGTATGTCCCACTGCTGAGCACGGGCCACTCTATTTCTGGAGGAACGAACGCTAACCCACCACGCTTTTCCAATGCGGATTGGCGGGGTTACCATAGTTGGAATAAATATTTATAATCCGTACATATATTTCTTTCGATGCGAGGATTGAACCCGCGACTGTTGACTCCGCGGGCGGAGAGCCCCGCCACTGAGCCAATTGGTGGTCGGTTATTTCGTATTAGTGCTAATTGTTTTTTGGAGAAACATCATGGATTTTATTTTTACTTAAACGCTGCTTTATTTTATTTCATTAGTTCTCTTTGTATTTTCTCTCATAAGTATTCCATTTCCATCTAATATGCGGTTGATGAATACCTTGAGGCGCTTCTCCCTTTTCTTAGTGCCGCTCCGATTAGTGGAAATTGACCTTAAGACATTAAATACACTAATTTTACAAGTTTCTTTTGCTTTTACATGTTAATCAGCTTATTTATAATGTGCATATGTAAATAGGACATCTCAAAGACCGGCAACGCATTTGTAGTGCTTCTCATCAGCACAAATCGACACATTTGCTTACTCATTTGCCTCCCTGTCCCGTAAAAAAACATCATGGTTAAATAAATAAAAGTAGACTACTGGTGGTACTAAGAATAATATCCACTATTAAAATTACTTAAATTCTTCGTAATCGCTTCAAGCAACCTTTTAAATGTTTGTTTTCGAAAAAATTTTTCATTACTAGAATTCATATTATGTGATGTAATGCTTCTTAAAAAAACATGGTTCACGGCTATATTTGAATAATATTATAGATGGAATCGAACTTGCATACAAATGGAACGTATTATTTGACGTAAAAATTAATAAATTGATTAATCGAAATAAATATATAGTTAACGAGAATCGGAATATAATCAAAACTATTGACATTAAAAAAGGATACTCGTGTTCATAATGGAACACGAGAACTTCATGAAAAATTAAATAGAAGAAAATCAGAAAAAGGGACAGTCGAAGAGGCAATTAATATTTTATCTTAATTCAAAAAGATGTATAAAATCGTAATATTTTTCTAAAAAGCACATCGAAATACAGTAATTAGATTTTATGTTACGAAGTAAGTCGTAAAATATAAGATAAGAATATGTATGCTGTTGCTTTAACCAGATAATTTTTTTATAGCAATTATTAAGCTGTTGAATTTGTACAAATTCGAATTGCATTTGATTGACTAACACTTTGAAATGTATGAGTCGCTTGCATTCATAATCTGTAGGTAGAGAACTAATATTATTAGACCAAAGTTAAGAAAATTCTAGCAAAGTTCCAAAACTTGTCACACAGATAACATGATATCGGTGTTTAAATTGTAAGAAACCTTAACTTCAGAACATTTGTAAGAATTTTCTTCTGAATTTCTAAATTCAGCTCTTCGCTATAGCATGTTTTAATCAAGAAGTGTCTCAAAATAAATCCTACAGAAGGGAGAACTTTTGGGATCCTAATAACTACTTATTAAGTTATGATAACGTTTTGTTCTGCTCTTGATTGCGTATTCCGATAGCTATCAAAGTTTTCTCTGTTAAATCATTTAAAATTATATAATCACATAAAACTAATTAACAATTATGAAATATCTTAGTAATCTATCTATATATAATTTTGCAAAATAATTTAAAGTGAATTGAGTTAAGGTATAATTATTTATCTCTTGGCGACTTGACTGTCATCGTTGGCTCATTAGCGAAGCTTACGCTTTCGGAGTCATTAGTCGCAATTTCGATTACCGCATTAAGATAAATTTAAGGTCTTCAGGTAATGTAAAACCTACACGTATTTATTAGTCTGGGTATTTCTCCAATCAGCTTTGAACAAGCGTTGTGGGTTAATGTACATTCTTCCAGATATGGGAGCCCGTACCCATCAGTGGAACATATATGGGCTGTAAAAAACATTTCCTTCGTCTGAGTTTATTTAAAAGAGATTTTTAACTTTTTAAAAACTGAAAAAATTTGCTTCACCTCAAAGTGAATTATCCAGAATATGCTTAATAATAAATAATATACGTGTTATATCTCTATATATACTAATATACGTGTTATATATATCCACTTGACATTTCTATCATTTGATTGGGTAGTTAGTTTATTTTTCCCAAAGGTTCTGTTCTATAGAGGCTGTTAAAATATCTTAGCCATTTGTTTTTTTCATATAAATGTAATTTTCTTAAAGTGTTTATCTTCATCATCATCATATGGTCCTATGTCCCCGAGATGGGGCAGAGGGCGTCCACAGTGCTTCTCCATTGGGATCGGTCTTGAGCGACGCGCTTCACTTCAGGCCACGTCAACCCGATAGATTTAGTGTTTAGTGATAAAGTGTTTATCTTACTTGTATTAAATTTATATTTTATTTATTTGTATTAATTATTCTTTTAACAAACATTTATTTACAAATTTCACCGAAACTTATCGAAAGAGCTCGTAAAAAACGTTGCTTCCATCTGATGAATACTGATAATATATAAAAGAGGTTTTTAAACTTGGTAAAATCTAATTGGTAGAAACTAATAAATAACGTAGATAGTAGTAGTAAACCCACATAACAATTTTATTCTTTGGTTGGGTAGTTTTTTCATGCAAAGATACGGTTATTTGAAGGCTGTTACAAATTTCTTAACCTTTTTTTATTATAATATATAAAGGTACTTTCCTAAAATAACCATTGTATTATCATTTTATTTATTTATTTATTATGGTTATTTATTCTTTTAATTAAAATTCATTTACAAATTTAACAATACAAATTTAACTGATAGCTGATACAAAAGAAAAGAGTTTGGGCCAGTTTTTCTCACAAATAAAAAGGCTATTCAGTGATAGTAACTAGCGTTCTTTGGCATCATGCCACACGGTCAAGGGTTATTTCATTAAAGTTTTGTTATTGTTGTTAATTGTAATAATAGTAAAAAAAGTTACGATGATATATTTAAACTTTAGAATATCCACTATCACAGAGCCTGATTTTTCGATGCTCCCTGTTCTATTTCAAAGCTACGTGACTGGCTCGAAGAGACTTGAATGGGTGCGCTTGAAGGTTTTCTAATCTATTGCTCCTAGATAATCCTAGGACCATTTATTCTGAAGTTGTGCACATTCAGAAAATCCACCTGGGTGATTTTTAACCAGTGTGTATTTCAAAGGTTCAAAAATATTTCATGATGTTATCATTAAATCAAAAACAAAATTTTGATGTATTTATTGCCGTTTGAGTTATACTCTCATATCAAGCTGGCATAACATAGGGCCTCTCCATTACTACTCACGTGTGGTATACTGCCATAGTCTGCCATGACTATGGCAGCAAACACTAATAGATAGGCATCAGCGAGTACTTTAGTAATAAAAACCAATCTACGATTTCCACCCCGCCTGTTATCGTCTTCTTTTGTCAATATAAAGAATTTGAATTTATTAATTGTTTATTAATTCGTAAATAACCTATATATAATATATCATCGTCATCTTCATCAGACTACAATAGTCTAAAGAAGTTCCGCTGAACATGGTCTATATTCCCCTAAGACGAGCCGCCTAGCTCAATCTTCAGCTTTACGCAAACAGTTTCTCGAAATTAGTTTCAGATCGTAGCTCCATTTGACTTGGGTAGACGACCCCAATAATACGATTGCCAATATGTGGTTTTAACTTTTTTCTCGGTTCTCCGACAGACGTGCTCCACCCAGCCACTACAGTTCGCTAACTTAGAGAGTTATGTCGGTAATTTAGGATCTCCGGAAAGAAAGTCCGAGCGTAGCTCGCTTAATAGCTCCCTATGCGAATTTAAACTTGTAAAGTAAACGGATTTTAATTATCCATGTTTCGACTTTATAAAAGATAGTTTTTTTTATTTTAAACTTTAATATCATGCAGTTAAAGTAATGAATTCTGGAAAGTCATTCGAAACCGACACCACAGACAAGCAGTTTACTTTAATATCACTCGGTTATGTGGACAGTCAGATTTTTTACTTAGCTAAGATCCGCGACGAGCACGACTCTATGAAAATCTTCTATAATATCTATAAGTATACTCTATAGTAGACTCTACGGAAATCTTCTATAGTATCTATAAGTATAATCTATAGAAGACTGTATGGAAATCTTCCGTAGAGTCTACTATACCTGATGATACTTCGTGTTGAGGCGAAACATGTGTTGTGTACATTGTGGAAGAGTGATAGTGTGTGTTTGGTGTTGGTATTGTTGATAGTGGTTGAGAAATGGAGAGTTACTGACGGCCATTTTTTCGGTAAGATTTAGTTTGAGTTCCCCGTAAATCCACGTCCTCCAGTAAAACAGACACTTTATTATTTTTCTATTTATGTTTGCTTTGTCGCGGATCTTAGCTAAGTACAAATTCTGACTGTCCACATAGTAATGGATTTACGCAAAGTAGCGCCTGACTCCATTAGTAGTGGTGGAGCCACGCTGCAGACGAATACTCTGTCAAGAATGGCATATTATTTGTCTGTAGCGTGAATGGACAGACTCGCCCGGGGAAGTAGCCCACTCCAGCAGAAAACCGGCGTCTGAGTGGTAGCTTACTTACCGCGTTTCGGCGAGCGGCCGACTTCCAGAGGCCCAACACCTTCCCCCCTCCGTCTTCACCTTCCCCGCCCATTCCCACTCCCATAATGCCACTTCCCTTAAAGGTCGGCAACGCTTGCGCACTGCCTATGGCGCTGCGGAAGTCTATAGGCGACGTTGTTTGCTTTCCATCAGATGACACGCCTGCTCGTTTACCTTCCTATCCCATTAAAAAAAATCATCACTTGATTAAATTTCACCTGGTTTAACTATTTACCGTTGTAAATATTATCCCACAAGCTTTCGTTACAACTCTTGAATATTTTATGCAAAAACACTATTTTATTATTTATCAAGATGACCTACATAACGACTACTACTCGAAACGAAAGGATTGAGCGGAATGGTTTTATAACCCATGTACTATTAACGCAGAAAAATTGCTGCAAAATTGCGAAATTAAAAATTTGTATGAAGTACAAATTTATTTAACTTACGAAAATATTTAAGAAAACTAACTTAAGAAAATATTTTATATTTAAATATAATATTATAATAGAATTAAATCCATGGATTTATCCATTATAGTTATATTATAATAACAAAACGGGATACTTATTGAAAGGAAGCCGCGGAAGGCCTAAGCTCAGATGTCTAGATAGAGTCGAGGACAACTTAAAGGCAATTGATGTGAGGGGCTAGAGAGAAAAAGCCAAACTAAGATCCGACTGGAAAAAATTGCTGAACCAGGCTAAGGCCCACCCGCGCCTATTAATACATTGATGATATTACTTATTCAAATGTATTTCACATAGAAATATAAATAAATATTTGAATTGGTGCTTAGAATTTCTAAAATAAATTACAAAAGATAAAATAAGTCGAAATCTGCTAAAGTCTAAAAGCTAACTTTAGAGTAAGCAAACTCTCAGCCCAACGAGCAGACAAGTATTGGAGTAGACGAGTGCTACACTAGAAACCGCGTCTGGGTAAACGTAGTGTGGGACGCCCCCTGGCTAAATAGTAACAATCTGCAAGGATGACATGCAGGAACTGGATGCGTGAAGCCGAAAATCAGGTGGCGCTTGTTAGGAGAGACCTATGTCAACAAGTGCACAGCCGCAGGTATCATGATGATGATAATCATGTTATGATAATTCACACTTATAATAAAAAACTACTTTTAAATAACATTTACGCTTACGGGTAGAGTGATCTGAAAATGAAAAAAAGCAAATAGGAAAGAAAAAGCCATACTTAAAATTGCTACAGAAGGGTCTAGAAAACGCCGACAAAAAGTCAAAGTATGTCACCATCAGCCCTGATTTTACCGTGGCCATCTAATCATTGACAATCAACGAAAGGTACCAAATAAGACGAGATCAGAATAATCAATCTACCACTTTTAAAAAAAAAATATTTCGAATTAAATAAACTCATTTTAGAGGAAAGTAACTTCTTGTATATTTATTTTCACAGCCCATATATGTTCCACTGCTGGCCATGGGCCTCCCAATTTCTGAAAGGAGGGAGTAACCCAAATAACCCACTACGATTATCCAATACAGATTGGTGGTAATGCCTGAACTACGTATTACACTGGCCATTAAACGCTTTAAGGGAAAAAAGTAAAATGCATATATTAAATAATGCAAAAAATATTATTTATCATTACATTATTTTATTATTTTTTTTATATATTCACGCCTATCCCCCGCAGGGCTCTATCCGCTACCATTCATCGCAGCGATCTCCATTGGTCACTTCTCGCCCTCATGAGAATCAGGACGTGACGGGTAACGAACCACGTCGCCGTCATTTTTCAACAAATATTAATTATTATTTATTATTATACTTTTTTATTAAGCTTAATAAACAAACATACATATGTGTTACATAGAGTGTTATGAGATCGATTTTTAATAACAAAAACTGCATATTTTCATGTTTTGTTATCTCACCACGACCCGAAGAGTCGCATTTTTAAATTATAAAATATGACCTCCGTTCATTATTAAATACTGTCTCCATATAATTTATAGTTTACTTTTTACAATAAAAAATGAAAAAACCCATTATTTTTTTAAATTCTACAATAATAATCAGAATCATAATATTTAAATAATACATTTGAAGTTTATCTATATACATGTGTATAATAGAACAGATAATGGAAGGATTTGGTTTCCGACTTAGAGCGATAGTATAATATAGTATTAGGCATGGGATGATTAGCTACTACTCCGTTATTCGAATGTTGACTTACTATTCTGTGCGCAAATGTAATTACAAAGGGGTGTGATTTCACCTCCGCACTAGGTTAATTACTGCTATTCAAAATTACATATGAGTGAACTAACATCTAAAATACAAATTTAAGGTTCGAAAATTATTAGAAACGTAATTAAATATTTGTACTACTAACTTTCACTATTCTAAAACCCTTAAAAAGCTTTTAAGGAAAAGTTAATGATGGTTACCGTTTGGTAGTGAAACGGCAAACGTATTATTTTGGATAGCGTATTTATAAAATAATTTGGAAAAGACCTTTCTTAATAATTCCTAACGTAATTCAAAAAATCACATATAATTCGATGACAAAATAACTTTACTTTCGTTTCATTTCTTGTAAAACTCAAAGTAATGTTAAATTTTTTGTTTAATATTTATTTAATAACACAGTATAAATCAATGTTTGTTTTTGATAATTAAACATCGCAAATCGCATCATAAATCGATAATATACGATTTATAGGAAAATGTTAATAATCGGAAATAAACGATTATATTAACGGCAATAGTAAAATAAAATTACGGGTGTATAATATTATGCGTAAGCTGAAATCGATTTCTCTTACACAGATAAAGAAAACATAGTACAGTTATTATACAGCATAGTCATTTATGCAATAAAATAGTACCTTTGTGCTACTATCTCATTTATATACTATATTTTTATATTTTCTTTATCTTTCTGTTTACATAAAATTATTAAGTAAATATAAGTTTAAAATCTAAGAGATTTTATATGTATATAACTACAAAAAATATATAAGAACATAATCATAAAAATAAACATAAGATACATACAGGAAATATGTTATAAGTAAATACACGCACTTCATGTTCCTTTAATATTCCACGAATTCTTTTATTCTTTCATTAAATATAAATACTTAGTAACTTGATTTAAAAAGTTCTAACATAGAACAATTCTAGAAGTAATTGTAATCAAAGCCGTCCGTCCGCTTAACATTATAGCCTTTCAGGTATAAATTAATAAGGGGACAGGAAATTAAGGTGAGTCAGCATTTGCTGGAAGTCGCACAAACTTTCTTAATCAAAACTTAATTCTGAATAGCAAATATTGACTATAGAATAAATTTAAGTTACTTACTGATTTGCCGCGAATTTTCAAATTATGAAATTATAATATTACACAAATGAATAAATATTATGATTAAATATTTAGATCACTTATTAAATATATATATTTAATAATTATTATTATATATTTTTTTATATTATATATTTTTATGTCTTTCACTTTTTATTTATAAAGATAATTCACATTTTTTTTAGTTATGATACGAAAGTTAATTTTAAAATAGAACTAACAGTTTTTTTCCACCTGTTTGTATTCGAACCCGATGATATATTTTAGTACGTCATTACAAACTCGATCCGCACTCAACTAGTGGGCGATCAGTGTGGCGCCTCAAAGTCTACTGCCGCCGGCATCTGCATTTGACGCTTATGTCGAACCAAGCTTTAAAGCAATAAATTATTTGCAAAGCGTAAAAAAAATCCAAATTCAATACATATACGATATTATATAGCAACTCTATTTTTATACACATACTAATGATAAATTTAGAAATAGTTAAAAATATAAATTGAAATAAGCTTTTTAAAGCTTGTAAAAAGTTACTTTTTAGACAGCTATAAGTGAGTGTTGGGTAGGTATTTCAGTTCATTTCTGGTCGAATCGACAATAACCAAGCTATCCAAGGACCGACATCCAGACGCGGAATAGTTAGTTAATTATATGTATGCCCTATAAGATACACTATATATATATATATATATATATATATATATATATATATATATATATATATATATATATATATATATATATATATATATATATATATATATATATATATATACCGATCTGGGATATATATATATCCGTGATCATATTCAGTCGTCATACGACACTTTTATAAGTGAAATTAAAGTTTTTATTTATTTTCTTTAAAAATCGATTAATATTACAAGACTAAAATAAAAAGTTTTATATGATGTTTATTTTATATGAAAACATTAAAATATTTATACATGCAGACAAATTAAATCGAAATTTAATGTCATAACAATACACAGTATCATACTTTTGTAGGAAATATAAAATTTGAAATATTGGCAACCAAAATACAATTACGATTTACGGGGTCGGGAACAAATCGAGATCAAATTTTTATTTCATTCATTTGTATTACAATTTTTTTTTGTATTATTTATTATAATTAGCATGAGTGCGTGCAGTGGTAATATGTACCTACATATATACATATGTACATATTACCACTATATGATAAACTTGCGGAAAAAAAATCCAAAAAAATTGTTCTATATGTCAGAAACTTTTTGACAGATTTTTCTGTACAATATTGATGAACCGACTTGTCTGAAGGAATAACACCTATAAAAAACTTAAAAGTAATATAGTAGTCTTCCTTCTGCCCTTTATTCAATTAGCCATTAGAGCCGAAGGACTAACCTTTTTTAATTTTTAGTTAATTTGAATTAAATAAATTGTTGGTGAAACAAAGCATCTAGTAATGAATAAAAATGACACATCAATTTTATCCTAATGAGTTTCCTTGAATTTCCTTTCGTTTAAGATCGCAACAACGCACGACGGGAAAGTTAGTTGAAATATAAGATGATTAATGGAGTCAGGCGTTAATGAGGAAATTCATTATTACGTGGACAGTCAGAATTTTACTTTAATAGTTCAAGTATTATATATAAAAAATTACAACAAACATACGTACTGAAAATAATTAAGTTAAAACGCTTAAAACTTAAACTAATTTACCAAAAGTATTTTTAAAGCTGGCAACACTCCGGCAATGTTCTGATTACAGTTTTAATAGGGACATAGGTAACCCGTCAGATGACCCGTTTGCTCTTTACTTGCCTCTTCGAATAAAGTTGAGACTGTTGAAAATGACAGAATTTTATTTCATCGCCGTACAACTCATGTGACGTATAATAAGGGGTTGATTATATTCCTTTAATTTAGTTTTTACTAGTGGTAGAGCCACGCTGCAGACGAATATTTTGTCAAGAATGGCTTATTATTTGTCTGTAACATGAATGGGCCGGCTCGCCCGGGGAAGTACCACACTCCCGCAGAAAACCGGCGTCTGAGTGGTAGCTTGTCTACCGCGCTTCGTACGGTGAGCGGTCTGAGTTCCGGAGGCCCAACACCCTCCCCTTCCCACTCCCCCTCCGATTCCCACTCCCATAATTTGACTTTCCTTTAAGGTCGGCAACGCTTCCGCACTGTCTATGGCGTTGAGGATGTCTATGGGTGGCGTTGGTTGCTTCCCATTCGGTGACATGCCTGCTCGTTTGCCTTCCTATGACATAAAAAAAATTTGGATATTTCACCAGAATATCATAGTAAATTGACCTGACCTTACCAATAAGGGAGCGTAATTTCTTTCCGTGAGTGCATGATGGCTATACGAATAAGATCATTTACTTCCAATTGTATTTTATGGGTTAGGGAGGCAAACGAGCAAGCGTGGTGCCTAATAAAAACCAATCAACGTCGCCCCTATGGGACGACGTTGATTGGTCGATTGACGACATCCGCAACACCACAGGCATAACAGATAAGATATAAGTAGGCTTGTTTTTTGAAGGTTCCAATGTCGTTTTGGTTTGGAAATATCGCTGAAGAAGCTGGTTCCACAGGTGGTGGGTATGGTGATAATGAAAGATAGTTTCGGGAAAAATGCACCGTACTCGGTCACCACTCACCCAGATGGTGGGGATGAAACTTTCCTGTTTACTACCGCACGTGGTTGATGATTTAATAACTCCGACCTAGGATCATTTACTTTTTAGGACTGCAGATACAGATTGTGGATCATTAAGAAAAGTGTAGAATGATGGGAGAAATAAAGGCGGAAGAGAGTCTAGCTTCCGTCTAGATTCCGTATGTTCATCTCATTCTTTTTAGCGTGTGGTATTTCGCCATTATATTTAGCATAAGTGAAATAAATACAAGTAGCGGAGATGAAAAGCTCTTTAAAATCAACATTTGTAAGTTTGATATCTGCATTGGGATAAGTAATATACTGCTATATATTATACTATACATATTTATTTCATATAAACGTTTTTTTATAAAATTAATGCTTTCTAACCCATGATTCAAAGAAACAGATAGCAGGATCTACTAGTAAATATAAGTTGTAATAATTTTTATTTCAACGGAGAATTCTAAAAGCACATCATTTGTCAATAGATCAATAATCGGCCCCTACGTACTCGACCGCTGGACGTGGGTCTCTCCCTGGGGTGCGTCAAAGTATTGAACACCATCCTTATTCTTAAGCTTAAGTGATTGATATAAATCAGCTTGATTTTGTATTATTTGTTTACTTTTACCATTATCATTGTAATGTCATTATAATTCGTTTGGAGTATAAGATGTAACAAAAGTTGAGAAAGGGGTGCTTAGATGTTTTGGACATAGAAAGAATAGATGAAAGACGACTGCTAAAAGAAGTTTACGGAAGGGTGATTAGGGGAAGACCAAGATATACCTTGTTCAAATTGCTGAACTTCGCAAGAAAGGCCAGATGAAAAGTACCCTTAACCGGCGAGCTTGTATGAAGTGATGAGTGCGAAGAGAGATGAAACATAATGAAAGTGTGCCGGGTTCGTAGTCCATGTCTGTAACCTGTAGTCTCTGCTTACCCTTAAAGGAAACAAACGTGATTATATGTATTATTCGTCTAAAAACCTTTCTTAAAAGAAGACTACCTAGTAAGAAGACTAGTTATTTTGCGGAAATACATTACAAAGATGGAGTATCAACTCACCATGGTCACTACAGATGACGACGTATCACACACCTCCATTTTTAATATAAGTATAATACGTTTTGCACAACTTGACACGAGGTATCCTCAGGTGTAGTATACTCTACGAAAGATAACTTTGTTCGCAGCTCATTGTACAGCTCATATAGTTCGTGATTGTAAAGTATACCCCATCACTCATTTTCCAACACAGGGCCAAAGATACGCCTTTAAAATTTTTCTATCGTTTGTTAGTTTGGTAAAGTTAATATTAGACAGAAATGTGGAGGATGCTTTGAAAAATTCAATTTTCCCGCACAAGAGTAGCGTTAGGAAAACTTTTCCAGGAAATTTCTTTATTGGGAAATAGCATGCGAGTGTAGATACACAACTTATTGCTTGTACAATAAAAGAAAGGAAAATTCCGAGTTGCCTAACTCCGTAGCGCAATGAGACATACAACGAATTCAAGTTGTGCTGTAAACATTTTTTTACAGCCCATATTGGCTCAACTCCTAGTCACAGGGCCTCCCTATTTCTCAAGGAACGGACATTAACCCACCACGCATATTTCCACCAAAGCGGATTTTCGGTTCACCCAGAAATAAACACCGGTAGGTGTCACGACCATTGAATCCAAAAGCATTAGCTTCGCATCGGAGCCACTTAAGTTGTCATTACATTAAAACTCTTTTTTATTGCATTATAAATAGGGACTAACTAAAAGTGGCTAAATTAGTCATGCTAAAAATGGTCCCTCAAAGTTATAAATGGACAAAGGATCGACTTTTTTAATTTGGGTGCTGGCGTTTATGTTATAAATTCCGAGGACAGTTCACATGACTAATTACTCAAGTTTTTTGGAACTGGGATTGGTGTCACCTATGTATTATAAATTCTAATTTTATTACATCCTAATATGTTACTTTATATTATTATTATTACTATTTTGACTGTTCTCGAATATTTTGTTAATAATAGCATATTATTTGTCTGTAGCATGAATGGGCCGGCTCCCCGGGGGAAGTACCAGACTATCGCAGAAAACCGGTGTCTGAGCGGTAGCTTAGCTACCGCGCTTCGTCCGGTGAGCGGTTGAGTTCCAAAGACCCCTCGCCTCCCACCCCTCAACCCCTCCCATAATAACACTTTCCTTAAAAGCCGGCAACGCTTCTACACTGCCTATGGCATTGCGGATGTCTATGGGCGGCGTTGGTTGCTTTCCATCACGGAATACACGCCTGCTTATTTACCTTCCCATACTAATAAAAAAAACATTACAATTTGAAAGCAAGAAATACACGAATAAGCTTAAAACAAATATTTCAGTAGCCGGAAATTAATTCGTTATTCTTAGCGAACCCCAGCGCCGTCAAGCGGATATATGTCACGCAATCCTACCGTAGTAGACTTGAAGCAATTTTGGTTTAATTGCTTTTTCATTACACTTAATGATCGCGTATTATCCAGTTAATAATTACAATTGCATAAATGATTCATCATCTACATAGGAGAGGAAACGAGCAAGCGTGTCGTCTGATGGAAAGAAATCAACGCGACCTATAAACATCCGCAACACCATAGATATTACAGATGCTTTGCAGGCCTTTAAAGTATGTGTAGCCTGTTTTTAGAAGTTTCCAATGTCTATTTCTAATGTATCAGTTCGTAAATACCACCAAAGGTAGCTGGTTCCACAAAATTGTGTTGCGTGGAAGGAAGTTTCGGGAAATAAAAACCATAATAAATCGACACTGATCCAAATGGTGGAGATTAAACTTCTTTGTGGCAAATTGTGAGATAGTAGAATGCAACGACAGGATTTTTTTTGAATTCGAAACAATTTCTCTGAGCACTTGCCATGGTAAAAGCGAAAAGCATGCGTGAATAGAAATAAAAGCTCTTACTTTTTGCGTATTTGAAGCAGAGACTGGAGCTTTGGGTATATGAAGCAGGGACTGGAGCTTTGCATATATGAAGCAGGGACTAGAGCTTTGCATATTTGAAGCAGGAACAGCTTTGTGCATATTCGAAATAGGGACTGGATCTTTGCATATTTGAAGCAGGGACTGGAGCTTTGCGTGTTTGAAGTAGGGACTGGAGCTTTGCGTATTTGAAGTAGGGACTGGAGCTGTACGTATTTGAAGCAGGGGCTGGACCTATGCGTATTTGAAGTAGGGACTGGAGCTTTACGTATTTGAAGCAGGGGCTGGAGCTTTGCCTATTTGAAGCAGGGACTAGAGCTTTGCATATTTGAAGCAGGGACAGCTTTGCGTATTTGAAGCAGGGACTGGACATATGCGTATTTGAAGCAGGGACTGGAGCTTTATGTATTTGAAGCAGGGACTGGAGCTTTGCCTATTTGAAGCAGGGACTGGAGCTTTGCGTATTTGAAGCAAAGACTGGAGCTTTACGTATTTGAAGCAGGGACTAGAGCTTTACGTATTGATTATGTGATTACCCTTATTGAATCAGAGGTGAAGCTAATGCTTTTATAGTCAAATATCAAGAGCGTTGTAATAAAATAAATTCTAAGCACCATACTAATAAGTTCGTTAATGTGTTCCTTTGAAACATTCGTCACAATCAATGACTTGTAGCTGTCTCAATTGATGAACTAAGGCATCTCGCAGGGAGGAATGACTTTTTCATAGTCATCACGCTACTCAGACGGATTGGTAAAGCCTTCCATTTCGCATCGATAACTCTAACACGATATAGTAGTCCAAGAGACTATCACTATAAAATAATGTGTGTATCGTTTACTGTATTGTAACAGAAAACAGATAAATAAAAGGTCAAGTATTTTACGCTGTTTCTTCTCTATTCTTGGGAACTTTTTGATAGAAGCTGTATCGTTATCAGACTGCACTTGATAGGCTAAGTCAGTTTAACGATCAGTCAGTTTAAATAGACCTGTACAAGCGTTTAATGTTTTATCATCCGCATTCAAAAGACTGGCGTTTGTGTTCACAAAAGACCGACAACACATCTGAGTAGTCTCCAGCGTTACATATGTCTATGGACAGCGGTAGTCACTTATCGCCAGGTGACCTGCAAGTTTGTTTGTCTGCTTTGCTACAAAAAAAATTATAAAAATCCACATTCTTGGCCTACAAAACTGAGAGGCCTCTAAATTTTCCACGTTTGATAGATAGATTCGAATACTGATTACTTATGAGAAAAAAATAAAATATGTGTTTTGATGGGACAATAAGACAATCGCTGAGTCAAGGAAATTATATTATATATGAAGATCCACCAAGCGTAGTTAAATTTTTTTTTAGCTTCTTCGCGGTTACGGTGCGTAAATATGTTTCAAATCTAATCATTAGTCACTTACGAATCAATCTCAAATTAGACACGCATATTAGACACAGACTTAACATTACCAAAGTGAATGGATTCAGATAAATTGGATCATCCGTAACTCAATGAAGATAAAGACTCCAATTTCCTCTCTTTTACCGGGTCAATGGCTACGAAGTGTTACGGGAATATATTTCTTTAAGCTGGCGGTTCAGAAATTACTGTATCTTACCGATTTCAAATACATTAATGTATTAGTAATCTACTGTAGTGATACATAAATGTAATATGATAATAGTAATATGATTTTTTTTAAAATGTTTACATATGTTATAGGACACTAGATCTCATATTAGGATTCCCTGTGTTATGGGAAACTAAGCTCTTCCCTTCGTAAATAATAAATAAGTGTTATAACATAAATATCAAAACAGTAGACAAAGAAAAAATAGATTAAAAACTATTGATTATAAAAAATAGATAAAATGAGATAATAAATTATTAAAGATGTGATCTGTATGTGTGTGTATTCAATTTTTTTAATTAAACATAATAAAACTTTTTTACTTCTTTTACATTCGTAATTTTAAAATTTAAAATAGAAGGAAATAAATTAATTTATATAAAAACAAGACTCGATCGACTGACGTTTTTCGAGGGACATATCACCTTTCCTGGCATAAGAAATTAATATGGAATATAAAATGTAAAGTGATTCATTAATATAAAATATAATTCATTAATATAAATATAATTAATATAAAATGTAAAGTGATTCATTAATAAATTAACTTCATTTGGAAGAGTTTCACTATATCGAAGATAAAACCCCCTAAAGATCCCGTGTCGCTGTATCAGTACGGCTGGCACGTTATACTACTTTACTGTGCTATAGTAATACTTTATTGTACATATAAAACACGACATGCAAAAATTAAAAGGAAAGAAGATGTACAAAGGCAACCCTAACTCAATATATAATGAAAAAACAAATAAAATCAACACAAACGTTTTGATATAAAAAAACCATATGGTTCCGCAGATTCAATCGAATGTTTATATTGTGCCACTAGTAATTTATATGTTTTTAAAAGACAACTGGTAGGTTCTATTGTATTTCAAAGCTCACTTTTTTCTATTAATTCTAAGTCAAATAGTAGTTTTATATTGTTTCAATGCCCAATGATATTCTTACGTTGTTTCAAAGCCCACCGGTTATTTGTAAATTGTTAAAAGTCCCCTAAATAGTTATGTATACATATGTTTATGTACTCATAAGTCCAATGCTATTTTTTTTTTTTAAAAGCTATTATAATTTTTTTAAATTGAGAACTATGTACTATTCGTTTAACAAAAAAAAATATATATTATACGTTATATTTAATTTTATTCATATAAAGCTTTTGATTTACTTAAAAAGTATGTATAAATGTTATTTGTTTAAAAATGCAGCTTAAACAGTAGGTCATGTCACTTTTAATCACGTGACGTCATATGAATAACACAACGGTACACGCTGTAATTGGTTGTTTCGAATAAGTTGAAGAACAGATAAAATATATTAGAATTTCTAAATTTTATTTCATGATTTTAATTATAAATCGCTATTATTACACAAAAAACACAATGTTATGTTATGATTTTACAAACATTTTCTGTAACTATATTTGTTCTAATTACCATCCGATTGTCTATTAAAGAATTTGTGTCGTTCACAAAATACGATAATATCACTAATGATTGAGTATAAGACGAACACTCGAGACTTTTCCCGCCAACTTATATCAAAGACGTTGTGTTTTTATTTCATTTTCATAATCTTATATTATTATCAGTTATATTGTTTAATTGTGGTAGTATTTTATACAATATAGTTCAATTAAGGCGTATAAATGAAATGATATAAAATAAATGCATGTATCCTGTACTTTTTAAGTTGACTGAAAAAGTCCGTAAAAGTTTTTGGTAGATTAGCCACCATTTTTTCAAGTCGGAACGTGAGAAGTTAACTTTTTATATTTCAAGAGATTTAATGTTATCGTATTTTACGTGACACTGGCATAATAGTTACAACTAATCGCCATCAAAGAAAAGAAAAAAAAAGACGAACACTGCATGATTCTTTTAAAGCTGGTTCTTTTGGACATTTATAAATCATTTATTTCATCTTGAATTTTAATTATATAAATTATTTTTTTGTTTAAAATATTACAATATTTGACACCTAAGTAACTGCAAACTTAAATGCACTCAATTTAAAACTCAATTGCACGCCATATACTGATAAAACTTGTTTTTGTAAAAATAAATTTATTATTATTATTTGTTTTATAAATTTATTATTATTACCCCAGCAATCCGCCATGGACAAACATGCTGACAATGTCCCTTCCTCCAGGAATGGGGAGGTCCATGTCTACCAATGGAACATACATATATGGGGTGTATAAAAATTATACTAAGAGTATCGTCTTAAAAACTTCACATAAAGAAGAGGTATCTCTCTTCTTCTTCTTTATGTGTCATCTCCATCCCGGAGTTCGGCGACTATTTGTCCGTATTTAGTCCTATCCTTAGTCATGCGAATCAAAAACAGTACTTTCTACTTTCAACCAGTATTTTATATTTTTAGTCTATGAAATTCTTCTACCGCGGCCTCTTCTACCCCAGAATATTGCCCTCAAAAGTGACTTTAACAACAGTTACAGCATCAAAAAGATCAAAGCAACATATTTTGGATATAGTTGTCGAAATTAGAAATAAAATTTACTAAAAGTCATTATTGAAAATAAACTTATATTGATAAGTTTATTTACTATACTTTGAACTCTGTTATTGTGATAGATGTGCATATGATAGATAGCTGCAGTAAATTCAATCACTTGAGTTTATTCGAGGATTGAAAATATGCTTAGCTGGGAGTAAATTATTCACCTCGCTGGCTCCGTTGCCAAGCTTGACTGATCCCAGCATGAACTCGAATTATCTAGTTTCAATCTATTTATTATAATACCTAAAGCCATATATATAACCTTTTTTAGCTACTATCATTATTTATATAGAATAATAAAATGTGATAAAATAGTAAAAAAATTCCAAATATTCCTTTAAATTATAAACATCAACAAATAACTCAACGACCTAAATGTCCCACCTTCGATGTCTAGGATTGCGAGTTCAATTTCCGCATCGGTACAAATATGTGTATCTATGACGCAAATCCACCTTGGAGAAGCGTGGTGGGTTAATGTTAGTTCCTCGAGAAATGGGAAAAACCCATGTCCAGCAATGGGACAGATACGGGCTGTACAAAAAGGAATCAAAAATGTAGGCCAATTTTTTATGGGATAGGAAGGCAAACGAGCAGGCGTGTCACTTGATAGAAATCAATCAACGAAGACCCAGTGTCACAGGCATTACAGAAACGTTTTTTATTATTATGATGATGAAATGAACTATTGACGCTTGGCTCCAAATACCGCACCAGTTAATTTGTCAAAGATGTGTCTTACAATTAAATACTTTAGAAGTCTTATCATAAGACTGGACTGCTATGCGTTGGCCTCCCTCAACATTGAGGGAGATTAGTATAATCGCTATGTTTGGCAGGCGAATTGGGGTCGCAGATTTGCTTTTATTTGTCAGGTATACGTTGCCGTCAATCTATTTATATTTGCTCTCATGTTCGCTTCATACTACACCCACTGGAAGAAATGGGATAATTCTGTTTTATTTTAAAACCAGTCTACATATACCTGAAAGCCACGCTTCGGTAACACCTATGATGTCGCGGAAGTCTATGCGCGGCGTTGATTACTTTCCATCAGGCGACACGCTTGATCGCTTGCCGTCCTATATTATATAAAGAATTAGAACCACACGACAATTACTATTTTGAGTATAATTTAACAACTGTTATCCAGCCAAAACAATGGAAATCCTTCCCTTTTTGCAAATCAAAATAATCAAAACATAATATTCAGACTATATTAGTCCACACATTTAATAAATAAATAAATGAGTTCGTTAACATATAAGCTGTTATTAATGGAGTCAGGCGTTACTTTGCGGAAATCCATCACTATATGGACAGTCAAAAGTTTTACTTAGCTAAGATCCGCGACAAGCAAAACAATAACAGAAAATTAATAATGTGTGTTTTTCCGTTGGGTTTCGTGGATTTATTTGGAACTTAAACCAAAAACTTACCGAAAATCAGGTATAGTAGACTCTACGGAAGACAACCGAAAAGTGACCCTTCGGTTGTCTTCCGTAGAGTCTACTATACCTGAAGATGCCTCGTGTTGGGGCGAAACACGTGTCGTGTACAAGATGGAAAAGTGATAGTGTGTGTTTGGCGTTGTGTGTAGTGGTTGGTGGGTGGAGAGTTGATGGCCGATTTTCGGTAAGTTTTTGGTTTAAGTTCCAAATAAATCCACTAAACCCAATAAAGAAATATAGGAAAAATTGTACTTTTTTATGTTTCAGAAATACACAAGAAATTTATATGAATAATTAATGACACAACTTCGCTTTGGATTTAAACGCGTCTAGTAATCCTTACTAAGTAGGATAATCCACCATTGAAAAATGAAACCCTTCCCTTCTGCAAGCCAAAATAATAAAATCAAAATTTTTAGATTAAACGTTTAAAATAAATATATTATTAGTAAATTAATGTTTATACCTATATATGATTTGTTTTATATAGTATAAGATACATAAGAAGATATCTAGGAGAATATAAAAGGGAAAACTTGCAATAAAAAACATGAAGGAGGCATATAGTATAAGCAAGAAGATAATTATAATATAATATAAAAGAGGTCAGTGACATGTAACAAAAGGCACGAAGGGAGAGACATGGCAAAATAATGGCGAACATTAACAGAAGGTAAAAAGAGAAACGTGTAATAGAAGATAAGAAAGGCGCTACAAAACAAGAGATGCGAAGGGAAACATGTGATGAGAAACAAGAAGAACAACGTGTAATTAAAGGCACGAAGGGAGAAGGCACATGTAGAAAAAAAACACGAAAGGCAACAAACATATAGCAAAAGACATAAAAGACAACACGGAAAGCGACAGCGAATTGGCAAAAGATACGAATGAACGCATAAAGAAAAAAATGTGAAGGGAGACATGTATGAATATACGTAAAAAGACTAGTTGGAGAATTGCTAAAATATACTCGTATTAAACTACCCTCAACATATAAAACCACATCAAGTTAAAATATTATTATATTTTATAATATTATTATACTATTTTCTTACTTAAACATGATAAAACTCAACCAAATGCGATTACAGAAGTCAACTGAACTTGGTTTGTTAAATGAAAAAGTTGTGATAATAGCCCGGGGATATTAAATGCTTTTTCTTCGGCTCTTTATAAAAGGCTTGTGTATTGTAAAAGCTGATATTATATCCGTTTTACGATGTTCTAAAATCTGAATAAAATTGCTATTCCAGTTGTGCTGTGAAAAATAATTGCTTCGTGCTTTAAAGTGCCCATGATTTATCTTTGCGTGCAGTATGTGAAATGGGCTGGCAACGACTAGTTAAATATACCTTTCACATTAACATATTTGAACTGATTTCCTGTTACTTTTATAACGATGTAATTTTTTTTAAAATAAAAATAATATTTTTAACAGCCCTATGTGTATGTCCTATTATAAATTACCGTTTTCTTCTCAAAAGTATCCGACCTTCCTTCACATCTTTGCGCCTGACATGTTTAGCGTCCTCTGCTAGGTAGAAATGTCAACGCATTTTGCTGTTTTAAAGACTGACACAAAGATTAAAACAACGAATTAACACTAAGCAGTCCCCATAAATACTGATGTAGCTACCTGCGATTTTGGACAAAGAAACAATCGAAATTAATACGTGGACTCGTTTAATGCTATACAAAACAGAGTACCAGGACTGCTTCTAAAAATAAAGAAGCTATGTAGAGCGTTTCCTTCAATCAAATGGGGTATACTTCGAAAGATGCCATTCTGATGATACAGAATAATATCAGCGGGGAAATAAGAAAATTCGTTTCTCAAAACTCACTCAAATTCGTTTGAAAAAAGTCGTTTATCTTGCGGGATAAAGGAGCATATTAAGTAAATTGAAAGTTTTATTTCCAATGATACATAAATAGAACATCTTTTTATTATCGTAGATATGTCTAAAATAACTCAGACACAATTTCTTTGTAACAAATTACATAACAATTGAACATTTATTGCTAGTTCAAATAAGTCGGTTCTTTGTATTATTTCTATAATACGAATGGAGATAATAAGAGAGAATAGCATAAATATACAAAGAATCTTTACCGTCGAAATATTTGCGACGATTCTTCTATTCATTATACATATATGTACAAAAACATTACTTTGCTTTATTCTGAAATAACTACTCACCGATCAGAGTAAAAAAAAAACGGTAATACTGAGAAAAATATTGTTCCCATTGGGAAATCTAAATAAGTAATAACTGAGTTTGCTTAAGGTGTATAACTTGTACAGAAGATCTGCCAAAAACCCGCTGGGAAATATTTTTGAATTTGATTAGGAAAAAAATTGGATAACCTCAAGTATTTGAATAACACAAGATAAATTATTTATTTATGATTTAATGCACAAAAATACATAAGACAAATACATGCACAGAGTATAACCTCCCCAAAAAAACTACCTAATCGAACGACTGACTTCTACCAGCCGCCTTGTACAGATCGTCGCTCTGTCAAGTCGAGTCGATTATCCCACACTACGGTTCAATCAATCAATCAACAGCCTGCGGCAGTCCACTGCTGGACAAAGGCCTCTCCCAAGAAGCGTCACCTAGCCCGATCTTCGACTACACGCATCCAGTTTCTGCCAGCCGCCCTGCGCTGATCGTCGCACCATCTAGCCGAAAGGCGTCCCACACTACGTTTACCAAGACGCAATCTCCATTCGAGCACTTATCTTTATTTGTAGGATATGAAAGCAAACAAAAGTAGGCGTATTACTTGATGGAGAGCAATCAACGCCACGCATAGAGATCGACAGTGCCATAGGCAGTGCAAAAGCGTTGCCGGTCTTTGAGAAATGTGTAGATTTGTTTTTTGAAGGTACCAACATGGTATTGGTTCTAAAATACCGCTGAAGATAGCTTGGTTCCGGGAAAAGTACAACCTCCTGGATCGTCAGTGGGTACACGTTTCTTTATTAGTAGTCACTCTTTTAGATTCATGCATGGGACCGAACACAGCAGTGATTAAGTCGGTCCAGTGCATGGAGCCCGCTAACACACCACTTTCCCTAATGTCAAAAAACGTAAAATATACAATGCCAATGTTATGATGTATGCGACACGTGTATCAGATCAAAACAAAGGTATTATATAATATGATAAAATTACTTAGTAAGAACCAAATCGACATATTTTTTACAGGGCAGTAGTATAGATATATATATTTCATGTGTAGTATAGATATATGTATGTGTGTATAATAATATATGTTATGTATTTATATATGTATTCCAAATTTGAATAATGACTGAATCGGAAGGTCTCAGCACGGGCTAGCCTGGTGAGACCCACTATGCTCCAAAAAACTTCACTGTAAATTGTCAAAAATAAATAATTAAATAAAAAATTAAAATAATAATAATAGGGTGAAATAATAAGGGATTCATAACGAGATGTTAAAATTTATTTATTTAATATTTAGTAATCCAACGAAGTTTTACAAGTTTTGATTAAACAAAAATTTTATTATATAATTAAAGATACAAGTAATGAAACTAGGTTAACTAAGGTTAAAGGAAACTAGCTACACATATTGTTGGCCTGATTATCAAAATTAGTAATTCCAAAGAAACACCAAATTGAGACAAATTGTTTTAATTTTCACTTAAGAACGTAAGAAAGATTTTTTAATTTTATTTTCTATAATAAATATCAAAGAAAATTAATCTTTTGTTGTCTTTACTCACATGGCCGTGATTATATAGCTATCTAATTGAATCCTTATTAAAAGTAAGAAGTAGAAAATAATATTAAAAAATCTTTCTTACGTTCTTCCTATATTCCTCAGGCTATATTCCATTTCCTTCTTGACGTATCTACATATTCTATCGCTCTGAATATCCACCGTTAATCTTAATGTTCACTAGCCACTGTTTGAGATTTATTGAATAAAAACTAATATATTTAATAGGCCATGGCAATACTAGCCTTGATCGTGGTAGTACCACATAGGCCTAGAATATCGGTCAATTAGTTGCAGTTAAATGTGTAATTGGTTTTCTTATTCTTCTCCCATTTCTTTTTTCCCCCTACTATTATTTATATCCTTCCCAAAAATCAATATTTACAACGCCCTTAGTCATGAACAGTAGCTGTTTATCATCAGGTAATCCGCTTCTTCACTATCACTGCCATAAAAAAATTAATATTATAAAAAAATAGGTAAAATAAAAACCTTCTTGTATTTTTAAATAGAGCAGAATATACAAAACTAATAACATACAAGTGCGCTGAGAGAAAATCCTGAACAGGAAGAAACAAGTAATTCGGAGGCTTAAAGTCTTCTATAGAAGCTCGTGAGCTTAGTCCAACATCAATAAGATTACCTATGTACGTTCCTTCGACGCGAGTTACATTCCATTTCTTTTCTCATCAAGAGCGGAAGCAGCTTTATAGATATACTGTTTTATTGAACAACTTTTATATACAATTTATTTGTACTCTATTATTATTTCACACAACTAATATTATGAAGTTATTTAATAAATATAAAATGTTTAAATAAGGCTATTTGTTTTTATGAGATAGGATGGCAAACGAGCAGGCGTGTCACCTGATGTAAAACAATCAACACCGCCCATAGACATCCGCAGCGCCACCGGAAGCGTTGCCGACCTCTAAGTATCATTATGGCAGTGGGAATGGGAGGGGCAGCGGAGAGAGGGTGTTGGGCCTCCGGAACTCAGCTGCTAAGCTACCACTCAGACGCCGGTTTTCTGCGGGAGTGTGGTACATCCCCGGGCGAGCCGGCCCATTCAAGCTACAGACAAATTCTATACCATTCTTGACAAAGTATTCGTCTGCAGCGTGGCTCTACCACTATTAAATTTGACTGTGAAAAGAAAAATACACATACTACAAAGCTCTAAAGGATTACATTTAAAAATACATATTTATAAAATTCTATCACCTAAATAGAAAGAAAGATATTTCTCATATTAAATTTAATGTAACAAAACCATTACAAACCGAATTAATTGGGATAAATGTAATAATAGCGACTGAAGTAGATTAAAAATTCATTTTCATGCCCGCTTGAGCACTCGAATAGAAAGAAATTCGCTATTAAAAATGTTTTTGCTTACATTATTTAAATCTACGTTACTTTCTTTTTTTTAAAAAAAATCATTGAAATATTTACAGGTAGAATTGAAGCTTTGAACTCACACCCATGTCAAAACCAAAATAAATTTCAATGTAACTTAAATAAAATCCAACTATACATTTATTTTAAATAACTTTGTACTCTCCACAACCGGTTTCTTGTGTATACTTTTGTGTGTGAGGTTTCCATTTTTTTTATGAGATAGGAAGCCGAACGAGCAGACATGTCACCTGATGGAAAGCAATCAACGCCGCCCATAGACTTTCGCAGGGCCATAGGCAGTGCGGAAGTGTTACCAACCTTGGAGGAAAGTGCCATTATCGGAAATGGAATTAGAGGGTGTTGGGCCTCCGGAACTCGGCCGCTCACCGTACGAAGAGCGATAGGTAAGCTACCACCACTCAGACGCCGGTTTTCTACGGGCGTGTGGTACTTCCCCGGACGCGCCGGCCGATTCAAGCCACAGACAAATATTATGCCATCCTTGACAAAGTATTCATCTGCAGCGTGGCTCTACCACTATTCAAGAACATTCTATATATATTTTTAGTTTTGAGAGGCAAGATAGTATATTTAATAATAAATTAATGACTTATAAAAGTAAAATAATTATGTCAACTAATATTAAATATTATAACCTAACCAGATTTGCTTCAACATTATATCAAACTAAATATTATTTGTGTATCCGCATAATTCTTAGCTTTATATTATCTGTCAGTGTTGCGATCAAATGAGATAAGAAATGCAAATTGATTATCTTGCTGTTCACGCAATTGAAATTAATGGGAATATTTGCAAGAAACGTTTATTTATTTTATCTAAAAATTTTATCCAAGCGTGTACTTTATCTAAATCTGAGGATTATATAGTTTTGTAAGAGATTTATTTCTGAAAATTATCTACTTGTGACTTGGAAACGTAATATATTTTAATAGTTTTCAATCTTCGAGGAGTCCCAAATTTATTTCGGCATTCCGTGCCGGTTTCGTTTCTATAGGGTGACATGCCTGCTCGTTTGCCATCCTATCCTATAAAAAAAAGTAATCGTGACCGATTTGTTCTGTATATATTTTTCAATTTCTACTATTAGTTTACACTCTCCTTACATATATTTATATATCTTGTTCAAATTATCAATCGTTAAAAAATACTTTTTATTCGTCCACTTAAGTTCAAATACATTTTTTAAAATTCTAATGAATGACACTTAATCTTAATCCAGTGTTTTCAAATACTAATTCAGTAATTAATTTTATTTTCATATAAGAGAAAAAATTATCTATACATATTAATATTCATTGTAATTATTTTTTATAAAAAATCAACTTAAATAAAATTTTTCTTTGTTGATATAAACAGGAATTGACAATATTTTTTTTATTCTTAATATATATTATCATAATTAAAATGTAAATCCGTAATTGGCTCCATAAGTTTTTAAAATGTATATAAATACCAGCTTACGAAATGCTGTAGATTTTGCATTAATTAAATAAATAAGGTTAAAACACTTACATATTAGGGTAGATATTATCACCTTAACTAAGAAAAGTATTAAGAGTAGTATTAAAATGTACGAATATTAATATAATAAAAGTAATGAATCCCGCAAAACTTGGTCAAACTAAAACTAGAGAAAGAAAAACTACTAACAAAATATTAAGTTGGTGCATATGAAATGTCGGATTTTTTTACATCCGAATGTTTGTCTTCCTGTATTCGTTATATTTTTGTTTTTGGTATAACATCGTTTATAATCGTACTATCCATTGCCAGAGTCACATTTCAACAAAGGAGATTTTCTTGATAGTGTTACCTTTTGTTATTTGATTTGAATTTTGTACCGATATGAATCTAAACAACATTCATATATTTTTTTTTGTATGAGTATAAACTTGGCGACGATCTGCGCAGGGCGGCTGGCAGAAACTGGATGCGTGTAGCCGAAGATCGGGCTAGGTGGCGCTCCATGGGGGAGGCCTATGTCCAGCAGTGGACTGCCGCAGGCTGCTGATGATGATAAACTTGGTAATAATTCTGCAAAGGTTGCATCCAACATATACCAAGCGTTTGGTAAGAATACAGTTAATGATAGAAAAGTGCAGCGTTGGTTTAAAAAATTTAGATCCGGTGATCTTTCACTACAAAATGATCCGCGTGGGATACCCAAGACGTCTGTGAAAAATGATGATCTGAGGGCATTGGTGGAAGCGGATCCAACTGTATCCACGAGGGAACTGGTTGCCAGAATGAATATTGACCATACAACAATATTGCAACAACAATTATACGCCTATCATTTTTTAATCGGCATGGCTCACTACAACGATAATGCTCGGCCGCATACATCGCACAAAACAATTACGAAATTAAATTAATTGAAATATGGAGTTTTGCAGCACCCAGCCTATTTACCGGATCTCTCATCAACCGAATTTCATTTTTTTAAACATTTAGACTTGTTTTTACGAGCTAAAAAATATGAAAATAAAGACAATTTGACAAATTCGATATCTGAGTTTATTGATTCTAAAGATCACATTTATTTAAGACAGACATCTATGCTTTAATGAACGTGTATTTAAGCGAATGGGGCATATTTTGATTGTATAAATACTTTTTGAAAAACGATATGTAGTATTATATATTCACTTAAAAATCCGATATCATATGAACCAACTTTATACAATGGTATATTTTATGTATCTTCATTAAAATGAAAAAAATATTAATGAAAAGAGTCTTTACAAAATATTTAAACGGAATGCTAAAATTACTTTCATAAAGATTATATTTACCACAATCTATTTCCGTAGATTAGTCATTTTTATGACTTATTAAAAATTAATGCTTATGATATGATGATCCGTGAAACGTAGGACACCCACGGAGTGTACTTAAGTGTACTTACTTTTAAATGATTATCAACTCATAACAAAACAAACTAAAGCAAAAGCGTGGCATATCTTTGTACCGAAAGTTGTTTATTGTGCCAGAAATCAAACATAGATAATTACAAACAAAACTTCTTGTTCAAGGCTTCTAATACTATTAATAACCTAAAAAATAATTTTTTTTGTGCTTACAAACATAATTTCCTTTTCTTTGATAGCAATTAGTTATAACTATTATACCAAAGTCAAGTAAAATACGATAACATCAAATCCCTCGGAATATAACTAGTCAACTTATGACGTTACGTCTTGCGAAATGGTGGCCATTCTATCAAAACCTTCTATGGACTTTTTCAGTCAAGTTAAAAAGTCACGATACACGCATTTATTTCATATCACTTCACTCATAATTAATCGAACTATATTCTATAATACCAACATTAAACAATATAATTGATAACAATATAAGATTATGAAATGAAATAAAAACACAACGTCACTGTCAAAGTGTGTGTGTCAAAATCGAACATATTTCTTCACATTAGATATTTTTTAAAAGCCGGCAACAATTCTGATATGTCTATGGCACTGCGGATGTCTATGGTCGGCATTGATTGCTTTCCATCCGGTGACACGCTTGCTCGTTTGCCTTCCTATCCCATAAAAAAAATATTATTATAGTAAACAAATACTATTGCTGTACTTTAGCAATAGTATTTGTTTACTATAATAATATTTTTTGTATTCTGATAATCCCAGCCAAATTATCAAAATATGTAACTACAAAAAACATTTTGGCTTACTTCACACCTTTGAAGCCCTAGCCTTAAGTCGTAACGAAAGGAATACTTCATATTTACCTCAAAAATATATCTCTTTATACTTAAAGTAAGAAAGGTTTTATAAAAATATCTCAAACTTTGGAAAAAAAGATTTTCGTTGTTCCTGTAAAGTTTACTCATATGGAATTATTATATATAATATAATACTGGTTTGTAAACAGGCAATATAATATTTCTCATTTATTTTCGCGTATATAAGAAAATGTAGGTTATGAGTTTTCATCTTATTGCGTTAATGTTGATATAAATTGCGCTATTCTTCTCCGTTATATCCTTGTTTATTTTGAAGTCAGTGGAAGTTCTTGCTGGTAGTTGAAAACAGTCTGTCGCACCAAAATGAGTTTGAGAGCAGACGAAGAACAGAGACTTTGAAATTACTTTTGATAATAATAATTTTGAAATTCGCGTAGTAGTGTAAATACAACATTTAATTACAATTTAAATGAAGTCACAAATTTCAGTGTATAATTTTGTTCTACCTGTGACAACTCTCACTAAAATTAACTTATTTTATCTCTTTCTTTCTTTATTTTTTTATTTATTACATGTGAGAACAATAGCTTATTCCAAGATACATAAGATATAAAACAATTATCTAACAATGAAGCCACTTACTGCTCTCCCATATAATGTACCAATTATAGGTTAAGAGCACGTTAAAAATTTTTACATTGACACAAAATAAAATTAATAAAAAAGATGAAACAAGAAAAATCAGTAATGACTTATCATCAAACGTTAGCTTTGGTATTTAAGCAATTTTTTATATATTAACACAAAGGCAATTCTAAAAATATTATTAAAATGCTTTATATTTAATTGATTATTTTAAGCAGATGTTTTACATTAATTATCCTGCGATAAATAAATGTAAACCCACGATATTAGATTGTAACTAAACCTCTTATTATTTAGAATGTTGTCGCTATAGACTTGCATTTTTTAGGATTTTGAATCAATATTAGGATTTTTAATAGATATTAAAATACGCTATATAGCTATAGAAGTTTCTGTTTTCTAAAGTAGCTAATGTTAAGTAAAAAACCATATTATATTTTCTATTTAAAAAATAAACGTATTAGTATTACTTATATATTTTCAAAGTCACTTACTCGTATGAAAATGAGAAGAAAATAGCTATTTTTTTAAAAAAATATTTATTTCCATAAATAATAAAACTTGCTTTTAGATAAAATATTTTAAAATATTAAAATAATATTTTTGATCGATTAATACACTTTTAATATACCTACATAACTAATACCACATATTTCCCTTTAATTTCTTTTATGGGAAGTATGACAAACGAACAGACGTGTCACCTGAACGAAAGCGATCAACGCCACCCTTAACCATCCGCAGTACCGTAGGCATGTAGAAGCATTGCGGGTCTTTGAGAAAAGTGTCATTATTGGAAGGGGGAAGGGGGTTTGGCCTCCGGAACTCAACCGCTCACTGGACGAAGCGCGGTAGCTAAGCTACCACTCAGACGCTGGTTTTCTGCGGGATTGTGATACTTTCCCGGGCGAGCCGGTCCATTCATGCTACAGATAAATAATGTGCCATTCTTAACAAAGTATTCGTCTGCAGCGTTACTTCTATTTTAGTTTGGGTCTGCCAACTTTCATTTTATTTTTTTAATAATATATTTTATGTCTTAACAATAATTAGCATTATATAAATTATGAACATATTTATCTAGTTTAACAACTCAAATTATTTCTTAGCTCGAAATTCGAGAACTCGACACTTGTCAAGTTTATAGCTCGTCTAAATCTGCGATCATAGGATAAATAAGCATTTTTAGTAAAGGGGCATCCCTTTATGAAGAAACGGACATTGACGCACCATCCTTGTCCAACGCGAACTGGCAGGGTATTCAGAACCAGGAGGGGGGGATTTAAATGTCATTAAATTACTTATAATCTCAGTTCGTTGTCATTAAGTGACTATGTTTGGATTTATTTGCACTTACTTGACATAACAAACTTGCATATGTAAAAGAAAATTGAAATATTCGTAACAAATGCGTTTAAGATCGTCATTTGTTTTCTCTCTTCCAATTGTTCACATCGCCAGCTCGTATTGGACTGGAGACTTTATTGATTCCTAGCCATTTAGGGATGTATTGTTTTGTATTTTTCGCTTTCAAGAGGCACTGTGAAAGACAATAACGCGTCGAGTGCATTTTTCAAAAGGTTTATATTAAGTTGAAAACGTTCGAAACGCCAACACAAGTTTATATACTAATTGATCACTTCAGGTGAATGTTCAAATAGGATGTACATATTACAATCGACAAATATCTCGTTGAAATAATTCATAGGGTTGCGGATGTTTATGGGGAGCGATGATCGCTTACCACCAAGTTACCAGCATGCTTGTTTGCCTCTGCTATAAAAGAGATAGAGAAAGAGAGTAAAAGAGCAAACAAAAGTAAATAGTACTATTTATTCACAAGTATTGCATTCACCTATTTATATCACATTAAAAACATCTCTTACATTATATCAATTTATTTTAGTGCCGAATGAAATGTTTTTATAAATTCAAAAGTTAACATTTTATTTTTTTATAAGCCATCATTCAGCTATTTCATATTTCAATACATTTATTTGTACAATTTCATTCCTTTTACACAATATATTTCAAAATAAAGTACACAGCGCTTATTGAGATTGAAAGTTTAGTAGACATAATACTTCCGGCTTGAGTGTAAGGGTCAGGATCGTAGTCGAAGTCGATAACGTTACTTCTAATTATTTCTCTGTAGACCAAAGCTGACTGTCGTGGAACTCGCTTTCTCTCGAGATCGTCCAAGGCGATTTCGTAAAGACCAAACCTTTGCCTGGAATTAAAAAAAAATATATATAAAAAAATGCTTTCGAAAATTTTTTTAGGAAACGAAATATAATATTTTTTTATAATTAAATGTCTACCAAACTTGTAGGGTAGGGTATCGCTTTATATTTCAATTTATTTCATTCCATGATATATCCATAAGAACTTAGTATTTGATCGCTCACACATCACAGAGCGTTATATAAAGAGAATTAAGTTACATAAAAAATTATATAAATTCTTTCGGCAAATATATTTACAATAATAAATAAAATTCAATACTAACGTGTAACCAACAGCCCATTCGAAATTATCCATCAAACTCCAGGCGCAGTAACCACGGATATCCACACCATCGGATATGGCATCGGATAATGCACTCAAATAGTTCCTAAAATACCGCACTCTCGTAGTATCGTTCAGACCAGTCAAAGTGGACACACCATTCTCAGTTATGTAAATTGTGGGATTGTTGTACGTCTCCTTTATATAGACGAGGAGATTGTAAAAGCCTTGCGCGTGTTCCTGAAAAATTATTAAAAGAAAGCGCTTCAACAATATTAAAAATAATTATATCTGACATTGAAGACTCTACTATACGGTTTTGCTTTGTTGTGCTCAGTGTGGAATGCAACCACCCTATTTCTTCCACATTTTTTGTATTAAGACTAGTAATGTTTTTAATGTTAATAAAAAATGTTTTTAAAGTAAACTTACAACGATTGTGGAAGATAATTACGTACAGATCGTCACCCCGAGCCTTACCGAGTTATTGTGGCTCTTTGTTAAAGGAGCACATATCAGTAGATGAGAAGGAGAGTCTACTTGAGCAATCAAAAGGGTGGAAATCACGGCAACGGATGATACGGCGTCATTGGCAAAGTTCTGGGCTGGTAGCGTGTGATCACTGACTCGATGAAGAAGACTGACTGACCTGACTCCATTAATCATCTACTGCTAATTTTAATGAGGTTCCTATTCTACACCCACGCAGAAGAATATTAAATACTTACAACCGATATAAAAATATTTCTTACATACCGCTAACCAAGCACTAGCGCTGGTTGGCCAATCGGGATGTTTGTAAGTAGCAAATCCAGCGTCATCATTAAACGAAGGCACATCGAACATTCCAATTACGGACGCATTTCTGTACACAATATCAGAGGTGTAGTGGTTTAAAGCCAAGAAATCTGCTGTGCCTCTAATGTAATCTATTTGCTCCTGTGTGAATGGTCTCAGCCTCGATGTCTCATATCCTTGAGAAGCGCTAATATTTCCAACTCTGTCTATAAGGCGTTGCGGGTAGTTGCCTTTAAATACCGGATCCATGAATTGACCAAGCTGCAATCAAACAGTGTTACGTAACAAATTAAACAAATCTACCCGTCCCCGTCACTGTTGCGTGGGTTTAGTTATATAATGTATATCTATTATATTTTTGTGAAATTTTGGTGGTATAACCATCTCAGATGCAAAGCTAAACCCAAATAACAGCCGGTGACGATGTAATGGTATGAGATTAACAATTTAAAATATATAAACATTATTTTCATAATACTTATTAATATCGTGTCCATTCAAAGGTTGTCTGGAAGAAATTGCTGTTAGGTATCATAATTATCGATCTCCAAAGAATACTACGTCAACCTAATGTTAGATATTTTCTGTTTTTAAGGGAAAACCACTTATTAATGTCTTAATATTATGGTCCCAAAATTTCATAAAAAAATACTAAGTAACTAAAAAGTCTTTACATTAACATAACGCCAAGTAAAAGTACTTTTAAAAATCGTGCGACATAGACGCCGCCAAATATAATTCTTCTGTTGAATACCCCGCTAAGTTTATATTGAAAAAGGAAAATAAATATATAATAAAATTATGCAGTTATAACTAACAATAATTGAATTACTCAACCTGTAAATTTCATTATAATAGCTTTAATTTTATAGCAAACATCAACATTTTTCTTTAGAAGCTCCTCATGTAAGCCCACGATTTTGGACTTGGCGTAGTATTTTTTTGAGGTATCGATATTAATAATAACTTTGATTCTGATGTAAATCACAAAATATCTATCTATAATATGATATTACTTACATGGAATGCAATATAATCAAGAACCGCTTCAGCATCATCCTCTGAATCTGTATCTGGGTACGCCCAATCCATACTCAAAACAATACCGAGTCGTCCACCTTGCGACTTAAACTCTTCTTGATAAATATGATACGCTCGCGCATGTGCCAAAAGAATCTGTCTTCCGCATTCGTACATGCCGGTTTCTGGAAGATAGGTTCTCGGAGCGTGTCGAGTCGTTATGAACCCTTGGTAGCAATGTACATAGGGTTCATTGATTGTGAGCCAATTTTTTACTCTGTCACCAAAATTATCAAATAGTACCCTAGCATAATCTCCAAACCATTGGATTGCATCTTCGTTTTGCCATCCACCTTGTTCGCGCAGATTCTGCGGCAAATCCCAATGGTATATAGTCATGAATGGTATTATATCATTAGCTAGAAGTTCATCTATCAAAGCGTTATAATACGCTATGCCATATGGATTAACATAATCGGGTCTGCCATACGGAAGTATTCTGGGCCATGAAACTGAAAATCTGTATATTTTAGCACCCAATTCTTTTAGCATTTCCACGTCTCGCTTGTATAAATTGTAGGAGTTGGAAGCGACATCGCCATTTGTGTTGTCGAGTATATGACCGGGATCAGTTCGGACAAGATGATCCCACATTGACCATCCTTTACCTGTTAACGTACAATATTTTACTATCAATCGACTAATAGATGCGTTCATTTAATTCATTCATAATTTTTAGAACAATGTTGAGCAGAAGACGTACATTACGTCAACCATCTTCTGCTGAACATTGTTCTCAAAATAATTATTATTACCGCAATCCCCATGCTTTGCTGTTAGACTGAGGATGAGTTTTATTTATATTATTTAGGTTGACGCTGGTGCTAATCTAATTGTATCTGCTGTTGTCCTTGTGTATACATGAATTGAAGAAATGAGAATATTCTATGCCGGTAACTATATAGCAAATTTTACTAACAAAATGCCAATTAAAATTATGTTTTGTGTTACTCCATGGCCAATAAGTATTAAGTTTACTATAAATATCAAGCTTATAATATCAAGTTGTTTAATTTCAAAGCGATTAATAATCGACACTTTTAAGTTTTTAAGACAAAAATTCAATTGGTTAACTGTTAAGTTGATGTTAGGTCCATATCCCGCGTGTCTCTCTGTAAACACGGAACCGTTTAAAAAGGATTACTTACCATCAGCGTTCCATGCTCCTTCGATTTGGTAAGCTGCTGTTGCGACACCAAATTGAAAGTCATCGGGGAATGTCTTTAAGCCTCGGGGCGTTTGTTTTGATTCTTCACTTCCATTTACAACAAGACATGAGCTAAAATTATATAAGAAGAATACAGAATCAAGTTGATTGATGAACTCACATTTTCAATGTTACTAACGCCATTTATTACAAAATTTAAAAAGATTTTTTTTTCCTTTGATTTAATATATATTACCATATTAAGAGGAATAACGTTTTCATTGCGATCTGCTTTATTTCAAATACAGCACCGCACAACACCGTACTGAAAGTCGGTGCTATTCTGAAATGTTAAACTATTAAATTATAATCTTTATTTTTTAAATACCATTTATCTTATCTGAACTCCTGCTTAGTGCGATATAATATTTTATTTATAATCATGCCGACACATTATTAACATAATAGTTTATAGAATTTTAGAGCAAACAAACATGATGCCCTGACCAGCTGTATATCAAATATCAAAATTGTGATTGATTTATGTTTGTCAAATTTATTATTAATTATTAATTACGATAATTATCATAGTGATTTATTATAACTAATGATGTGATAAATGTGATAAACTTATGTGCTTATTTACTGTACATAACAAACAATTGATAATATCGGTAGATAAATTATTAGATACTACCAAATATAACTTGTTTTATGATAAGTAATTATTGCCGTCCAAAGAGGGCTCTAAAACGAAGCGCACTGTAGATGTGTCACCAAACTGTGGGTTAATTTCAAACGGGAGAGTAGAAGAAAATAAAGGAAGAAAGATAAAGAGTAGACCCCCACATTCCTACTCACTCACCGTATGAAAACCTGTAAGGGGACCACTGAAATTACTTCTCTATAAATTACTTCTCGTGAACTTTTAACCCATTCCTCTCCCCATCACCTTTGTCACACATGGAGTTGAAGTGTAGAGTTTTGGCACTTTACTCAAACTCCAAATTTTTCAAATCAATCCACATGGTTGACATCGTAATAAGCTTTTCTTTATAAAATTTAAAGACTGCTCGTCTTAGACGAGTAGTCTGTCCTTTTTTTAAAAAAAAAACAGCCCATTTATGTCCCACTACTGAGCACGGATCTTTCCATTTCTGGAAGAAAGGACGTTAACCCACCACACTTGTCCAATGCAGATTGGCGGGGTAGTCTATACTTACCTGCCTTTAAATATTATAAAATTGAAAGACTTCTTTTGTCTTTACAAATTTAAAGAGGCAAGTACATTTTTACAGAAATATACGTATCAATATCAATATCAGCCCGCGGCAGTCCACTGCTGGACATAGGCCTCACCCAAGGCGCGCCACCTAGCCCGATCTTCGGCTACAAAATATACGTATACATTTTTTGAATTCTGCCACAATTCTTAAATGTATTTTAGGATTACACGGATTTCTTTTATTATTTCTTTTTTTAGTTCTTGAAACTTTACCAAAGCACTTAAGTTTTATATAGTTTATAATTTAATTTATGTTGTTGATTAATCACCAATAAAGCTTTGTAAGGGATAACTAACTATTTACATTAGTAGAATTGTTGACTTACTTCTTCTAAGAGTGGCTCTCCAACTTGCAAAGATTGGCAGCCAATTCTTCGCGAGGTACAACAGTTTTGGAGCACTCGCTATCCCGGTCCTCTCCCTGATATTACGTAGCCAAGAATTTCTTCTCCGACAAACTTCTCTTTTAACCATTTTGACTTACTAAACCATCTCAACTATAATATCAAATATTCAAGATGAACAATATAATCAAGAAACAAATTCAAGTTTTATAATTAACCATAATGAGTGTTTTAAAAATTATATTATTTAGGTTTAATATCTTAATTCTAAAAATATTTATATAAACACTTACATGAGACACCATAAAAGTAAAGTGTGCGCATATAGATAAATAATAAAATAATAGGTTATTCTAAAGCAGAACAAAAACACCAATTTCTTACGGGTCTCATAGATTAGCAACAAAAGATAACTCACAGCAGTATTTGTGTGTAAAATATGTTATAAAATTTAAAATGGCTTTTACTTTTGAGATGGGACTTTAGATATATAAATATATTCTTTATTGTACACCAAAAACAAAATTATACAATTACTTGTTATATGCACATGGCGGTTTTATCGCTTATAGCGATTTCTTCCAGACAACCGTAGGACGGACACAATATTAAAAAGATAATTTGATGTAGGTTGGTAATATATTATCGTTATGATGATAGAAAAGAAAAAAATATTAATATAAACAAAATAATAACCATAAGCAAATATATATATATATATATATATATATATATATATATATATATATATATATATATATATATATATATATATATATATATATATATATATATATATATATACACACACACACACAAAAATATATAAAATATATAAATACCGTAAATTTATTAACGGAAATAAAGGACTTTATTATTATATGGTTATTTAACTTAAGTATAATTTTTAAGAATCAAATCGATTTGCATAATAATTCGCCTCCCCCTCATCACCTTAGCATGTGTCGTAATTAATGGATATATTGTAGAATTATCTCCAAATAATAAAGAAGAATGTTGTGTACATGCTGTTTCGCTTACGAAGGATGGATAAGTATGGAGAAAGCAAGGAAGGTGTGCCGGGATCGTACCGGATGGAGATCTGTGGTCTCTGCCTACCCCTACGGGAAATAGATGTGACGATATGTATGTATGTATATATATACAGACATATACATATTTATACATAAACACACATATGTATGTGTGTATAAGTATGAATGTCGTCACTGTGGTCCGCGACCTGACCACGTTGGTTCTTGGTTTATCACTAATTATTAATAATGATAATTATCATAGTGATTTATCATAACTAATGATGTGAGAAATGTGATAAAATTATGTGCTTATTTACTGTACATAACAAAGAATTGATAATATCGGTAGATAAATTATTAGATACTACCAAATATAACTTGTTTTATGATAAGTAATTATCGCCGTCCAAAGAGGGCTCTAAAACGAAGCGCACTGTAGATGTGTCACCAAACTGTGGGTTAATTTCAAACGGGAGAGTAGAAGAAAATAAAGGAAGAAAGATAAAGAGTAGACCCCCACATTCCTACACTCACCGTATGAAAGCCTGTAAGGGGCCATCTATAAGTTACTTCTCAAGAACTTTTAACCCATTCCTCCCCCCATGATCTTTGTCACACATGGAGTTGAAGTTTAGAGTTTTGGCACTTTACTCACACTCCAAATTGTTCAAATCAATCCACATGGTTTATTGTATTGTATGCGTATTTATGTGTATTCGTATTAGTAGTGTACATATATATGCATGTATTTGTTCACCACCCGTCACGTCCTGATTTGCTGTTTCGCTTACGAAGGATGGATAAGTATGGAGAAAGCAAGGAAGGTGTGCCGGCATCGTAGCGGATGGAGATCTGTGGTCTCTGCCTACCCCTACGGGAAACAGATGTGACGATATGTATGTATGTATGTATATACAGACATATACATATTTATACATAAACACACATATGTATGTGTGTATAAGTATGAATGTCGTCACTGTGGTCCGCGACCTGACCACGTTGGTTCAATAAAGCGCTCGGCATATGCCGGGCAAGAACAATTTTGTGACACTTGTTTGATTAAAATTATTTTCTTTTTGTTTTGTTTTATTTTTTTTTTATATTAATATTATAAGGATTTTAAGCAAAAATTAATAATTATGAAAAAAAGGTGTCATCAATAACGTTTTTCTATTTCTATAAAATTCCAGTCAAGCCCGCGAATTCGTGCGATAGCATGGATCTACCGTTGTTTATACTCTTTAAGCCAAGAAGGATCGTGGGATTATTCTCGTGAAGAATGATGTGTCTCGTGAAAAAAGATGAGTTTATATCCTTGTTATTTGTTTGTTAAGAATTATCAAAAAAAAATTACGTCTGTTATTTATAAAGATATATAAAATTGAAGTAAAGCGGTTAAGAGATGTAAACCGTGTTATTTATTTTTTAAATATATATTCGTTGTATCGACAATTTTTATTTCAACGTTATTAATAATTACCATTATATCCGAACAAATCCCCCTATATGAAATTACGATAAGATATTTCATACAAAGATAAGACTAGTAAATACATTATACGAATTATTATAACACTCAAAAGCGAATATCAAATACGATGTATTTAGTGAATCCATACGAATCCATCATACGAAATTGCATTACAGATAGAGCTAAAAGACAGTTATTGCCCAAGAAATAATTCGGTTTCTCTATCAATATTCATAAGATAGCAAGCTATTTCGTTTACCTTCGACGGTTGGTTAACTGTGTTTTTTGAATTTTTACGATGAAAGGGAAATTTTTAAGAGGAAGAATTTTTTTAAGGGAATAGAGACTTTGGATGTGAGACATTGGCTTCACTCGGCGGTTGGTTTATTTCTTTGGACAAGGCTAGTGCCCATCCTCTATAAATATATTTTGAAATTAAGTTCTCTTTATATGATAAACAAATAGAAAAAGAGGGTACCTAGATTCCACTAGCCGTTTCTTCTCCGTTTAGAGGAACGTCATTGTGACTGGTAGTAAAAGCTTGTAGACTGACGTTTAACAAATAAAATTTACATACCTTGTGTCGAAAAATAAAGAATTTGATTTTTAAAGTTGTGACGAATTTATATTTAAATATATTTAAACTCGATATAAACTGGGGTATGTATCCCGTTTTATGCGGTGAAAATACAATAATTTATTTATTCACATATATACATCTCAAAGTTAATGCACGAACTACGCAATCCAAACTAGAATTCAATTTGCAAGTTGCTTCCTTATCAGAGCTACGATAACTTTGTATAAACTGAATTAAAATAAGGACTAGACGTTCAAATAAACTTATGAATAATTACCACAACTTACTAACTGCGGTGTTCCCGCGTGATTGCGACATGGGGGCATTCAAGAAAAGAACATATCTTTTTTAAAGACCGGCAACGCATCTCCGACGTTGCGGATGTCTGATCGCTTACCACCGGGTGACCGGATGCTCGTTTGCCCACTCTGCTATAAAAATTATTTTAAATTAAATTAAATTGATCCTCCCTAGTCTATCGTTTTATAAGAAGGAGAAAGAGGCGGTTAAATATTATAATAATATCACCGCAGAAAAATTTACTATTTTTTATTTTTAAGCATTTTAACAACTTCTTTACAGACACCACCACTCTATAGAACCAGCCAACCTACAGCGGTACTTCGGAACGGAAGAAACCGAACCGTTACGACTTTGGAACCTTCAAACAAACAAACCAACATATTTCTAAAAGGCTAACAACGCTTCTGCAATGCCTGTGCAAATATCCATTGCAAATATCTATTAAAGTATGTAGAAGATGTTTTCCATCAGGCGATCCGCTTGCTCGTTTGCCTTCATATTCCAAAAAAAAACGTTGAGAAAAAGCTCACTTGTCTGAGATGTTTGATGTCTTTTCTTTCATTCATGACTTAACAATAAGTCCGCGACCTAACCACGTTGGTTCTTGCTGAAAACCAGCGCCAGGTGCTCCAATAGAGCGCTCGGGCCGGAATATGCCGGGCAAAAACAATTTTGTGACACTTGTTTGATTAAAATTATTTTCTTTTTGTTTTGTTTTTTTTTTGTATATTAATATTATAAGGATTTTAAGCTAAAATAAATTATTATAAAAAAAGGTGTCATCAATAACGTTTTTCTATTTGTATAAAATTCCAGTCAAGCCCGCCAATTTGTGCGATAGCATGGATCTACCGTTGTAAGCGAAATCATTAATAGAAAATCGAGCAACCTTTAAAATACGTTTCTCACACACATTCATTTTTATTTCCAAGAAGATCTTTAGTGATCTTGACATATGATTCGTATTTATTTTTGTCGTTTGTTTGTGGTTACACCCAACCCTCTGAAGTGCCTCAAGCGTTTCCATTATTGCTTTGTTTACAGCTTCCCGTCTCTATTATGTTAGTTTCTTTATTTTAAATCTTCCCTCGGGATCTGTTCAACGCTTTTTGTGACTTATACTTTCCTAAAATAAATATTTTTTACTATTATCCAAATATATAAATAATATCCTATAACAATATCTTTTGTTAAAACTAATTTCAATCGTAACTGTAAATTTTTAATTTTGAAGTTTTTAAATTACAGCAATGACACCATATTTATTTGTTGTTAATCAATGAATAATATCGAGTATTTCCACCTATTAATATTTATTTTTTCCGTAACTGCAAACTTCGTGAACTATAAACGTCACATTTTGTATAAAACATTCCGAAACATAACTAGATTACTAGACTTGGACTAATATTTATGACTTTTTTTTTATCCCGTTATATAGGTGAATCTGTTCAAAAAAATTAGTTTTTATTTGGTGCATATGAGATTACAATAAATATTTTAGTAAATTTAGGTTAGTAGTTTATTATGTTTTAAATAATCATAGAAGCAGTTGAAGAGTCTAACTCTTTCTAATGTTTTTTTTTTACATTAAAATGTTCTTATTGTTATTTGTGTGCATTATTGTGTTAAGAATTAATTTGTCGTCTGTCATTTAAAATTGTGCAGCTTCATTGGCACCATACAAATAATCTATATTTTATTCATGTTTCCTTCTTCTTTTCTTTATTTCTAAATATAATATATTTTATTCTTTCTTGTATTTGGAAAATCTTCTACACATGTATTTGTTACTAAACTATTCCTTGCGTTAAGACCGATTCTGTCAGATTCAAATTTTTCAGGGCAAGACGAAATCTATATTTCGTCTTGCCCTGAAAAAGAATTTATATTTTTACATTTGTTATTCTTATTTATTCTTTGTAAAATTCATCTCTGTGTTCCCACCGTATCAACAAGAAAGCGTGATATATTGCATGTTCCTTTAGAGCGAAACAATTACAGGCGGAATTCTTGTATACCGCGTGCATGCAAATTACTCGTACTTAATTCTATTCCAGACAAGTCAGATTTTAACACACAGCTTTTTAAAAAAAGTTTATCAGCTTTGTTTTACACTTTTTCAAATACTAAATATGAGAGAGATAATATTTCTTATTTTGGCCTTGTATTTCCACTTTATTGTACAATACATAAATGTTTAAAGGTTTTTGACTGTTTTTTAATATAATATATTTATGATAACCTGAAATTTGTGCACATAATTTCTAGTTAGTTACATAATTAATACGTCATTTTTAAAAGAGCCCTAAAAAGATGGGAAAGTTTCTTATTTCATTTCTTTTTGTTAGAGCTTATTAACAGAGAGAGTTTATTAGTTTTAATATTGGTGTCAAAAAGAATTCCTTAAGCATTTCAGACAGTGAAGATTTTTTATTGCGAGAATCTAATGATGAGATTTCATAGTGGTAGAGCCACGTTGCAGACGAGTACTTTGTCAATATTTGTCTGTAGCATGAATGGAGCTGCTCGCTCGGAGAAGTACCGCACTACCGCATAAAACCGGCGTCTGAGTGGTAGCTTAGCTACCGCGCTTCGTCCGGTTAGCGGCTGAGTTCCAAAGACCCAACACTCTACCCCCCCCCCACTCCCACTCTCATAATGACACTTTCCTTAAAATTCGGCAACTCTTCCGAACTGCCTTCTGAAATGGCACTGCGGATGCCTATGGGCGACGTTGATTGCTTTCCACCAGGTGACACGCCTGCTCGTTCGCCTTCCTATCCCATAAAAAAAGATATTAATTCATCTTTTTTTTTATATATACTTTTAAATATATTCTAATCACATTCCATCCAATCGTAAAGCTTAGTAGTTACTGTAACTTTGAGACCTAATTTGGTCGTAAACAGTAGCGAATAGATCATAATTTCAACAAACGTAAGAGAGTTATGTAAATTGTCCTTGAATTAGGCCGTCCAATTTTCCTTTGCCATATTACGTTATTTTACATTTCTAACGCTTTCTAGTTAATGATTGTTTACACAGAAGTAAATGTGATCCAGTTTGTACGGAATGCCGACGCACGTATACTTTGATCGTTGGACTATACTGATGAGCCAAGGTGTTTTCACGTTTGCTTACGGATTGCGATTTGAAAATCCAAGCAAAAGATTACTCAAATTTATCTCGTTTTTTTTATTGGACAGGAAGGCAAACGGGCAGGCGTGTCATCTAATGAAAAGCAATTAACGCCGCCTATAGACAGCGGCGTCATAGGCAATGCGGAAGCGTTGCCGACCGAAGAGGGAGTGGGAATGGGAATGAGACGCAGAGGGGCCTTCGGAACTCTCTCGCTCACCGTACGAAGCGCGGTAGTTAAGCTACCACTCGGACGCCAGTTTTCTGCGTGTGGTATTACCCCGGGCGAACCGGCCCATTTATGCTACAGACAAATATTATGCCATTCTTGACAAAGTATTCGTCTGCAGCGTGGCTCTATCACTACAAAATGTACACGTTATTAATAAAAGTATTATTTATATTAAAAATTCCAAAATTTGTTTCTTAAAAAATATATATATTTATATTTATTATGAGCCAGTTCATTACTTGGCATACGCCTTCTCCACGCCCGAACTTTGACCATACGCATACAGTTTTTGCCAGACACCACACACGAACGGTTAGTTCATCAAAAAGTACGACCAGCCTATTGCCACTTTGCTAAATCAAAGAGGTACAAACAGTCAAAGAATTTAGTTCTTTGGCAGTCTTCTTAATTTTAAAAAATATTCAAAATAGAAACTCTGGGCACAGGACTAAGCTTTGCTCTTTCTGAGCGACTTTGACAGGCACTCGGAAAGGTTTGCTTCGACGAAGGTCAAACGCGAAATGACACTGCCCACAATCGACGCCCTCCTAAATAAACTGTCATAACGCTATTCGGCCAATATCTCGTGCAAAATCAATTAAAACTCCGTACTCATGCATACTTTGATGTAACACTATTTATATGTACGTATGTACGTATTACTTTTCCCACCTTTCTCATCGGTTTATTTCAGAAAATACTGAGTACGATAGACGTAATACACACAGATAAATTCCATTTCACAACGTGTTTGTTTTACTTAAGGGAAGACGAGAAAGATGTCTTTGCTTAATGGAATGGAAATTAGACAAACATTTGTACATTACAAATTTATTTTATGGCGGTCTCACTTCTATTCTTGCTCTCTTTGTAATGTTCTCTTTTATTTATTTTATTTGTAATTAATTATATAACGCAATTTTGGGCAGTTTACTGTAATTGAAATCAAATGTGTGTATATAAATAAAACTTAATAGACCAGGAATTTCCAACGGATTTGTGTCAGCTCCATCATTGTGGATGTCTATGGATGACGGTGATCACATAATGTCCGGCTGCAAAATTACGTTCTCAACTTTACTATCTATTTTCAAACAAGTTATATTCGTCTTATACCTGATATAAATATGATCGCATATTCATTATTTAAAAATAGTTGTTAAGGTTGAGACTTAGTTATGCCACTGGAGTCACATTACCACCAGGGAACACCCACGCTTGTTTGCCGGCTTTGCTACAAAAAATAAATAAAAAATGTGCGTCTTAAAATCACTGGGTAGTCACATACAATATCTTTATCGGTGTGTAAGAGGTAGTATCTTAACTAAGTGATGCTACAGGAGTCTGGATTAATACTCCTTTTTTGTTTACAAAAGCGGACTTGTTATATATATGGCGAGAGAAGAGTGCGAGGTACAGGAGACGCGGTCGCGCCTGCACGAGCGCAGTATCAAAGCGCGTTCCGAGAATTTGTTCCCGAAGTATAGTATTCTGTAGTGTGTAGCTACAGGTGTAAAGTATAAGATCTTTAAATCACGAAAACTGTCAGTTAGAATTTCATTTATACAACTACCCTCTTATCTTTGAATACTGCAACTATCGTAGATATTCTACTTTACGTTTACTTACATATTGATCCTTTGTTAAACCAGACTGGTTCAAAACAATTTTTACAAATAGAATAACATGCGTGTTTTACGTGCAAGTCTTCAAAAAGGCGGTAATTATTTAATGTATAGTGAAAATAAAACTGCTGCACCTTGCGAAGGAGGAGGAAAGTTGTGCTGAATTAGCTGCTAACCTTCGCAAGTCGGAGAAGCACTCTTAGAAGAAGTGAACATAAAACACTGTTTTGTGCCAATTAGTGAATTAATTGTCACACTACCTAGGTTATTATCACTCGCTGGATTAAACCAGGAAGTCGAAAAAGTTTTATTTCTGGATTCGGCATTTTGGTTCAGAGCGCGCCAGCGATGCGCCAATATTCGGCTTTAACAAACATCCAATTGTTTCTTATTATATTAGTTATATCTACTAATTAAAGAAGCATACATTCCTTTGGCTTGAGAACCTGAAGAGAATGGGAGAGGATCGCGCTACGAAAAAGATATACTTGGGAATACCATCCGGTCAAAGTCCGATTGGTCTCACCACGTATCGGCGGAGGAGTGTGGTGACCGAAAACTTGAACGAGCTTCAAGATACCAACTAGAGGGAATCAGATGATGAACCCTGACAAGTTGCGCATATCAGAGGCCAAGAGACATTTCAGATTTCTGAGCCAGCGGAGTAAGTATGTCTGTCTACCCATTACGCATATAAATAATATTGTTCGTTGAAGACATCTGTGATATTCAATCTAGTACATTAATTGGTTATTACAGTCTTGATTAAGCGTCGACTTGTAGCACCCTTAAGTAAACGTTAAGTAACAACGACGCTAGTGGAGTGCGGTTGATATTAAACAAAGGGAGACGAGTTGAAGTGTGCCGCTTAGGCGTCCTTAATTTCAACACCAAACCATCGCGGGTGCTAATCTTATAGTTACGAAAACAACAGACGTAATCGAATACTGCACTGTATATATGTAACTTAAACAAAAGTTGTTAAAATGTTATCGGATTTATTGACACATTAAAATAATAACGGAGGACGCATAAGAATCTAAATCATTAATATTATAATACCGATTGGCTCAGTGGCGCGGCCCTCCGCCCACGGAGTCAATGGTCGCGGGTTCGATACCCGCATCAGAATAAATATATATATGGATTTATAAATATTTATTCCGAGTCTGGTAACCCCCCCAATCCGCATTTCCTTTCCTGCCCTTTCCTTTCCCTTCCTCTCCGCCAATCCATGGTTTGCCGTGCCAATGGATGTGTGGCTAGGGGCGAGCCTAGTCAAAAGCGTGCCGACCGTCCCGGGATCGGGCTCCCCCGGGTACTATGGTGCCTTACCTCAGCGTGCAGGGCTCTGCTGAGGCTGACCTCCATCCTCCCTTGCGGCTCGTGGGATTCACTAAAGACGAATTTAATATACCTAATTCGTTGAAAATGACGGTGACGTGGTTCGCCACCCGTCACGTCCTGATTCTCACAAGGGCGAAAAGCGACCTATGGAGAGCCGTTTCGCTGCGATGAATGGTAGCGGATGGAGCTCTGTGGTCTCTGCCAACCCCTGCGGGGGATAAGCGTGAATATATATATATATATATATATATATATATATATATATACATATATATATATATATATATATATATCTGAATCATTAATATTATATAATATTATAATATAATCATTAATACATACATATCCCTGCGCCTGTCTCCCGTAGGGTTAGTAAGAGACCACAGATCCCCATCTGCTACGATCCCAGCAGACCTTCCTTGCTTCCTTCACACTCAGCCGTTTCGCTACGATGAATGTGAGAGGAAGGATGGATGAATGTGCAGATTTGAAGGTTGCGCAAGTCATCCTCTACCATGTCTCTTTCGAGGTACCTGGATCGCCCCACAGGCCGTAGTCCAGTTGGGCGACCCACATACGCTCTCTTGACTGCGCGATCCCCCCCATCTTCTCAATTCGGCCCAGCCAACGAAGTCGGTGAACCTTAGTTTCAACATTGGGTTGGGCCACCAGATGCTTGATTTCGGCATTTTTTCGGTTTCGCCAACTGCGTTTTTATTTCCTATGTTTTTGGCGTCGAAATGTTGTATTATTTTTACCTGATTTCTTTGCAAAGGGTTGACTTCAATCCCAGTTCAAAAGCAATATGTGTGAACCGAAAAATAATGATTCGCACAAGAATCACTAACAATAATTAAGGATAAGTTGACACTGACAGTCTTATGTCGTATGCTTCACAAGCTTAGTCTCTCAGAGAGCTATAGAGTGAGCTGTGCTCGAAGAATTTTATTAAAGAAGATTAAATCCACGGAAGAACCAAAGACGGTGTCTTTTGCATTGTCTGCCAATTTAGCAAATTGAAGTGGCAATGAGATGGTCACGTTTGTTGGAGAAGCGACAACCGCTGGGGTAGATGAGTAGAGAGCTGGAGTGGAGACCGCGTCAAGGCGAACGTACATTCCTAGTCTTCATTGTCTTCAAAACAATGTAAACTTCCAGATCTCGATCTCGCAAACCAATGTAAACTTCCAGATCTCGAGTTCTTCCAATAAAGATGTAAAAGCCTTAGAACTAACCATGTCATACACAAAAACGTTCCGAAACAATTGCAAAATATATAATTACGCTGTTCGAATAAGATTTGATTCATACTGTTGTAAAAAATTACAAAAATATATTAATGTAAAAAAAATCTTCCTATTACAAATACAATTAATATTCAAATTACAAAATGGAAGTTAATTACCTTAGTTAAACATTGGAGTGAAGGCTCATTAAATTTTTCACGTCCGCCTAAAGTATATATACTTTTACCAGTGTCAATAAAGTTTTAATTTTAGCTATTGTAAAAAAAGTGTCATATAGTGAATAAAGTTTTTCTGTTTCTATTACTTATATTTTACAAACATTGCTTTTATCAGAATTAAAATTTCAAAATTTTTTTATGGAATACAAACGAGCAAGCTAGTCACGTGATGATAGACAATCAACCACAGACAAACTAAGAAGGGAAGGGCAAAATTCTGCTATGGAATGGTAGGGGAAGAAGGATGATGGTCTCAAGAAAAGCCAGGACAAAAGTACGCTTAACCGACGAGCTTGTATGAAGAGAGTGACGAGTGTAGATGAACCAAAGAAAGTGTGCCGGTATCGTAGAGGTCTCTGTCCACCTCTACGGGAAATAGGTGTGACTGTATGTATGGGAATATGTAAATGTATAGGAAGAAGGAAATAAAAGAAAAGAAAAGAAATTGGGCATCCGGATATCAGCATGTCACTATGTCACCGCACAACATAGTGAAATACTATCGCTTAACGCCTATATTCTGTTGCTGATATGAGCCGTCCCGTTCGTGTTACCATGGCTCTACCACTAACTGAACTGAACACATACCACTCTCACCACACATGACTTTTTTGACATTTGCAAGCGTATCACCTGATGGAAAACGATTAACTCCGCCCATAAACTTCTGTAACTCCAGAGATATCACAGTTGCGTTGCCGGCCTTTAAGGTATGAATAAGTTTGTTTTCTAAAGGTTTCCATATCGTATCAGTCCGGAAATACCGCCGAAGGCAGCTGAGTTCATAGAGTGATGGTGCTTTGAATGAATTCTTGGGTAAAACGCACCGTACGGGATCGCTACTCATCCAAATAGTGGAAATGAAACGTGGGAAAACAAAAATATGCAAATCAGAACCGCCCAAAGAAGAGAGAGAGAGAGTAAAAGAGTACACCAAAGAAAATCGTAGCATTTATTCACAAGTTTACGTCACAAGACGCACGTATTTCATTCATCTATTTATATCACATTAAAAACATCTCTTACTTTATATCAAAATGTTTTAGAGCGGAGCGAAATTTTATTTCCTTTATAAATTCAAAATTAAACATTTAAATTAATTTTTTAAGCCATAATGGTAATTTGTATAATTTCATTCCTTTTACACAATATATTTCAAAATAAAGTACACAGCGCTTATTGTGATTGAAAGTTTAGTAGACATAATTCTTCCGGCTTGAGTGTAAGGGTCATGATCGTAGTCGAAGTCGATAACTTTACTTCTTATTATTTCTCTGTAAACCAAAGCTGACTTTCGTGGAACTCGCTTTCTCTCGGGATCGTCCAAGGTGACTTCGTAAAGACCAAACCTTTGCCTGGAATTAAAGAAATATATATATCCAAAAACTGCTTTCGAAAGTTTTTTTTTTTAGGAAACGAAATATAATATTTTTTTATTATTAAATGTTTATCAAACTCGTTAACTAGTTATATGAGGGTACTGTTTCCATTACAATGCAACGATATATTCATAAGATCGTAATTAGTATTTGATCACTCACACATCACAGAGCATTATATAAAAAGAGTTAAGTTACATAAAAATCATGTAAGTTCTTTCGGCAAAAATATTTACAATGATAATAAAATTCAATACTAACGTGTAACCACCATCCCATTCAAAACTATCCATCAAACTCCAGGCGCAGTAACCGCGAATATCCACACCATCGGATATGGCATCGGATAATGCGCTCAAATAGCTCCTAAAATACCGCACTCTCGTAGTATCGTTCAGACCAGTCAAAGTGGACACACCATTCTCGGTTATGTAAATTGTGGGATTGTTGTACGTCTCCTTTATATAGACGAGTAGATTGTAAAAGCCTTCCGCGTGTTCCTGAAACATTATTAATGGTTATAATACGGGATAATTTTTTTAAAGAGACTGACAGTAATATTTTTAATGTTACGAAAATTGTGGTTAATAATTCCAAGTAAACTAACAACGATCGTGGGAGGAAATGCTAGTATCAATAGTTCAATGGAAGTAAGTACGTACAGATCGACACTTCGTCACCGAGCCTTACCCTCTCTCTCTCTCTCGGGGGGGGGGGGGGGGGGGGGGGGGGGGGGGGGGGGGGGGGGGGGGGGGGGGGGGTGTTTTCACTTTTACTAAAAGAAGTCTAAATTACAGAATAAACAAACGTAATCGTCACTAATCAAATTGATGAGAATTAAAAAACGTTAGCAACACTTCACCTCCGCACATAGTCTGACTATCCACATAATAATGGATTTCCGCAAAGTAACAAGTAAAAAGTCTGCAAGCCCCTCAACTGCCTGCGCACCCAGACTGGTCACTGTAGAGACAGCATGTCAAAGTGGGGCTACTCAGCCACAAATCCCTTGTGCCACTGACAGAAAGGCACACAAACACACTTGACATCGTGCTCTCTGTGCCCCGTCACATGCTCAGCAGATGACCTTATGAGTACAACGGATGATGCGGTGTCAATCTTTTGGCCAAGTTCTAGGCTGATAGCGTGCGATCGCTGATTCGATGAAGAAGAAGAAGACGGCTGCCTCCATTAATCATCTACTGCTCATTTTAATAAGGTTCCTATTCTACGCCCACGCAGAAGAATGTTAAATACTTACAACCGATATAAAAATATTTCTTACATACCGCTAACCAAAGACTAGCGCTGGTTGGCCAATCGGGATGTTTGTAAGTAGCAAATCCAGCGTCATCATTAAACGAAGGCACATCGAACATTCCAATTACGGACGCATTTCTGTACACAATATCAGAAGTGTAGTGGTTTAAAGCCAAGAAATCAGCTGTGCCTCTAATGTAATCTATTTGCTCCTGTGTGAATGGTCTCAGCCTCGATGTCTCATATCCTTGAGAAGCGCTAATATTTCCAACTCTGTCTATAAGACGTTGCGGGTAGTTGCCTTTAAATACCGGATCCATGAATTGACCAAGCTGAAACCAAACAGTATTACGTAACAAATTAAACATATCTACCCGTCCCCGTCACTGTTGCGTAGGTTTAGTTATATAATGTATATCTATTCTATTGTTCGTGAAATGTGGGTGGTGTAATCATCTCAGAAGCAAAGCTAATCCGAAATAACAGCCGGTGACGATGTAATGGTATGAGATTAACAATTCAAGATATATAAACATTTTTATAATTATAAAACATTCAAGAAAACCATAGATAGCTTCAATAGTGTGTAACTAGCGCACATCAAATATCTACTTTCGGTTGCCTGGTAGAAATTGCTATCATTGTGTATACATAATTATCGACCTCCAAGGAATACTACGCCAACCTAATGTTAGGTATTTTCTGTTTTTAAGGGAAAACCACTTATTAATTTCTTAATTTTATGTTTCCAAAATTTTATAAAAAAATATTAAGAAACTAAAAAGTTTTTAGATTTACATAAGGCCAAGTTAACGTACTTTTAAGAATCATGCGACATATAAGCCGCCAAATATGATTATTCTGTCAAACACCCCGCTAAGTATAAATTAAAAAAGAAAAAAATAAATATATATTAAAATTATGCAGTTTTAACTAACAATAACTGAAGTACTCAACCTGTAAATTACAATAAAATAGATTTAATTTTATAGCAAATATCGACGTTTTTCTTTAGAAGCTTTTCTTGTTAACCCACGATTTTGGACTTGGCGTAGTATTCTTTGAAGGTATCGATATTAATAATAACTTTGATTCTAATGTACATCAAAAATATTTATCTATCTATATTGCCTTTATGTTGTTGTACACTTATTTCTATCCTCACAGCTACTCTTATCTCTCTTTCACTCCTGGGTTTGCTGGAAGAAAACTCAATTTTGAATTAAGCTCGCCCTTGTACATCTTTTTTTTCCTTTTTATTCTTGTATTTCCTGTTTTGTGTACAATAAAGTATTAAATAAATATATTATATTACTTACTTGGAACGCAAAGTAATCAAGAACCGCTTCAAAATCATCCTCTGAATCTGTATCTGGGTACGCCCAATCCATACTCAAAACAATACCCAGTCGTCCACCTTGCGACTTAAACTCTTCTTGATAAATGTGATACGCTCGCGCATGTGCCAAAAGAATCTGTCTTCCGCATTCGTACATGCCAGTTTCTGGAAGATAGGTTCTCGGAGCGTGTCGAGTCGTTATGAACCCTTGGTAGCAATGTACATAGGGTTCATTGATTGTAAGCCAATTTTTTACTCTGTCACCAAAATTATCAAATAGTACCCTAGCATAATCTCCAAACCATTGGATTGCATCTTCGTTTTGCCATCCACCTTGTTCGCGCAGATTCTGCGGCAAATCCCAATGGTATATAGTCATGAATGGTGTTATATCATTGGCTAGAAGTTCATCTATCAAAGCGTTATAATACGCTATGCCGTAAGGATTAACATAATCAGGTCTGCCATACGGAAGGATTCTGGGCCATGAGACTGAAAATCTATATATTTTAACGCCCAATTCTTTTAGCATTCCCACGTCCCGTTTGTATAAATTGTAGGAGTTGGCAGCGACATCACCATTTGTGTTGTCGAGTATAAGATCGGGGTCAGTTCGGACAAGATGATCCCACATTGACCAACCTTTACCTGTAAAAATACAATACTTTTCTATCAATCGACTAATAGATGCATTAGTTTCATTCATTCATTTTTAGAATAATATTTAGCAGAAGACGTACGTTACGTCAACCGTCTTCTACTGAACATTGTTCTCAAAATAATTATTACTAATATTATTCGGTTCACGCTGGTGCTAATCTAATTGTTTTTGCTACCAAAACCTTGTACGTCGCCTACGGATAGAAATGTGAATATTCTATGCCGGTAACTATATTACAAACAAAATGCTAATCAAAATTGTTTTGTGTTACTCGATGGCTACTTAGTATTAAGTTTACAAAAAATATCAACCGTTGTTTCATTACAAAGTAACTAAATACTCAGTTAATATAATTTAATTTGTTTTTTTTTATCTAAAGTGGTAGAGCCACGCTGCAGACGAATTCTTTGTCAATATTGGCATTTTGTTTGGCTGTATCATGTATGGGCCGGCTCGTCCGGGGAAGTACCACACTCCCGCAGAAAACCGACGTCTGAGTGGTAGCTTTGTTTCCGCGGTTCGTCCGGTGAGCGGCCGAATTCCGGTGAGAGGCCCAACCCCTCCTCCCTCCCACAATGACAGTGATATTCAATGTAGGAGTACCCCAGGAAGGTACCAGCACAGCCGGTGCTGGAGAATCTCTCCCTGAGCACTCCTGCTCAGGCTGCCCTGCGTACTCTGGGAAGGGCAAAATTCCGCTTGTTCTTCATCCTACCCAAGGCAAGAGCAGCAGGTCCAAAGCACCACCTACTACGCTCTGCGTGGATTTCTGTAATATTAGAGGGATACACACCAATCTTAATGCCGTCCACCACCACCTAGAGACAGTTAAGCCGGCCTTGCTCTATTTAACGGAATCTCAGATTTCAATTGCAAAATGGCGTTTCGGCAAAAGCAGGAGACGTTTCAGGCCTGGGTTAAAGCAATGGCAAAGAAAGATCCATCCGAACGGCAGCTCATAGAAAAAGTATAACTTTGTCTCCGGATCCTTCAAAAGAGCTATTGCTAGAACAAAATCGGAGTACATTGGCGAAATCGGCCAAAGACTAGTTCGCCTTCCCTCAGGATCTCGCGCGCTCTGGTCTCTCGCAAAAGCCGTCCAAGGAAATTTCTGTCAGCCATCATTTCCACCTTTGCGCAAGACGGAAGACTCGTTGGCCCACACTGCAAAAGAAAAAGCTGATCTTTTTGACTCTCTTTTTGCATCGAACTCGACTCTTGTTGAGACAGAAACGCCACTGCCAAGCATCCTCAGGTATGAGTGCTTGCCAGAAATCCGATTTACTCAAAACTCAGTGCGTAAAGCACTTTTCTCTCTAGACATCTATAAGACGAGTGGACCAGACGGCGTCCTCCCAATTGTGCTAAAGATATGTGCTCCAGAGTTGGCTCCAGTTCTCACGCGCATCTTGCGGCACTCCTATAACTCAGGCATAGTACCGATCTCATGGAAGACAGCCTTAATACACCCGATTCCCAAAAAAGGTGATCTCTCTGATCCAGCTAACTACAAGCCCATTGCCATCATCTTTTTGTTCTCCAAAATAATGGAATTTAATACTTATTTGACACACCGATGGGCAGAAGCGGTGGAGAGCAAAAGGGAAGCCTTAGCAGTAAACGTATATAGTCAAGGCCTTCGACCAGGTGTGGCATATGGCTCTTCTAGCTGAACTTCCGTGCTATGGGCTGCCCAAAAATTATGGAAATGGATCACCAGCTTTCTGACGGAGCGGAGCATTAAAGTTCGTTTTTTGCTGGGATTTGTAGCCCGTGAATGCTGGTGTTCCGCAAGGCTGTGTGCTTTCCCCTACTCTGTTTCTTCTGCATATCAACGATATGTTACAAATTAGTAGCATACGTTGTTATGCAGATGACACCACGAGTGATGCCTTATACCCCGGCCGTGCAAACATTTCTCAGACACACGCCGAAGAGTAACGGAACAAACTTGTGTCTAAAGTACAGATCCTCATAAGACCAGGTCTCGGATTGTGGTCAACGGAACCTAATCCAATTCAACCCCAAAAAGACACTTTGGAGACACTCCCCCTTAATAATAATGATGACGTTGACATATCGCATAACGTCTAGTTTCCCGGCCATCTGGAAGAAAAGGCCAAGTTGGCCTCGAAAAAGCTGGGTGTGATCAGTAGAGCGAGAGAGAGTATTTCACATCTGCCCATTGCCTCCAACTGTACAAGGCACAAGTCAGGCCACACATGGAATACTGTTCTCACCTCTGAGCCGGGGCTCCCCAGTATCAATTTCTGCCACTTGACCGCATACAAAGTCATGCGATCCGAATCGTCGATGACCAAGATCTCACCGATCGGCTTGATTCTCTAGCGCTGCGGAGGGATGTCTCATCTCTCAACATTTTTTTAACGCTTTTATAATAGGGAGTGCTCCGAGGAATTGTTTGGAATAATTCCCGCCGCCGAATTCCACAACCGCACAAGTCGCCGTAAAGAAAAGTTTCATCCCCACCATCTGGATGAGTGGCGTTCTACTACGGTGCGGTTCTCTAGAAACTTCTTTCCACGCACCACCACTCTGTGAAACCAGCTGCCTTTGGCGGTCTTTCCGAACCGATACGACATTGACAGGTACAAAAAAAGCCTACACGTACCTAAAAGGCCGGCAACGCTTCCGCGACTATTGCAGTGTCGCGGTTGTCTATGGGCGGCGTTGATTGCTCATAAAAAATCATATTAAACTCCTTTGCGAAAAGACCTCACCAATGATGATGTCAATGACTATTAGCTTTTCAATGAATAACATTAATATTTTTAGTATGTCGTTAGCTTAGATGACTAGAAATGTCTTTTTTAGAAATTTTTTAACACTGAAATACTAGAATCGGTGTTTTAGTCGATGTAACAGAATAACAGAAATTCTGTGAAAATGGATATTTTAGGGTAGAACGAAATTAGGGCTACGAGTATTTTTATGTTACTAAAGTAACATTTTCTATTAAAATAGAAAAACACTTCAAAAGAAAAATTAATAACGAGTAAGCATCTACGTCGCCAGAACAGTGGGCCCGAGCATTATCATCCATGTAAATGGCATCTTCACCAATTACATTAATTGTGGGTTGTATATCTTGACAAAGCATTTCTGTTATGTACCTTTACGCAATTAGCCAGCCGTTTTCAATTAATACTAGCTCGGTACGATAGCTGGAAGTTACACCCGCCCAAAACATAATAGATCCTCCACCATAGGTGGTGATTTCTTCAAAACTCACGTCTTCACGTCTCACGTCTTCTGGTCTTCGTAACTGTCGCCAACGGTTCTTACCATGCAGAGAAATTCGAGCCTCATTGGAGAAGATTACGCTACTCCAGTTACCTAGTGTCCAAGATAGACAATTTCTAGCGAACCTCAAATCAAGCAATCCAGTGCTCACGAAGTAACTTGGGGGCCCGTACTGATCGTCGATTGCGATTATCAACCGCTAAAAGTGTCCTCCAGACAGTCTATAGGCCAACTTGTGCTCCTCGTACCTCTTCAAGGTTTCTTTTAAGGTCTATGTAACTGCATTTGCGGTTTCTCAGCGTCCGAGTGACTATAAAGCGGTCGTCTCGTGGTTGTGTGTAACGTTTTCTCTCACAACCTTTCCTTCTCTAAACCGAAACTGTCTCTTGGTATCGAGTCCAGGTTCTTTGGATGTTTGAACAACTCACGTTTAACCGTTGTGAGACTTAACATTGATTACACCCCTTTTCCAGCAGCGTTATAATTTTACTAGCTCTTGTTGCTATTTCGGCCGTTACAATAGACACAAAGATATGTGTTTTAAATCATGATAAGACAGAATGATGTGACAAATATAAATTATTCTACTAAAAATGACAAGTAGTTAGTTTTAGTTGCCTGATAACCTTTTAACAACAAGCCCGCAAATAGTATTATCAGTAAAAAGTCACAAACTAAAAAAGGAATTTTTTAAAAAACAAAAGCTTCGAATTTAAAATTAACTTTTTTTCATACCCAGATTCTTTATTAAGTGCCAGTAACATGGTTTGGCTATTAAAACCTCTTTAGAACTAAATTATTACCAATAATGTAGAAAAAAGCAAAACTGTAAACACGGAACCGTTTAAATAGGATTACTTACCATCAGCGTTCCATGCTCCTTCGATTTGGTAAGCTGCTGTTGCGACACCAAATTGAAAATCATCGGGGAAGATCTTTAAACCTCGGGACGTTTGTTTTGTTTCTTCACTCCCATTTACAAGACATGAACTAAAAATACATAAGAAGAATACAAAATCATTTTGATTGATGAATTCGCTTTTTCACTGTTATTAACGCTATTTATTACAAAATTTAAAAATATTTTTCAAAGATTTTTTCTTTCATTTAATTTATAATATTACCATATTAAGAGGAATAACGTTTTCATTACAATCCGCATTATTTCAAATATTATTACACCGTACTGAAAGTTAGTGCTATACGAAAATGTTAAACTATTTCATTGTAATATTATCTAATATTATTTATCTCATCTGAAGTGCTTAGTGTGATATAAAATTTGATTTACAGTCATGCCATAAAATTTTATCTTTAAACACAACAGTTTATAAAGTATCAGGGAAAACAAACATGATGCACTGACCAGCTGTAATCTTTATCAAAATTGTCATTCATTTATGTTTCTTAAATTTATCATTAATTATTAATAGTGATAATTGTCACAGTGATTTATAATAACTAATATTGTGATTAACATGTGCTTATGTACTGTACATAAAAAAACGTTTAATAATATCGGTAGATAAATTATTATATACTACTAAATAGAACTTGTTTTATACGTAAGACAAACGGATAAGTCTATCACCTGATTATATGTAATTATCGCCGCCCATGGTCCATGGAGTTCCCCAAATCCAAGGGCACAGTAGATGTGTCACCAAACTGTGGGTTAATTTCAAAGGTGAGAGAAGAAGAAAATAAAAGAAGAAAGAAAATGAGTAGACCCCTAGATTCCTACACTCACCGTATAAAAATCTGTGATCCATAAATTACTTCTCACGAACCCAAACCTCCCCCCCTTTATCTTTCACACATTGAGCTGAAGTTTCTAATCTTATTCTTATTTGGCACTTTACTCACACTCCGCATGGTTTCTTTGTAAAATTGAAAGACTGCTCGTCTTAGACGAGTATTCTGTACTTGACTGCCTTTAAATATTAGAAATTAAATAAAAATATTATAAAAAAAATTTAAAAACTATTTGTCTTTACAAATTTAAAGAGGCAAGTATTTTTACAGAAATATACGTATACATTTTTTGAATATTGCCACAATTCTCAGATGTATTTTAGGATTACACGGATTTATTTTATTATTATTTTTTGTTTATTGAAACCCATCCAAAGCACGTAGGTTTTAAATAGAATTACCTTGAATATTTATTAATATAATTTTGTGCTGTTTGTTGTTGATTAATCAAAACCTTTCAATAAAGCTTTTTAAGGAAGAACCAACAGTACCTATTCACATTAGTAGAATTTTTGACTTACTAAACCAGCTCAACTACACTTCTTTGCAAGAAGTACGGATGGTTTTGATTTTTCTACATTATTGTTAATAATTTAGTTCTAAAGAAATTTTAATAGTTAAACTATATGACGGGCCTTTAATAAAGGGTCTAGGTACGAAAAAAGTTAATAATTTATGTTTGTCACATCATCTTGCCTTATTGTGCTTTAAAACACATATCTCTGTATCTATTGTAATGGCAGAAGGAGCAATAAGAACTAGTAAAATTATAGCGCTTTTTTTATTCGATAGGAGGGCAAACGAGCAAGCGTGTCGCCTGATGGAAAGCAATCAACGCCGCCCATAGACAACCGCGACACTGCAGGAGTCGCAGAAGCGTTACCAGCCTTTTAGGTATGTGTAGGCTTGTTTCTTTGAAAGCCAATGTCGTAGCGCTGCTGGAAAAGGGGTATTGTCAATGTTACGTCTCACAGGTGTTAAACGTAAGTCGTTCAACCATCCAAAGAGAAAACATTGCACACAACCACGCTTTCTAGTGACTCAGTCGCTGAGGAACCGTAAAGACTTCTTTTGAGGCCTATGTAACACCTCAAAAGAAACCTTGAAGAGGTACGAGGAGCACAAGTTAACCTATGGACTGTGAGAAGGAGAGTACATATATATATATATCATATATATATATATATATATATATATATATATATATATATATATATATATATATATATATATATATATATATATATATATATATATATATATATATATATATATATATATATATATATATATATATATATAGAAATATGCCTTTGACGCCAACTCCTCGTCTTCATTGCCCTCAATCCGCAAACAAACAATTGTAAACTTTCAGATCTCGGGTTCTACTAATCAAGATGAACTAAGCATGTCATACACAAAAACATTCCAAAACAATTGTTAAGTATATAATTACGCTGTTCGAATAAGATTTGATTTATACTGTTTTAAGAAATTACAAAAATATGTTAATGTAAAAAAATCTTGCTATTACAAATCCAATTAATATTCAAATTACAAAATGGAAGTTAATTACCTTAGTTAAACATTGGAGTGAAGGCTCATTAATTTTTCACGTCCGCCTAAAGTATATGTACTTTTAAGAGTGTCAATAAGGTTTTAATTTTAGCTATTCTAAAAAAAAGGTGTCACGAATAAAGTTTTTCTGTTTCTATTTCTAATATATTACATACTTTTATCGTAATCAAAATTTCACAATTCTTTTATGGAATGCAATCGAGCAAGCTAGTCACGTGATGATAGGCAATCAACCATAGACAAACTAAGAAGGGAAGGGAAAAATTCTAGTATGGAATGGACTGGTAGGGGAAAAAGGATGATGGAGTCAAGAAAAGCCAGGAAAATTACACTTAACCGACGAGCTTGTATGAAGATAGTGACAAGTGTAGATGAACCAAAGAAAGTGTGCCGGTATCGTAGAGATGACAGAGGTCCGTGGTCTCTGCCCACCTCTATGGGGAATAGGCATGAGCGTATGTATGGGAATATGTAAATGTTTGAGAAGAAGGAAATAAAAGAAAGCAAAAGGAACATTTTTTTCTTACAATGCATAAACATGGAACAGATAAAAAAATTATCTTTTTATAAAGTCATATGGGAATCATTCCGAGCCTGAAAGAGAATTATTGTACAAAGTACTTATTACTACTACTATTGATTAACTGAACTCAGCTTAACACAACACATTTAACAATACACATCTTCTCTATATTTTTGCAAAAATATTTGTGTTCAGAATGACAAAAAAGAAAGGAAATATAGATATTTTATACATTCAATGAAAATAAATCCTGTATATTAGTAATTAAGTAAATTCACCTGATGATAAATTACCACTTTTATCTTCAGATAACTGCAAAAAAGAAGAAATTGCAAACCAAAATAGTTATAGGTTGATGGGAGAGGAAGAAGAGAGTGGAGAAAGAGGGTAGCCTTCTAGCTCTTACGCTCATCATACAAAATACAGTCACAAATTACTTCTACGTCGGTCTTTGCCAGTATTAACTGTTTGCAATATAGCTACACGGACAGCTTTATGAGCTATACAATGAGCCGAACGAAATGAAAATCATCAAAACCATCAAAATTGGACGCTTTCGTTGGGTCAGGCACATAATATGGATGGATGAGGCTTGAGTACCCAAACTCATACTCAACGGCAAACCAAATGGCTGTAGAAGTCGCGGAAGGCCTAAGCTCAGATGGCTAGATGGAGTCGAGGACGACTTAAAGGCAATCGGTGTAAGGAGCTGAAGAGAAAAAGCCAAACTAAGATCCGACTGGATAAATTTACTGAACCAGGCTATCCACCCATTGCTAATATGCCTTGATTATGATGATGATGAACTTAGCTTCACCACAGCAAAAGTGGCGGACAAGTGAGTATTCTTTATTGCCAGTCGCAGTTTCCTGCCACGAACTGCGAAAATGTGGAACAATTTGGGTGGGGTGGTGTGGTTGTGAGGGATGGGGAGGGGAGGGGGAAGGTGTTAGACCTCCGGAACTCAGCCGTTCACCGTACGAAGCGCGGTAGCTAAGCTACCACTCAGACGCCGGTTTTCTGAAGGAGTGTGGTACTTCCCCGGGCGAACCAGCCCATTCACGCTACAGACAAATATTATGCCATTCTTGACAAAGTATTCGTCTGCAGCGTGGCTCTACTATTATGAAAATGTATTATAACATGGGGGTATTCAAGAGAGAGCGTATGTATTAATTAAAGTCCGGCAACACATTTACGACGTATGTTTATGGGCGGTGGTTATCGCTTACCAACAAGTGACCTGCACGCTCGTTTACCTGCTCTGCTATAAAAATAAAAAATGCAAATCAGTTAAAAAAATCAGCCCAAAGTAGAGAGAGAGAGAGAGGGAGTAGAAGAGTACAGCAAAGAAAATCGTAGTATTTATTTACAAGTTTACGTCACAAGACGTTTGTATTGCATTCAGCTATTTACACCACATTAAAACATCTCTTACTTTATAACGAATTGCTTTAGTGCGGAATAAAATTTTATTTCCTTTATTAATTCAAAATTTAACTTTTAAATAAATTTAACCCATAATTGTAATTTGTATAATTTCATTCCTTTTACATAATATATTTCAAAATAAAGTACACAGCGCTTATTGAGATTGAAAGTTTAGTAGACATAATACTTCCGGCTTGAGTGTAAGGGTCAGGATCGTAGTCGAAGTCGATAACTTTACTTCTAATTATTTCTCTGTAGACCAAAGCTGACTGTCGTGGAACTCGCTTTCTCTCGGGATCGTCCAAGGCGATTTCGTAAAGACCAAACCTTTGCCTGGAATTAAAAAAAATATATATATCCAAAAAACTGTTAGCATTCGAAAGTTCTTTTTTAGGAAACGAAAAATAATATTTTTTTATTATTAAATATCTATTAAACTCGTTAATTAGTTATATGAAGGTATTTTACATTTCAATTTATTTCATTCCACGACATATCCATAAGATCTTAATATAAAAATACTAATTATTTGACCACTCACACTTCACAGTGCGTTATAAAAAGATAATTAAGTTACAAAAAGAATTACATAAGTTCTTTTAGCAAATATATTTACAATAATAATATAATTCAATACTAACGTGTAGCCAGCACTCCATTCGAAATTATCCATCAAACTCCAGGCGCAGTAACCGCGGATATCCACACCATCGGATATGGCATCGGATAATGCGCTCAAATAGTTCCTAAAATACCGCACTCTCGTAGTATCATTCAGACCAGTAAAAGTAGGCACACCATTCTCGGTTATGTAAATTGTGGGATTGTTGTACGTTTCCTTTATATAGACGAGAAGATTGTAAAAGCCTTGCGCGTGTTCCTGAAACATTATTAAAAGTAAACGCCTCAACAATATTAAAAATAATTCTATCTAACATTGCAGACTTTACTATACGATTTTGCTTTGGTGTACTCAGTATAGAATGTAAAAATACACACTTTTTGTAAAAAGACTAGTAATGTTTTCAATGTTACTAAAATTCTTGTTAATAATTCCAAGTAAACTTACAACGATCGTGGAAGGAAATCATCAGCAGCCTGCGGCAGTCTACTGCTGGACATAGGCCTCCCCCATGGAGCGCCACCTAGCCCGATCTTCGGCTACACGCATCCAGTTTCTGCCAGCCGCCCTGCGCAGATCGTCGCACCATCTAACCGGGGGGCGTCCCACACTACGTTTACCGAGACGCGGTCTCCACTCCAGCACTCGTCTGCTCCAACGATCGTCGGATCTCCGACAGACGTGACCAGCCCATTGCCACTTAAGTTTGCTAATTCGAAAGGCTATGTCGGTGACTTTAGTTCTCTGGCGGATTTGTTCATCCGAAACATAACAGAGTAACTCCGAGCATAGCTCTCTCCATAGCTCTCTGAGCGAATCTGAGCTTATGAAGCAGACGGACTGTCAGCGTTCACGTTTCGGCGCCGTAGGAGAGTACGGGTGGGACACACTGGTCGAAGACTTTCGTCTTCAGGCTCTGAGGTATGGGCGACGAGAAGACCGGACGGAGTTTCCTAAATGCTGCCCAGCCTAACTGAATCCTTCTATCGGCTTCTTTCTCGAAGTTGTCTCTACCCAATTGCAAGACTTGCCCGAGGTAGATATACTCCTGGACAACTTCGAGAGTTTTACCACTGACGACGGTCGGTTGTGGATCCAGATGATCATTGACCATGACTTTAGTTTTATCAAAGTTCATGGTCAAACCGACTCGTCGAGAGGATTCATTTAGGCTGTTCAGCATCCCTTGCAGTTCCTCTAGCGATTCTGCCAAGATCACGATATCAACGGCAAAACGCAGGTGTGAGATGTACTTACCGTTTACGTTTATGCCTCGTCCTTTCCAGTCTAGCGTCTTGAAAACGTCTTCCAGTGCATTAGTGAACAGTTTCGGGGATATGACATCCCCCTGTCTCACCCCGCGATACAACTGGATTTGTTTTGTTTGACTGCCCTGTACTCGAACGGACATCGTGGCGGCATTGTAAAGACATCTCAATACCTCGATGTATCGATGATCTACCTGGCACCGCTGCAAGGCTTCCATGACAGCCCAGGTCTCAATGGAGTCAAAGGCCTTCTCATAATCCACAAACGCTAAGCACAGGGGCTGATTATACTCGTTTGTTTTCGTTTGAGACAGCAAGGCAAAGTGGAGCTTCTCAGCCACAAACCCCTTGTGCAACTGAGGGATAAGGACACAAACAATGACACACTTGACATTCTTCTCTCTGTGCCATCACATGCTCAGCAGATGACCTTATGAGGGCAACAGATGATGACAAAGTTCTGGGCTGGTAGCGTCTGATGACTGACACAGTGAATAAGAAGACGCCTGACTCCGTTAATTCGTCTACTGCTGATTTAAATAAGGTTCCTATGCTCTTTTCCACACCCCACACAAAAGAATACTAAATGCTTACAACCGATATAAAAATATTTCTTACATACCACTAACCAAGTACTAGTACTGGGTGGCCAATCAGGATGTTTGTAAGTAGCAAATCCAGTGTCATCATCAAACGAAGGCACATCGAACATTCCAATTACGGATGCATTTCTATACACTATATCAGAAGTGTAGTGGTTTAAAGCCAAGAAATCAGATGTGCCTCTAATGTAATCTATTTGTTCCTGTGTGAATGGTCTCAGCCTCGATGTCTCATATCCTTGAGAAGCGCTAATATTTCCAACTCTGTCTATAATGCGTTGCGGGTAGTTGCCTTTAAATACCGGATCCATGAATTGACCAAGCTGAAACCAAATAGTGTTACGTAACAAATTAAACATATTTACTCATCACTGTTGCGTGGGTTTATTTACAATAGGTCGGGGCAAAAGTATTTTCGTATTTTGAATGTATTATTAGTAATCAAACCTCTTTGGCTGTACTGAATGTAACTGACTCGTTTTTAATACCATTCAATGTGACATTCTGAAGATGCAATTAATAAAAAAAAACTAATTCCCGCCATTTTTCAATTGTTTTTCAAGTAAGCAAAATGAACGTATGTGACGAAGAAATTCGGTACATTTAAAAGTTTTATTACAAAAAAGGTAAAAATGCGACCAACGCCGCGAATAAAATTTGTGCGGTTTACGGACCCAATGCGGTATCAATAAGAGTAGCACAAATGTGGTTCAAGCGTTTCAAGTCTGGAAATTTTAGTGTGAAAGATAAGATTCGCTCTGGACGCCCTGTCACAGATAAAATCAGTACCATCTTTGAGAAAGTGGAGCAAGATCGAAATATTAGTAGCTACGACATTGATGAAGAATTGGATGTTCATCATAAAACAGTTTTACGTCATTTACGAAAGTCTGGGTACAAGAAAAAAATTGACATTTGGGTACCACATGATCTCACTGAGAGAAACCATGACAACGCCAAACCGCACTCATCTATAGCCACGCAGCAAAAATTGAGAGAGCTTGGCTGGGATGTGTTGATGCATCTTCCGTATAGCCCTGACCTTGCTCCATCAGATTTCCTCCTGTTTCGGTCATTGCTCTTTAGGAAGCATAAAGCTAACCTCAAAAGAACACTGTGAACACAACCTGTCAGATTTTTTTAATCAAAAATCTCAAAATTTCTACAGGAATGGGATCATGGCACTACCCACAAGATGGTAACAAGTAATTGATAAAAAAGACACATACATTTTATAAATAAATAAAAAATTATACCTAAAAAAAATATTTTCCTTTGTATGAACAATACGAAAATACTTTTGCCCCGACCTAATATAATGTATATGTACTATATTTTTTATGAAATGTTGGTGGCATAACCATCTTAGAAGCAAAGTTAATCCCAAATAACAGTCAGTGACGATGTAATGGTTTGAGATGAACTGTTTAAAATATATAAACATTATTTTATTAATATACAATGATATTTTTTGTATTATATATTGAACACATTCCAGAAGAGCCATAGATAGCATCGATGGTGTGTCACTAGCCCACATCAAATATCTACTTTAATAACGTGTCCATTCAACGATTGTCTTGAAGAAATTGCTATTAGGTATCAATGTGTATACACAATTATCGACTTCCAAGGAATACTACGCCAACCTAATGTTAGGTATTTTCTGTTTTTAAAGGAAAACCACTCATTAATTCCCTAAAATTATGTTCCCAAAATTTCATAAACAAAAATATTACATACATGGATATCGTCATGCCTGTCTCCCGTAGGGGTAGGCAGAGACCACAGATTCCTTCTGCACGATCTCGGCATACTTCCCTTCTTCCTCCACACTTATTATTCTCCTAATGCAAGCCCGCCGATTAAGGGTACTCTTGACCTGGCCTTTCTTAAAAATTTCGACTATATTGACGAAATAAAAAAATATTAAAAAACTAAAAAGTTTGTAGATTTACATAACGCCATGTAAACGTACTTTTAAAAATCGTGCGACATATACGCCGCCAAAGATGATTATTCTGTTGAATACCCCGCAAAGTTTTTATAAGTAAATTGAAAAAGATACAATAAATATGTAATAAAATTATGCAATTTTAACAAACAATATCTGAATTACTCAACCTGTAAATTTCATTAGAATAGCATTAATTATATAGCATACATCGACATTTTAATTTAGAAGCTTCTCCTGTAAACCTACAATTTTGGACTTGGCGTAGTATTCATTGGAGGTATCGATATTAATAATAACTTTGATTCTGGTGTACATCAAAAAATATTTATCTATCTATAATATGATATTACTTACGTGGAACGCAATATAATCAAGAACCGCTTCAGCATCATCCTCTGAATCTGTATCTGGGTATGCCCAATCCGAACTCAAAACAATACCAAGTCGTCCACCTTGCTACTTAAACTCTTCTTGATAAATGTGATACGCTCGCGCATGTGCCAAAAGAATATGTCTTCCGCATTCGTACATGCCAGTTTCTGGAAGATGGACTCTTGGAGCGTGTTGAATCGCTATGAACCCTAGGTAGCAATGTATATATGGTTCATTGATTGTCAGCCAGTTTTTTACTCTGTCACCAAAATTATCAAATAGTACCCTAGCATAATCTCCAAACCATTGGATTGCATCTTCGTTTTGCCATCCACCTTGTTCGCGCAGATTCTGAGGCAAATCCCAATGATACATGGTCATAAATGGTGTTATATCATTGGCTATAAGTTCATCTATCAAAGCGTTATAATACGCTATGCCGTATGGATTAACATAATCGGGTCTGCCATACGGAAGTATTCTAGGCCATGAGACTGAAAATCTGTATATTTTAACACCCAATTCCTTGAGCATTTCCACGTCTCGCTTGTATAAATTGTAGGAGTTGGAAGCGATATCGCCAGTTGTGTTGTCGAGTATATGACCGGGATCAGTTCGGACAAGATGATCCCACATTGACCATCCTTTACCTGTATAAATACAATACTATCAATCCACTAATAGATGCATTAATTTCATTCATTCATCATTTTTAGAACAATGTTGAGCAGAAGTATGTTACGTCAACCGTCTTCTGCTGAACATTGTTCTCAAAATAATTATTATTACCACAATCCCCATGCTTTGCAATTAGACAGAAGATGAGATTTATTTATATTATTTAGGTTGACGCTGGTGCTAATATAATTGTTTCTGTTACTATAACCTTGTACGTCGCCTATGAGTAGAAATGTGAATATTCTATGCCGGTAACCATAAGGCAAATTTTACTAACAAAATGCTAATCAAAATTATGTTTTGTGTTACGCGATAGCTAGTAAGTATTAAGTTTACAATAAATATCAAGCGTTGTTTAATTACAAAGTAACTAAATACTCAGTTAATATAATTTCATATTAAACTCATTTGCAAAAATACCTTACAGTCATTCGCTTGCAATGGATAACATTAATATTTTGAGTATGTCATTGGTTTAAATAATTAGAAAGTTTTTTAACACCTAAATACTATAATCGGTGTTATAGTCAATGTAAACAGAAATCCGTGTGAAAATTGACGTTTTTAAGGGTATAATGAAATTAAGGCTACGAGTATTTTATGATACTTTAAAAAAAATTAATAAAGAGTAAGGGGAGGTCCCTTGCAGCAAATACGGCATGTAGTCGTCTTGGCATGCTTTTCACCAGGCTAATGGTCTCCTGTGGAATGTGTCCCACTAAGCCGATTTTAAGCTCCCTGATGTTTTGTGGAGGTGGTTGGACAGATTGTACTCGCCTTTTAAGGAGATTCCAATCGAGCTCAATGGGATTATTGTCGAGGCTCCGCGCTGGTCAGTTCAAAGGACTAATACCGTCCTCTCGGATATAAGCATCTACGTCGCCAGAACGGTGGGCCCGAGCATATCATGCATGTAAATGGCATCTTCACCAATAACTGTTAATGAGGATTGTGCATATTGACAAAGGAATTCTTTGTGAGCCGTTTTCATTGAATACTATCTCGGTACGATAACTGGAATTTACGCCCGCCCAAAACATAACAGATCCTCCACCATAGGTGATGATTGCATCAAAACACACGTCAGCATAGTGTTTTCCTGGTCTTCGTTATACTCGCTGACGTTGGTTCTTACCATGCAGACAAATTCAAGCCTCATCATACGTTACTCTAGTTACCTAGTGTCGAAGATAGGTAATTTCTAGCGAACCTTATTGGAGCGATGTGATGCTCACGGAGTAACTTGGGGGCCCATGCTGGTCGTCGATTACGATTATCAGCCTCCTCCAGACAGCCCATAGGCTTACTTGTGCTCCTCATACCTCTTCAAGATTTCTTTTAAAGTCAATGTAACTGCATTTGCGACTTCGCAGCGCCCGAGTGACTATAAAGCGGTTGACTTGTGATTGTGTGCAACATTTTCTCCCAGAACCTTGGCTTCTCTGAACGGAACCTGTCTCTTGGTATCGAATCCAGGTTCTTTGAATGGTTGAACGACACACGTTTAACCGCTAGCGAGACTCAACATTGGGTACACCCCTCTTCCAGCAACGCTATTATTTTACTAGTTCTTATTGCTTTTTCTGCCATTATAAAAGTAGGATGATGAGACAAATATAAATTATTCTACTAAAAATAACAAGTAGTTAGTTTTAGTTGCCTAATAACTTAACAACAAACCCGCGAAAAGTATTATAAGTAGAAAGACACAAACTAAAGGATTATTTTTTTAAAAACTAAAAGCTTCGAATTTAGAATTAACTTTTTTTATAGACAAACTCTTTATTAAGTGCCAGTAACAAGGTTTGGCTATTGAAACCTCTTTAAAACTAAATTATTACCAATAATATAGAAAAATCAAAACCACCTGTTTTATTTCTAAGTTTTCTTTTACAAGGGGGTGTATTATATTCCTATAAGGTCGAATATATTACGACAACCTATAATTATGTTAAAGGATAAATTAGTATTTTTATTTTTAGGATACAAATTTATTTTCTTGTATTGAGGACTTTCTACCGAATTAATTATCAGAAACTCATTTTTCCAAAATATTAACTATTCATTTGTTATTTAACTTAAATGCCAAGTTAGCATATTTTTAAATTAGTTATCTCTCTTTACCAGGGGTAACTAGCTTGATTAAAACAAAGATATACTGATTACCAACTTTATTCTGTGAGAGATTACTACCATAGTACTTTTTTTTATTTATAAATCTAAGCTAACTTTTGCAACAAAACTTTCGTATACCTAATTGCAGTTTGTGTGTTTAAAACACACTTCAACGCCGATTTCGAATTCACCTTCAGTTGTATCGAAAATACATGCTTTTCAGTAATAAATAATTAGAGTTTCTTTAATATTTGTGCAAACACAAATGGCACGAATTTCTAAATATGTTAAACAACACAAGGCCAATTAGAACATTTTCAGGCCCTTGGAAACCTTGGTTTTATTAGTTTTAGGTAGAGTTAATAATCGAATAGTATTTTAAGTAATTAATCTTTTGAATGGACAAAAATTAGATTAGTTAACCTAATTGGAGCCCTACACCAACGGGTGTTAGGTCCGCATCCCGCGTGCCTCTCTGTAAACACGGAACCGTTTAAAAAGGATTACTTACCATCAGCGTTCCATGCTCCTTCGACTTGGTAAGCTGCTGTTGCGACTCCAAATTGGAAATCATCGGGGAATGTCTTTAAATCACGGGACGTTTGTTTTGTTTCTTCACTCCCATTTACAACAAGACATGAGCTAAAAATATATAAGAAGAATACAGAATCAAATTGGTTGATGAACTCACATTTTCACTGTTATTAACGCTATTTATTAAAAAATTTTAAAATATTTTCCAAAGAATTTTTTTCTTTCATTTAATTTATATTACCATATAAAGATGAATAACGTTTTCATTATAATCCGCATTATTTCAAATACTACTCCACCGTACTGAATGAAGGTCGGTGCTATTCTAAACTGTTAAACTATTAAATTATTAGCTTATTTTTAAATACCAATTATCTTATCTGAACTCCTGCTTAGTGCGATATAAAACTAATTTAATTTATTTATATTCATGCTGACACACTACAAACACAACGGGACTGTCGGCACGCTTACGACTAAGCTCGCCCCTAGCCACGTATCCATTGGCACGGCAGACCGTGGATTAGCGGAGAGGAAGGGAGGAGTATAGACAGGAAAGGGCAGAAAAGGAAATGCGGATCGGCGGAGGGCCCCGCCACAGAGCCAATCGGTCATCAATTTGTTAAATTTATCATTAATTATGAATGATGATAATTATCACAGTGATTTATCATAACTAATGATGCGATTTCTTTTTAACAGCTTGTATATATCCCACTGCTGAGCACAGGTCTCTCCATTTCTGGAAGAACGGCCGTTTAACTACCACGCTTGTCCAATGCGGATTCGCGCGGTTATGATGTGATTAATACGTGCTTATTAACTGTACATAGCAAACAATTAATAATATCGGTAGATAAATTATTATATACTATTAAATAGCACTTGTTTTATACGTAAGATAAACGGATAAGTGTATCACCTGATGATAAGTATTTATCTGTGTGTAGATGTGTCATCAAACTGTGGGTTAATTTCAAACGGGAGAGAAGAAGAAAATAAAAGAAGAAAGAAAATGAGTACACCCCCAGATTCCTACACTCACTGTATAAAAACCTGTAAGGGGTCATCCATAAATTACTTCTCATGAACTTTTCACCCATCCCTCCCCCATTATCTTTGTCACACATGGAGTTGAAGTTTCTAAACATTTTCTTGTTTGGGACTCAAACTCCACATAGTTTCTTTGTAAAATTTAAAGACTGCTCGTCTTAGACGAGTAGTTGGTCCTGCCTTTAAACATTAGGTTGGGAAAAAAGAAATCCATTATGTTAACGTGAAATTCAAAACTATTTAAGATATTTCGGATTGTCAAAATGCACCGTTTTGTTGTATAATTTGTTGCCTTTTTAAAGGTAGCTTCATAACGCCTCTCCCATAGAAGACTTGGATTGGCGAAAACCTCTAGTAATCTATTTTCATAATCTTCTCTTGATGACAATTTCTTATCACTCAGGAAGTTTTGCAATGCGAGAAAAAGGTGGTAATCTCTTGGTGTCAGATCCAGACTATGTAGTGGATGCATTAAAACCTCCCAAACAAGCTCCCGAAGACGTGTGTGGCCTTGCGTTGTCGTGATAAAACACAACACCTCTTCTGTTAGCCAACGCTGGCCGTTTCCGGTCAATCGCTAGCTTCAAACGGTCCAGTTGTTGACAGTAGTGATCTGAATTTAGTGTAAATACGGAAGCAGCTCATAATAAATGATTCCTTTGAAGTCCTATCAAATACACAGTAGGACCTTCCTGGCCGTTAGTTCTAGTTTGCCACCGTTTGACCTGCTGTTTTAGAATGAATGAAGAGTTTTTGGCACTGACGTAAGTTGTCATTTTGCGGTTTAGTACGTTTTCGCTATTTAGTGTCGATATATTTGTATGAGAGAATCCACAACTATTTTATCTTTTGATTAATGAGTTTTAAGCAAACTATATGTAATAAATAAGACAGTTGAATGTTAACGTAAGTAAACAAAAGAGATACATCTACATTAGGTACACGATATTCGTTTCCAATTTGTGAGAGATCCTCTTGCTCGTATGTGAAATGTAATATTTCTGCTATCATGTTTCGCGTTAATATTGGATTCTTAATTTGTATCGACTGTTATATGGTGTGTTTTTGTAACTTATATTCCAAAAACGAAATAAAGAGAATATTGCGTACCCCGTAACTAAAAAAAAAATAAAAATAAATCACAGCCCATATATCCCATTGCTGAACATGGACCTCCCTATTTCTGAAGGAACGGACGTTAACCCACCACGCTTGGCTAATGCGAGGTTACCAGACTCGGAATCGAAAAAGATAAAAGATAAAAAAATGTCGAAAAACGTAAAAGATAAAAAAATGTCTAAGGTTAGTATTTTGTAATAACTGGTACAGCCACAAAAGTTGCCTCGTAGACATTGCAAGCAAGCATAAAGCAATAGCAAACTCTCACTTCTGTGAATTCAGCATTAAATGGCATGGCAACGTATATATATATATATATACATAAAATTCTATACGTATGTTTTCATTACATATGTAGTGGTAAACATACGTATAGAAATATCGTAACTAGATACGGTTTTGCCTAATTTTTTGTCAATCGTTGGTATAGCTTCAACGATATGCAGGGCAACAGGTAAATTAAATTATAGTTTGTGTATGTCCATTGTTTCTTCAAGATTATTTATAGAAATTCTCCTCCCATATTATCATTATTCGTTCTATATATATATATATATATATATATATATATATATATATATATATATATATATATATATATATATATATATATATATATATATATATATATATATATATGTATGTATATATATATATATATATATGTATATATATATATCAATATCAATATCAATCAATATCAGCCCGCGGCAGTCCACTGCTGAACATAGGCCTCACCCAAGGCGCGCCACCTAGCCCGATCTTCGGCTACACGCATCCAGTCTCTGCCAGCCGCCTTGCGCAGATCGTCGCTCCATCTAGCAGGAGGGCGTCCCACACTACGTTTGCCGAATCGCGGTCTCCACTCCAGCACTCGTCTACTCCAACGATTGTCGGTTCTCCGACAAACGTGTCCAGCCCATTGCCACTTCAGTCTGCTAACTTGAAGAGCAATGTCGGTGACTCTGGTTCTCCGGCGAATTTCTTCATTTCGAATTCTGTCCACCAGAGAAACCCCGAGCATAGCTCTCTCCATAGCCCTCTGAGCGACTTTGAGCTTGGCGAGGAGACGGACTGTCAGTGTCCACGTCTCGGCACCGTAAGAGAGTACGGGCAGGACGCACTGGTTGAAGACTTTTGTCTTCAGACTTTGTGGTATGGGCGACGAGAAGACTTGACGGAATTTCCCGAACGCTGCCCAGCCCAGGAGTATCCTTCTGTCGGCTTCTTTCTCGAAGTTGTATCCGTCTAATCGCACTATTTGGCCTAAGTAGACATATTCCTGGACAACTTCGAGAACTTCACCATCGATCGTGGTCGGTTGATATATATATATATATATATATATATATATATATATATATATATATATATATATATATATATATATATATATATATATATATATATATATATATATATATATATATATATATATATATACCGCAGGGTTGGGATGAGTGATTGCCTATTGTGTTTATGCCTGGTACCACAGCTAAGGGAGAAAAGAAGGTGGCAATGACGACATTTGATACGTGGTTCCCGTCATAAACCGTTCTATGAAGGAAACCACGAAGCAAATTAAGCTTGCACACACTTAAAGCATTTATAAAAGCATTCTGAATGGTTGAAGTCTGTAATTTCTTAGATTACCTTACCTGTAGCTGAATCAGTTAGGTGGATTTCAGAATTATTCATAAAATGCTCCAGTCACGTATCTACAGCGGTAAAAGTTCCAGCAAAGGTTAATAATCCACTTTATGACGCACTGACATAACTTGTAGCCTACGACATATCGTAAACTAAACTAAACTACAACTATACAATAGTGGTTCATAAATAAATGTAAACAAGGATTCGTTCTTTGATTATATTTTTCCTTGCTGTAAAAATAATTGAATTTATGATTACTGTCAAATAAATTGTGACATAATTTTTAATTACCGTATAATATTAATGTCAAAAGGTCAATTAGTAAGGACAACGCTTAATATTTAAGGTTAACATAACGTTAACAATAATTTATTAATATAAATTAATAACATAAGGTTAAAAATAAATATGTCGTGGGTTAATTTTGCTATTGCATTATTGACGTGAAGCATAATTTGTTCAATTAATTGTTTTTTGAAGTATCGTTAACTTAGAATGGTTAACGATACTTCAAAAAACAATTGTATAGTACGAAACATTACTAGTGTTATACATCGAACTGCTGGGCACGGTCTATGACGAATCTTTATATACCTAATTCGTTAAAAAATGACGGTGACGTGGTTCGCCACCCGTCACGTCCTGTTTCCCACGAGGGCGAGAAGCGACGAACGGAAAGCCGTTTCGCTACGATGAAGAAGATGAGAGAAAGGATGGATGAAAAGATGGATGAGTATGAAGGAAGCAAGGAAGGTGTGTCGGGATCGTAGTGGATGGAGATCTGTGGTCTCTGCCTAACCCTACGGGCGTGACTATATGTATGTATGTTTATAACAAAAGTCCCATAGATAATAATCAATAGGTTATCAATATTTAATCTTGATTAAGGGTAATAAATATAATAGTTATTAATTTATCGTAAATTACTATCGTATCCGACGGTTAACCGCAACGCCTGCTAGCGAATACGTCGTTATTAATTATCATTATTAATAATTTCCAAATTGTTCGATAGCTATTCAACAAGAACGCTAGACTTAAACTGCGGTATAATTTGTAGACTTTGGCTAATTTTATTTTCACAGTCTAACTAAACAAGTCTTTGAAATACACGTATGTACTCTACCTTACGATAAACACAATAAAACTACGCAAAATATTTTATTTTTTTTATATTAAGTAATACCATATTTGTATATAAACCATACGTTATACGAATATTTAACACGGTGAAAAAACTTTACGGTAATAAAACGTAAAAACCCACAGTCTCTGTCTACTTCAAATGCGCAGTCTCTCAGAGATGTATGTCGATAGCTATGCTCTTTGTGTATCTACAAAGCTAAAATGGAGACTGCGACTGAGTAAAGTTATAAGTTATATATATATCCACATATAGAAAGGGAACCCGCAACAACTTCTCTACTGCATGGTTTAAGTCATTTTTTCATTTATCAAACAATAGTCTATATATCTAATAAAAAATATTTTTATTAGATTATATAATAAATACGATTACGATCGCAAAATATTATTTAAAAAATCTAAACTTATTATATGAAGAATTTTTTTCATTATTCCGATATATAATATTAGAAGAAAATTGAAAATCTTAAATTTCGTCACATCAAACATTGCCAGGATTTCATCAATCTAGAACCGTTAGTGCCCTTCAAATATCCAGTAAATTCTCCACAATCTAGACTTAATAGTGCTATAGAAATCTGCCTCGCATCTTAAATTTAGCCAAACGCTATTCATAATATAAATATATCGATTTATATGCTAGACTACTTACAAAATTGTATAGCCATTAATATTGTTTATAACACTAAAATAGTTGAAGAACCATACTATGTTGGTGAAGACATGCTATCTAGACCAAGTACCGCACCCAGAATAATGACGTTAATTAGCACCAGTTTTCTATTATCACGTTTCGAACGGTTAGTGTAGGTAGGGATTCGGAGGACCAAATCCCTACTCCGTTCCACAATAAATCGTTTGTTCATTTGATTGCTTCTTTCACAAAAAAAAAAAATAATTCCTTTCTTTTCTTTTCTTTGATGGTAATTAGTTATGACTATTATGCCAGTGTCAAGTAAAATACAATAATATCTAATCTTGAAATGTCAGTTTATCACGTTACGTCTTGATAAAATGGGGGCTATTCTATCAAAACCTGTTATGGACTTTTTCAGTCAACTTAAAAAGTTACGATACGCATTTATTTCATATCACTTAACTTATACGCCTTAATCGAACTATATTGTATAATGCGCCACCACAATTAAACAATATAACAGGTATATAAGATTATGAAAATGAAATAAAAACACAACGTCACTGATATAAGTTGGCGGGAAAAATCAAATAATTTCTTATTAAAAATTTGTGTGTTTTTTTTTTATTGGAGGCTATAGTAGTGCTGATGTGCATAACGGCACAAACAAATGTTATGTCGTATTGTTACTAATATTTAATTTATTACTAACATTTTCTTATAAGTTTCAACGTCATATTATAAGCTTTATAACAACTAATAGATTGCTTCTTCCGTAGCACAATGTATTATCACAGATAATTAATAATCTTATTCAGTCAAAACAGTCCAGTTTTAAATTTTGTCAAAATTAGGATAGATATTGCGGAAATTTAAAATTATTTTAAAGTATGTACAAATAAATGTGTGATAAAAAATATATAATTGAAAACGCGGAAAATTTTAAACGCGCAATATCAACTTTTAAAACATAGAAAATTAAAAGCAATGACTTTTAATTCAAAAAAAATATTTTTGATCCGTAAGAAGTGTGTCACATGCAAACTCAAATATAATAAATAATTTATTTTACAATATTGAACTAATATACATGTTAAGCAAATAGAGAAAAAGAAGGGGAGAAAAACAACGTTTACCTGAGAGTATCGTAACCACAAAATAAATAGCAGACGTTTTATCTTAAATTTACTTTTCATTTCTGCGAATCATGTTTGTGAGACACACTCGAATATCGGCAAAATTTTTTCAACTAAGTTTTAAACCAAACATTTCAAGACGATTTCATTTCACGTACACTGTAAAACGTTTAATTAGGTTTGATATATTGAGGATTTTTAAGGGAAAAGGAAAGCAAACGAGCAAACGTGTTGCGCAATGGAAAGCAATTAACGCCGCTTATAGACATCCGGACCTGAAGCGGCTTCAGGTCTTGTTGTTGGTCTAACCGATGTTGTCGACAAATTCTCGAAATCTTCTGGCCCGAGAAAATATCCTACGAATGCCTACTGGACCTTTGTCAAGAACCGCCAAGTGGACTTCAAATCTTGCGCCGCTAGTGGACTTCGATAGGCTATACTCTCCAAAGGAACTCTGATCACATTCCCAGACAGGCGCTGGATAGGACTCCTCAAAGGAAAAGGAAGCAAGGCCGACCCAAACACACCTGGAAGCGCTCCGTAGCGGCCGAGATGAAATCCATCGGGTTGACGTAGCCTGAAGTGAAACGCGTCACTCAAGACCGATTCCAATGGAGAAGCACTGTGGATGCCCTCTGCCCCACCTCGAGGACATAGGACCGTGAGAGATAGACATCAGAAACAGTAAAGGCAATAAAGATGCGTTACCGACCATTAAGATTATACTTATATAGTCTTATTTTTTGAGTGTCCAGTATCTTGTACGAAAATACCCTAAAGGTAGCTGATTCCATTCCAATTTTAACTTCATTCCACGTACAATCAGTACGTGGAATGAAGTTACGGGAAAACGGAACGTCCTGGATCGTAACTCATCCATATGGTGGAGATAAAATTTTTCTTTTAGGTGAGTCGTAACGGTAGTGGACTCAATTTTAGCATACGAAATAGTGATCATTCAACCATATTTCAAGAGAAAATCAATATCGTTATTGCTGAATGTACTTCACGTAAAAGCATCTCAAGAGATGCTTCTTTCAAAATAATCAACCTTCATATGTTTTCTCCATCCAACGTAAACCGCCATAAAGTTTTACGAATTTCTTTTACAACTTTAATCCATCGCAGATTCACAATATTTTACGAGTTTGTTTAATGTTAATATTATCGAATAATTTTAAATAAACCTGGAGCCTTAAATTAACCACAATAATAAAATTTTATTATCTCAAATAATACGTATTAAGATCATTCAAAATTATATGTACAATGCACCCGAGATCATTTTGGGGTTGCCATCTAGATTAGACTGGACTCTGTGAGATCTACTAATTACATAATCGATACTTCTTTTTCAACTTAACAATAATCTTGAGTGTGTGAAATATGTTTTCAATTTCACACACTCAAGATTACTCTTAGAATATTGAAATTATTTTTTTCGGGTTACTACGCCATATGGAGACATATATAGATAGATCATTTTATAACTTTACATGTTCAAATCAATGTTGAGCCCATAAGAAACGTGTGTTCATATGGGCTCAACGAATTTACTTTTTCACCAATTACAGCATTTAAGTAGTACCTTCAATCTAACCACTTCTATCTAGATGCAAATGGCTGCTTTACCATACTTACCATGGACATTTTAAATCTAACTTAGAACTCAAGCATTTATTTCACTTCTACGACCTAAACTCCACATAACTTTTATTATCAAACATGGTAAAACTAATGATAACCAATATTTACTGAAATCTCCCAAATTTTAACAAACAAGATTTAGGGAAATGAAAAGTAAATGATGGCAAAAATGTTCATCTGTTTGTTTACTTTTGATAGCCTATGAGAGCGCTGTCAAACATGCGTTGGCGTATTTTCAATCAATCTGTCACAGTTTATCTTTGAACACAAGGGGTTAGTTCATTGAAGATTTATGAAGCACGTACTGAATGTAACTATGAGTATATAAACAGTGAATAAAGTATCAACCGATATGCCCAAAACATTAAAATAATTATTTAATTGTACTATAATCAATAAAAAAAGTTATATTTGATTTCATTTACATAATATAAATGTTACTCCTTTCAAACTAGTAGAATTCTTAATTATAACAATGTTCGAGCTCTTTGAACTAGGAAAATGAAATGTCAATGAGCTGAACACAATCGTGGAAAAATCGACAACCGTTGGACTAGACGAGTGCTGGAGTGGAGACCACGTTTTGGTAAACGTAGTGTAAGCGACACGCATCCAGTTCCTGCCGATCAACCTGCACAGATTATTGCTCGATCTATATCTGCTCGATAGTAGACGAATACTTTGTCTAGAATGGCACAATATCTCGTTTTATACCCAAAGTAAGAAACGTTTTACAAAAATTCCTCAGACTGAAAACAGTTTTTTGTTGTTCTTGTAAAGTTTTATTGATATGAATTTACGAATTCTGATAATTAGTTAGGCGATATTTTTATTTGGGATACATTTCTGTACTGAACCATTGTAATTTGTATAACAATAGTCCTTTACCGGTTTTTATGAAAAGCTGAAAGAGATTGATTTTGCTAATAGGATTAATCAAATAGATGTGACAGCAATTTTTTCACGTCGGATATAGTTTTCAATATTTATTTTCAGATATTTTATATAATCATCTTCGGAAAATAAGATTGATGTTATTAAATATATATATATATATATATATATATATATATATATATATATATATATATATATATATATATATATATATATATATATATATATATATATATATTTAATTCGTCTACTACAGCGTGGCTCTGCCACTATTAAATTATAACTGGTAAAAGAATTTCTTCTTGCTTGTAACACCGATTTTATTTAAAAAAAAAATGCTCTGACATTCCTGTAAAATTCTACGTGTTGCGTTAAACGAAAAGCCAATTAAAACGCTTCACCGTACGAGAATTTCCACACCTAGAGAATATTGCCCTGTCTCGCGTAAATAATCAATTCCAATACCGTTTTGTATTAGCTGTAATAAAATAAACACAAAATACTGCTAACCAACAAAAAACATTAATACTCAAAGTCAATATCCAATATATTATTACTTGTCTACTTATGAACTATATATACGTGCCTTTAAACCGCACAGATTAAAAGATTTTTATTTAATATTATTACTTTAAGTCATTTATAACTATAACATATATAGAGCATAGTTTAATTCATTTTACACATTTAGCAATAAAAATTACACAGGAACCTGGATATACATATATGTACTGTATTGTGCCAGCCAGACTTATTACACACGGGATATTAAGGCGTTTTATCTTCCATAATAATGAAATTCTCACGAGGGCGAAAAGCGAACAATGACGAGCCGTTTCGCTGCGATGAATGGCAGCGGATGGAGCTCTGTGGTCTCTGCCAATCCCTGCGGGGAATAGGCGTGAATATGTAAAAAAATGGAATTCTTCCAAGTGAAATTAATTTATTTTTCTTATTAATAATCTTATTCATACTTTATTCACACTTTATCAATTTACATTTTATATCTCAATTTCTTATGCCGGACAGATGACATGATTATCGAAAGATGTCAGTCAAACCAATCTTTTTGTTTTCATAAAACAATTTATTTCTTTTTTATTTTTAATTTTAAAATTACGAATTTAAAAAAAGTAATATAATATAAAGGGATTTTAATATAATGAAATAAAAAGTTTTATTACATTACTGTCTTTACAGTACTGTCTTCATCTGAATAAAAGCATATTATGGGGAAAAATATTAAATTATTAAATTATTTTTGGAAAATTCATCTTTTGTCGGACCCTTAACGATATTTTTTTTTATTTTAGCCCTTTCCCTACGGCGGACCTCGTCTTGAACGGAGCGCTGTGCCGAAAGTAGGAACGTTAAATGCATGCAGTCAGCATTCGGGGGCCAAGACTATTGTCTCAAAATCGACTATTTCACATTACTTTTGATTACTTTTGGAGCGTAGTTCGGTGATATAGTCTAGGTATAGTCCACCTGTCGTGTGTGAGTGTTGTTTTGTGGCCGTTGACTACAGCTACCCGTCGAGTGCGGGTAATGGTTTGAGGCGCGTGACTATAGTCACCCGTAGTAGCTAAAGGGTTAAGGCAGAGGTCGGCAAATAGTTTTAAGTGAGGTTTGAATACTGTTGAAAAATTTTATCGAGGTTCAGAAAAAACTTTTTTTTTCTTTATTGGATAGAAGGGCAAACGAGTAAGCGTGTCGCCTGATGGAAAGCAATCAACGACGCTCGTAGACAACCGCGACACCCCAGGAGTCACGGAGGCGTTGTCGGCCTTTTAGGTATGTGTTGGCTTGTTTTTTTAAGGTGCCAATATCGGATCGGTTCGGAAAAACCGTTAAAGGTAGCTAGCTGGTTGGTGATGCGTAGAAAGAAGTAAAAACTGATAATGATTAGGCGTTATTTTTTATTTTGCTTTCAAATGAAGTTATTATATAAAACATAATTTGTAAAATTAATGCGAGAACTTACACAGACAGTATGGAGGCAATTTTTTATAGTTTGGTTCACGAGGAGATCAGTAAAGGTGTGTCTTTAAGGTCTGTTAATCTCGAACGATATTTGTTTTTCAAAAAATTCTTTTTTGAGAAAGACGATTACATTAGATATTATTTAAATTATACATAAATATTATTTAAATTATACAGGTATATTTTACAACATGCGGCGGTCCAAAGTCTTCCGCGGTCCGCCAGTTGCCGACCGCTGGGTTAGGAAAGCAATATGCATACGAGCAAGCCGGTCGCCTACTAGTAAACGTACACCACCGTCCATGCAGCATCACCGGCGCTACAGATGCGTCGCGTACGTGAATGTGAAAAATGAGAGGAGAAGAAAGAGGTAATGGGAAGAAGAGAAGGAAATAAAGAAAGAGGAAAGCCTTCGGATGCCAGCACTCACTGTACAAATCGCGGTACCATAGTAAAATTTTACCACTTGATGCCAATATTTCATAAAGGTCCCAGTCAAGATTGCCTACTATCTAAATTGATTGAAAATGATTCACTTTTAATGTTATTATTTTTCATTTTGCAGCTCTATTCTTCCCAAATCAAACGAAGTTTCAACCCTTTTTTCATCGTAAGCGTTTTTTCATTCATTCATAACTTTAAATAGAAGAACTACACCGAAAAAGTAATTTCACAAAATGGAAAATGAAATCCTTTATTGCGTGCATGTCAAAGACACTTTGTTCCGTGATGCTTTAGTTCGTTCGTTGTTCTTTTGTTTATTCTTATAAAAATGTTAACCGTGGTTAGATTCATCTTCATTCATCACAATCACAATTCGAATCTAAAACATTTGACGTCAAGGTTAATAATTCGATCACGCATTTCATTAAATAAAAACCTTTCGAGACAAACTTTATACGATAGTTCCCTGAGGAGACCATTGTTGATTTCTGTGGCACACGTTACATGCCTTAGTTTTTAAAGAGCTACGATTTCATTAACTCAGTAGCGAAGCTACCCCTTCCAAACTCAAAGGTCGCGGGTTCAATTTCCGCATCGTGATAAATATATGTGTGAGGTAGCCAGACTCAGAATAAAGTATTTATTCCGAGTCTAGGTGCGCCGCAAACCGAAATAGAGAAGGCCGTGCCCAACAGTGGGACATAAATGGGTTGTTGAACATAGAAGAACGGTATATATTAACAAACAGGTCAATTATTGATAAGTATTAACCATCACCGATACTGTAGATGCTATGCATTTAAAATTGTTTCACATTAACTTTTTCGTGACTAAAGTGCATACATATGTTATGGCTGTAATTTTAGATAGATATATAGATATCAAGAGATATCTATAGATACGATCGTCCCGGGGTCGGGCTCCCCCGGGGACTATGGTGCCTTACCTCAGCATGCAGGGCTCTGCTGGGGCTGACTTCCATCCTCCCTTGCGGCTCGTGGGATTCACTAAGACGAATTTAATATACCTAATTTGTCGAAAATGACGGCGACGTGGTTCGCCACCGAGGGCGGCCCATGACGAGCCGTTTCGCTGCGATGAATGGCAGGGGATGGAGCTTCGGGTCTCTGCCAACCCCTGCGGGGGATAGTCGTGAATATATAAAAAAAAATAAAAAAAAATCTATAAATAGATAGAGATCTTTATTGTACACCAAAAACAAATACAAATGGCGGTAATATTTAAATACAAATGGCGGTCTTATCGCTAAATGCGATTTCTTTCGACCACCGCAGCATGGACACAATGTTAGAAAGATAATTTAATGTAGGTTGGTGATACATTATCGTTATAATGATAGAAAAGAAACAAAAAAAATATTAATAAACAAAGATAGTAGCCATATGCAGATATATAAGTATATATATGTATACACATACATACAAACATATTTATATACACCCCATAAATATAGGTTAACCGTAAGTAAAAAACGAATATATAAAAAGAAGAAGATTTTTGACAAGTTTTTATAAATTGGGAGAGACTTTGCTTGTCTCACCTCTATTAAATCTGCTATATAAGTTGTCCAATATTGTTCAGTCTGACTTCGTTATTTGTAAATGTTGTGTCATTGCAATATGTATTATTAATCATATAGTATTATATAATTTTTCGTAATTCTTATATAATACTACAGTAAACAAAACAGCTAAAAGTGCAAAGGAAACCAAAACGTAGTAAAGCCTTAGAGTCCATCACGGAAGGAACTAAGGTAGAAGTTTTAATGAAAAACCCGTCAATACTCAGCCTCAAACGTCGGTTGACTTTGGACGTCATCAAACAACATCACACCATTAAACTTTGGCTCGAATAATCAAACACAGGAAAGTTTACTTGTGTTCCATCAGGAAGATGATTTGTTAGACACTTAAATTATTTAATAAAGAACCACCGCTTGACTCAAAATGCTTTTAAAACAGCAAGGAAGTTATGGAAATTATCGATTTATTTAAATGCGCGAAATATGATATTTATTTAAAATATATATTTTTATTTATTTTTGGGTCTATAATGCACAGGAAAAATATGGTAATGACATACAGTAACTGAAAATGAAAAAAAACTTATCGAACTATGCAATGTCAAAATAATTAGGTATAAATTCTCTCTCAAAGTGAATAGAAATTTAAAATGCTTTATTTATTCATGAGGAAATTTAAAGTCGAACCGCTATGTGTGACTATATCTGTCAAATCATTTGAATTCTCGGTATGTTGCAGAAATGCAACAGCGCGAATTTAAGGGTTAATAAATATGACCTTACCAAAGAATCATTATCCAATCATACGGATGCGAACTGACGACCATTTGGCTCAGTGGCGGGGCCCCCTGCACGTGGAGTAAATTGTCGCGGTTTCAATCCCAGCAGTGACACATACATATATTAGTTGTGAAAAATAAAATTCACCGATAAGATTGGTAACGATTGGGAAGGATTCAAAAGATTGACTGTACTTCTCTGTACTGTACTGTGTGTCTTTTAGAGAACACAGACTTAAACAATTCAATCACAACACGCGAAAACTTATGTTTATTTTACGTTTAAATTTTGATCGATATTCACTCGAACCCAGAACCCTTCTTTTAGACAGATCTTTAACAACTGATTCAAAAGATTGACTATACGTACATATAATGCTAGACATAATAATAAAAATTTCTAATATTAAATATATGTAAAAGTAAAACCATCCTACATTCGAAGTTCAGCCTAAATTGTCACAGGCATTACTTAGACCGATGAAAAGTATTTTATGAGATAGGAAGATCAAACAAGCAAAGGTGCCACCTAATAGAAAGCAATCAATGCCGTCCGTAGATATCTGCAACACCATAGGCATTAAAGAAGCCTTGGAGGATTTTGAGAAATGTGTAGGATGTATGAAGATCAGTTTGGAAATACCGCTGAAGGAAATTGGTTCCATAATAAACCATACCATAATTTTTATTATATATGAAAGCGCAGGAGGGCCTTCACCATTATTCATCCTGAGAATCGTGGTCGTGATGATGGGAATCGAAATCAATGATATCTATCTTTTTGTAGACAATGGAGTATAACTTCCTTCAGTACATTTCACTTTACATATAAATCACTTTAGACACAAATCACTTATACAATTAAATTAAAACAATTAGTGATTCGTTACAGAAACGGTGCGCTGGTGGCGCCTCAATTCAAACTGTCCAAATATGACCCCGCTTCCATATATACGACGCTCCGCTAGAGGGACGAACAATAACCATCCACTCTTTGTTTTTGACAAAGACAACGCACGCTTTGTCGTTGACTAAAATGACTCATTCTTTGTCGTTGACAAAGACAAATCACTCACCGTTTTATCCTACAAACATTTATCTCTGCCGGAAATCCCGTACGCTATAAAATGCTTGCAATTCATTCCTGTACACTCAAAGGGTAGGTATAACGCCAAAGTTTGAAGCTTTGAAAGTCGTTTGTACTTTTTGCAATGCTGCAGTTAATCCTTTAGTCAACAAACATATTAAATTGCACCTTTTAAAAAAACGTTTTATAAAGGATCTAACTTCGTCAAGTCTTGTCATGGCATGAATAATGAATATCTCTTCTTCTTCTAAGAGTGCCTCTCTCGACTTGCGAAAGTTGATAGCCAATTCAGCACAACTTTCCTCCTCCTTCGCGAGGTGCAATAGTTCTAAAGCACTCACTATCCCGGTCCACTCCCTGATATTACTTAACCAAGACTTTCTTTTTCGACCTACCTAATGAATATCTCAGAGCATGAAAATAAAAGTCTTCAATCAACGCGTGCGGTCTGTACTTTCTTAAGGTGCATATACATGAGGATACTTACAGTTCGTTCAAATCTCATTTGTTACTCTTTCACGAAAAAACTACTGGACGAATTTGGATGAAACTTTACAGTAATATAGGTTAAAATAGGTTAGGTACATCGGAATAACATATAGGCTACAATTTGTAATGATTTTATGTAATTTTGATCGCAATATAACAATACATGTCAATTAAGTCAGAAAAAATCTGGCTTCTGAGTGCTTTCTTGGCGTACGCTGCCTAAACCATTGGAGTTACACAAAGATGATGTACCGTAGGATTGTTTGTCTTCAATAGTTCTGAATAAATGTCCGCGACAGCATATATCTATCTTTTATGTGGAAGCCATTATGACCAAAATTGTGAACCATAAATTAAATAAAAAAAAAATATATTTATTTAAAATGATCTGTCACGAAACTTAATGTGGCAGACCGAATTCCACGCGAGCGAAGCCGCGGGCAAAAGCTAGTATATAAATAAATGTTATTACAATTTGAAACAGGAATACATTTTTCTAGTGTCACTAACACTAAAAAAATGTATGAACAAATTTTTGAAATTTATACTTGTACAAATTCTACTGTTGGATTATATTTTCATTCATAAATTGAACTGTGTTGTGCAGAAAGGCTTCATCTCACAAATATAAAAATAAAATTTCTTGCAATTTGAAATAGGACAGCATTTTCTAGTACCGTATTATTTAAATGTATAAATATAATTTTAAAAACATTTGAATACTGATTTTGGAACTGCTTTGATCTTTTCTTTGATGGCAATAAGTTTTAACTGTTAAGCCAGTGTCAAGTAAAATACGATAACATCAAATCTCTTTAAATACAACTAGTCAACTTATCACGTTACGTCTTGATAAAATAGTGGCTATTCTACCAAAACCTTTTGTGGACTTTTTGAGGCAACTTAAAAAGTCACGATACACGCATTTATTTCATATCACTTCACTTATACGCCTTAATCGAACTATATTGTATAACACACTACTATAATTTATGAAGTAAAATGAAAAAACACAACGTCACTGATGCAAGTTGGCGGGAAAAGTCCAATGTCTTGATTGCTATTCAATTTTTTGTCATCAATATTTGAATTAGGCCTGTCTGTGGGGTTGGATCATTCTTGCACAACAAAGTCCCATTACCTTACTTATATTTGGAGTTTCAATTTCGTCACTAATTAAGGAATAATATTTTGTTCAATTTATTAATGTTGTTTTTTTTTTTGACTACCAATTATCTCAGTGGAAAGTCCCCCGCCCACGGAGTCAATGATAGCGGTTTCGCATCGGATAAATATACTATGGCCTACAGATATTTATTACGAGTCTAGTAACCCCGCCAATCCGCATTGGACAAGTGTTGGTAAGATGGGTTAAAGTCCGTTCGTCCAGAAATGGACAGGCCCGTGCTCAGCAGCGGGACATACTAGATGGGCTGTGAAAAATAATGTTACTTTAATATTATAATGTATTTATCCATTGTTAACTTATTATATACCTATATATCACATCGGAATAAATATATCTGCATACGGCATACAGATATTCATTCCGGGTCTGCTAACCCTGCCAGCTCGTATTGGACAAGTGTGGTGGGTTAATGTCCGTTCCTTCAGAAAGGGGGAAAACTGCTTATTTATCCGATAGAACGATGTAGTAATCGCAGATTTATATGAGCTATAAATTTGATAGGTGTCGAGTTCTCGAAACTCAGGCTAAGAAATAATTTGAGTTGTTAAACTTCATAAATAAGTTCATAATTTATATAATGCTAATTATTGTTACATACATAAAATATATTATTACATACAATAGAAATTGTAGAGCCACGCTGCAAACGAATATTTTGTCAAGAATGGCATATTATTTATATGTAGCATCAACGGGCCGGCTCGCCCGGGGAAGGACCACTCTGCCGCAGAAAACTGACTTCTGAGAGGTAGCTTACATATCATGCTTCGTCCTCAAAATTCTCGGGGAGGTCTATGCTAATGAAAGCAAAACTATCTTACCGGTGTTGGAAAACCAATTATTTTTTTGTACGGCAAACGAGCAAGCGTGTCGCCTGATGGAAAGCAATCAACGCCGCCCATGGACAACCGCGACACCGCAGGAGTCGCGGAAGAGTTGCCGGCCTTTTAGGTATGTAAATGCTTGTTTTGGTTCGGAAAAACTGCCGAGCGTAGCTGATTCCACAAACTGGTGATGTGTGGCCACTCATCCAGATGGTGGGGATGAAATTTTTCTTTACGGCGAGTTGTGCGGTTGTGGAATTCGACGCGGGAATTATTCCAAACAATTCCTCGGTGCACTCCCCATGATAGAAACGGTAAAAAATTTTGAGAGATGAGACATCTCTCCGCAGCGCTAGAAAATCAAGCTGATCGGTGAGATCTTAGTCATCAACGATTCGGATCGCACGACTTTGAATGCGATCAAATGGAAGAACTTGATACTGGGGAGCCCCGGCCCAGAGGTGAGAACAGTATTCCATGTGTGGCCTGACTTGTGCCTTGTACAGTTGGAGGCAATGGCCAGATGTGAGATACTGTCTCGCTCTACTGAGCACACCCAGCTTTTTCGAGGCCAGCTTGGCCTTTTCTTCCAGATGGCCGCGGAACTGGACGTCATACGATATGTCAACGCCAAGGATTCCGATATACGGCTTAAGATTAAGGGGAGTGTCTCCAAAGCGAGGAGATACGACAAAGGGATTTTTTTTGGTAGAAAACGCGCAAACTTTTGTCTTTTTGGGGTTGAATTCGATTAGGTTACGCTGACCCCAATTCGAGACCTGGTCTAATGAGGTCTGTACTTCAGACACAAGTTGGTTCCGACACTCATTGGCATGTGTCCGAGAAATGTTAGCACGGCCGGAGTATAAAGCATCACCCATGGTGTCATCTGCATAATAGCAATTATGTATTAAGTTAGTAATATTTTAGAGTTTTACGATTGTTAATAAAGGCTATTATATTTTTTTAATCATCACCAACACGAACAATGTTTTCGTACTTTAGAATTTCTAAATATATTTCAAAGAGTAAGCAATCACCGTACGAAATTTGTTAATTAATTTGTGAGAATAATTTCACTCAGTTTGTAAAGCTTTGAACTTGTGTGATTGAAGTACCTTATATAGCACTTAATTAACTTACATTTGTGTTTGATAATCTATACCATGTCATAATTATGATAACATGATGACAGATTTTGATTGCAATGTATTATACAAAATGATGGTTTTGATTCTTGTGTGGTTTACGCGTTATAGGATTGCCTTTCTGACATCTAACGTATCATAGACTAAAATAAATTATAATCAAATATATTAAAGAGGTGAAACTCATTTGGTGAAATTAATGCTTACAACTGACAGCGTGAGTTCGTATATTCTATTGGATTATTGATGTGAATCATTTCCTAGCACAATAATTCTAATAATGTCAAAAATATTAAATTATTTTTTAATATATCGAAAGAATTCATGAAAAAAATATGAAATTAACATTCAAATAATAAAAGAACATTGTAAAAGTTTAATATTTACCTAGACTTAAAATTCATCATAATATATTCTTGAGACTTCGCAACTACTAAAACTCGTTAAAAACTCGATAAAAGAAAAATGGAATAAAATAAAATAGTAAGATATTAATAAGTGCGTCCTAATTTTATCCTGCTTTCAAAGCGATTCATTGTAGTTTTTCTTTGATACAAAGAACGGAAGGCTCATTAATTTTATTCACTTTTAGTTTTTAAAGGAGGCAATGAATAAGTTGAAGGGTAAAGAAGAGATCTAATGGGAGTGACGATCGTTAACCTTTTACCTAGATTTTCAGCCTATAAATACTAAACAGTCTTCTTCTTCTAAGAGTGCCTCTCCGACTTGCGAAGGTTGGTAACCAATCCAGCACAACTCCCCTCCTCCACTCCCTGATATTACATAGCTAAGAATTTCTTCTCCGACTAACTTGTCTTTTGCCCGTGATTTTTCCCACCATGATCAGTTGCAGCAACTTGTACCTATAATGTTCATGATATGACAGGTAAGCAACTTCTCTACCTTTGATACTCTGCAAGAGTTCGCCCTTTTGCTTGACTTGTCGGAGAACTTCGTCATTGGCCACTTTTGAGTCCAGCAAATAGCGAGCATCCGTCTATATGCCCACATTTCGAACGCTTCTTTACGTTTTCTGAGGTCTTCTTTAAGCATCCAAGCCTCATATCCGTATAGAACTAAACTAAAAAAAACTAAACAGTATAAACATATATTAATAAATGCAATAACAGTAAAATACGAAATTAGTTCAAAATTAATTATTTTTGTCTTATGCGATCCGGTATCATTTTAGTCCACAACCAACCATTTCGCGGCCCATGATTTGGAGACCACTGACTTAAGCCACCGCTAACAGCTGACAATATCATTTATAGGTATCCTTTTTATTTCTAAATAAATATTTAATTTATTTGGCATTGTTTATTTACCCAAATAAATAAAAAAGTTATTGTTGCAAAAAAATACTTTTATATGTGAATGGATATGGAAGAGTCTAATAAAGAATTATATAAATATAATTCGTAAAGGATACTTAAGCGTAGATGCGGTAGCATTTTATGATGTCTTGCGGGTATTGTAGAAAACAAAAAGGCTTTAACTTAAAGGTCCCGTAAAAAGACTCAAGGCGTAATAAAAAATATGAAAGATATGAGATGGCACAATGGTTTGTTTGGATAAATTTGCTGCTAAGCTTATATTTTTTAAACAAAATGACTACACTTGCATTGCCAGGGTTAAGAAAGAAGATGAAGAACGGTAGTGAATAAAAGATGCGAGACTCAAGGTTTTCAGAGCTATTTACCTACTCAGACTACTGGAGTTTGCTATTTCCCCATACTTCTTATAATGTGAACTTCTATTTTTTGGTATTCTAGGGAGATTCTAAACAAGAAGACGATCCTAATCATATTTGTAATTTATTTAGTTTAACAACACTATTTTTTTGTGATATAAATGAATTTTTATCAGACAAAGACACCAAATTTTCCTAAATTGTTATTAGTATTTCACTTTACAAATGTAACATTTTTAAATTTATAAAGCTAAAACTTAAAAAGCTTAAAAAAATTAACAAAAGAATATATATATATATATATATATATATATATATATATATATATATATATATATATATATATATATATATATATATATATATATATATATATATATATATATATATATATATATATGTATATATATATATATATCATCAATATCAGCCCGCGGCAGTCCACTGCTGGACATAGGCCTCACCCAAGGCGCGCCACCTAGCCCGATCTTCGGCTACACGCATCCAGTCTCTGCCAGCCGCCTTGCGCAGATCGTCGCTCCATCTAGCAGGAGGGCGTCCCACACTACGTTTGCCGAGTCGCGGTCTCCACTCCAGCACTCGTCTACTCCAACGATTGTCGGTTCTCCGACAAACGTGTCCAGCCCATTGCCACTTCAGTCTGCTAACTTGAAGAGCAATGTCGGTGACTCTGGTTCTCCGGCGAATTTCTTCATTTCGAATTCTGTCCACCAGAGAAACCCCGAGCATAGCTCTCTCCATAGCCCTCTGAGCGACTTTGAGCTTTGCGAGGAGACGGACTGTCAGTGTCCACGTCTCGGCACCGTAAGAGAGTACGGGCAGGACGCACTGGTTGAAGACTTTTGTCTTCAGACTTTGTGGTATGGGTGACGAGAAGACTTGACGGAATTTCCTGAACGCTGCCCAGCCCAGCTGTATCCTTCTGTCGGCTTCTTTCTCGCGCTTTTCAGGTTAGGGTATATAGGTTGATATTCTGAATGTTGTTAGAACAGGCGTGTTGAATTTGCGTCCTTTACCACAGTAATCGATAGGTAAACGTACCCAACAGTGGGTCATATAAGCTGTTTAAAACTTACCAGATAACTGTTCTTGATTCTCCTAGAAAATCGCTGTATTCGGATCTGATAGATAACACTGACAATGAGTATCAATTCTTATAAATACTATAAACTACACTGAAATAAAATGTATTTCATATGGAACGAGATAAAAGTGAAAGAACATTGTGTTTTGTTAAGGCGCAAACCACACCGGGAACGAAGAAAAACAAAGCTAAATTTTTTAGCTTCACTCATGAAGCTACAGCATCTTTTCATACTTCAGTTCACACCGCGAACTATAGAGCCGATCTGATGAATTTGGCCAAACGAAGTGCTGTCCCTTACTCAGACCAAAAGAACGATCACTTGATCGTCTGAATTTCCAATTAGAACCCACTTCATTAAACCCACTTAGCTCTCATAGGTAGGCAACATGAGCGAAGCTAAACGAGCTCCATTTTGCTTCGTTTCTGATACGGCCTGCGCTTAACTCGTAAAGTACATAACGTATATCGAACGCAAGTCTGAGTCCTCGAGCAATAAAGGTCTATTTTAGTGCCTACATAATATTACATTTTAATTTCCCTGTACTCGTTTTAGTGTCCCCTTAAAGTTAATATTTAATTACTTATTTCATTTATGTTAACCCTCAAAAATTACCGACATAAATTTTCGAGTTAGCAAACTGGAATAACAATAAGTTAGTCGTTTGTCAGACCAGACTAGATCAGCAAATATACAGATCGCCTCCCGAACAAATGGAGCAACGATCATCTTTAAGTTAACTCAAAGCGGCTAGTGAAAAACTGAATACGTATAAATGTAGATCAGACTATCAACATGTGATAGAGGATTCCTTTTTTTGTCTAGTTGTCCTAGGCAGACGAAGATCCGAGACGAAAACTTAATCCACGCAATAATTAAAATAGCCAGAGCCAAAGAAATATAAATTCAGTTTCATAAAAACTAGAACAAAGACCTCGAGCTGAGTTATAAACCGTGTTAATTAGCAAAGAGCGGAAGTTTATGAAAAACTAGTGTCGTCCAACGTATAGTCGATACATTAACAGTCGATAAACCATAAATAAATATTTCGCTATGTATATATATATATATATACATATATATATATATATATATATATATATATATATATATATATATATATATATATATATATATATATATATATATATATATATATATATATATAGGAGCTGGTCCTAACACAACCTTAAAATCGCTCAGAAACCTATAGAGAGGTTATAATTAGTTTCTGTGGTGGATATGATTCTAAATGAAGAAATCCGTCGGAAAACCAAAGTCACCGTTATAGCTCTTCATATTAGCAATATGAAATGACAATGGGCTGGTAAAAATAAAACCACGAATGGGCCGGTTTATATCGTAATTCCTTTGGTACAGTAACTGCAAGGCGCTGGAAACCCAACTCATTTCTCCTTCCTTTATTTTCTTCATCCCCTCCCATCACTTGGTTGTTCCTTTACCTTGATTGAGACCGGCTATAGCTGCGATCTGTTCAGGGCGGCTGACCGAAACTAGAGAATTTAAAATCAAACTAGCGTGTCTTAGGGAGGCTTGTATAGGATGTACGGCAGCAGAATTAAAATATAGGTCGCACAATTAGTATACGCATGCTTACTGATTATTAACTGCCAATATTGAGAGAACATCCTGCCTTCACATCAGGTACGTCGTTTCAATAAGATGGCGCTATGTCTCACACTGCCAGAGAGATCATGGAGTTTCTTCATTATTTCTTCTTTAGCAAATTAATTACGCGTTTCAACGATATCCCCGGTCACCAAATTTTGAAAATTAAAAAAATTCAAGTTTATTTATATCTTTTGTAGTTTTTTCTTATTTTATTTGAAAACCTAATTCTGCAACCGGAAACCCCTATATCATGTAATGAACACTACCACAAGCTTATTATGATAATTAGCCTTATAAACTTCAATAGAATCATACTTCTATTATCATCAGCTGCCTGCAGCAGTGCATTGATGGACATAGTTCTCCGTAAAGAAGGGCCACTTCTTCCATGTTTTGTTTTAATTTAAATATTTACTAGTATGATACAGCACTAACATAATATCGGAACACTCGTTAATAATGCACGTGCAGCACTATTCACGAGTAGGGCTCTATTTAAAAGTTTCAGTTTAGCTTTGAAGTGAAACAGAACTTCATTAAGCCGGGCTGTGCAGCCAACTTGAAAACAGTATCATCCGAAGAGAATTTTTCGTAAATTATAAAACGTATATAATATAAGCTCTATTTGCTCTTAAGCAACAACAGCTCAGTGAGGCTGTTCTTACGATCTGAGGTCGTGAGTTCGTATCTTCCATTGGACTATTGATGTGAAACATAGTTTCCTAACTCGAGCACTTTTACTTAGTTGGAATCATTAAAAAGAATTCTAGTGCTATCAAAAACTTCGCTTGTCTTAAAACAAAAACGAGAATCAATACACATCTGTTACTTGTAGCGAAAATGAAAGTAGCCGAATTTAAAATTTTTAGAACAATAATGAAAAGAAGATAAAAGAATTTGTTTCTTAGTTTAATTCAAAGAAATCAAAGGAAATTTTTAAAAATCTTACAACTTATTTTTTTATTTATTAAAAATTTTTGCAGAAAACAAAACAAAGTCCACAACCTACCTAGGTTGTGGACTTTGTATTGTTTTCTTTGATGACAATTAGTTATAACTAGTAGCAGTCAAGTAAAATACGATAACATCAAATCTCTTCAAATATAACTAAACAATTTATCACGTTACGTCTTGATAAAATGGTTGCTATTCTACCAAAATCTTCTATGGAGTTATTAAGGCAACTTAAAAAGTCACGATACACGCATTTACTTCATACCACTTCACTTATACGCCTTAATCGAAGTATATTGTATTATACAGCAACATAATTAAACAATACATAACTGATTAAAATATAAGATTATAAAAATGAAACAAAAACAAAACGTCACTGATGTAAGTTGTCGGGAAAAGTCCCAACAGGCATACTTAATGTCGTTGGGCATTTTCTCCCAGTCAACTTGCGGGTGAAACTGAGAAAATTGCTTGAGAGGTGGTGCAGCTTGTAATAAAATAAAAGACTACTTATATAAATTACAATGTCCTCGTATATCACGTACAAGATCTAACTTGACAGTTTACTCGAAACAAACTCAAAGTAAATATTTTTGGCCATACAAATATTTGTTCTAATATAAAAGTTGAACTTCAATCTCATATCGAAATAAATTTTTCATTTACACACAAAATATCATTCGTTGAACGATCATAATAAAGTGCGAATGACAATATTGGAACATGCAAGACCATCCATTCACTCGCCTTTTGGAATATATCAACAATAATAAGCATTTCCATAATATTTGAAGTGTATATTTTATATAAAAGAATAATAGTTGATTTTTATGAGATAGGAGAACAAACGAGCAAGCGTGCCGCCCGATGGAAAGCAATCAACGCAGCCCATAGACAACCGCGACACCGCAGGAGTCGCGGATGCGTTGCCGGACTTTTAGGTATGTGTAGGCTTGTTTTTTGAAGGTGCTAATGTCGTATCGCTTCGGAAAGATCGGTTCGAAGGTAGCTGGTTCCACAGAGTGGTGGTGCGTGGAAAGAAGTTTCAAGAGAAGCGCACAGTAGTAGATCGCCACACATCCAAATGGTGGAGATGAAACTTTTCTTTACGGCGAGTTGTGCGGTTGTGGAATTCGGCGGCGGGAATTATTCCAAACAATTCCTCGCAGCACTCCCCATGAAAAAAGCGTAAATGTTATTTTTTGAACATTTTTTTTTCCAATCTAACCTAATGGTAAAAAATCACCACCAAATGCGCTTCACTTTTCTCAGACATATGCGGCCGCCCTTTCAATAAAATTTACTCCGTAGTCGCCTTATATGACATCCATGAAAATATAAATGAGATGACTCTATATTATGCCAGTGTCGAAGAGAAGAGTTTAATAGACGACGGAGCTCCTGTATAAATGCTTATTTTATCATATTATATTTTAAGACCCCCAAGCTCAATTTGAAATTACATATATCCACTTTCTATACTCATCAGAGCTCTGTCCGGGGATTTCACACTACGTGTGCGAAGATGCGATCCTTTATCGAGAGCTCTCAACGTTAAGCCAACGAACTGTAGAGGAAGACGGTCTCCTGGGACAGTATGGACAACTCTAAATGATGCAAACAAAAAACCGCAAGCAATTTTTAACTTTATGAACAATTTTTCACAAAATAATTCCTACCAATTTAATGCTGAAAAGAACTCAGAATTTTACTCATTGCCGCATTGAGTAAAATCTGATTGAAATGACTGATACCTTCATATCGCTTTCAAACTTTCTTTTTTGTAATAGACATTGTATAGTTTATGAAAATAAAAATATTCTTATATCAATACATTGCCTTTATTGTTTGAAAATGTTTCCGCGGTCTCTTTTAAATATTTTATATTTTTTAGAGATAATAATAAAAAGAATGAAATATATCACTTTACGACGTCCTGCGGATGTAGTTAATGCAACTAAGTGTGGCTCTAACATAAAGTATCCCAATACATTTTATTTTACGACTACTATAAAAGGAAAACGATCAGATGAATAGCTTTTGCTTTTCATCAATACGTAACAGACCACTACTGGACACGTGGTAAGCATATCTCATGGAAACGCTGTAAATGACACAAATGTTAAAAAATAATTGATGCATATTGTGATCAAAAAATACTGCTTTGAATAGTCTAAGTATCACAGCTCTACGACCAATAAAAATTTTTGTACAACGTTGAGATCGACTGTTTTTGGGTGATTAAATACAATTTTCAGAAATCTCAAAAGGATTTTTAGCTCTAGTGGTGTTTTTATTTTGCAGTTTACTACTTTTTCGCTTTTTTGCGGCAATATTTTCCTACAAACCACATAATTTAGATACGTGAAAAAAAATAACATTTTAGTAACGTGCTCAGAAGAAAGTAAAAGAAGTTCATAGATAAATATTACGTCAATCTGCTTTGATAAATTGGATGTGTCTCGCGGGACATACTCATCGGCTGTTACATCACTAGCGCACGCAACCGTATAGATATTCAATTTCTATATTGATTTCTAGACGTTGGTCTGTAGGTAGAATGCTACCTACGAATATAGAAATACTCTCTAGTGTATTAAATGAGTTAGTTCTATATTAGTTCATCATAGTAAGTCTTGTGTGATTTAGATACTTATAAATAGGCTTTAATGTGAAATAAATATTTTTTGTTGTTATTGTTAAATATAGAACATCACTATCATCATCATCATCAACAACCTACAGTAGACCACTTCTGGACGTGCGCCCAAAATGCGTCACGGAATTTTTTTATTAAATTATACTTCAATATATTCATGAAACTTAAAAAAATTAGAAAAAAAATATTTATGAAACTCTAAAATTATTTTCTTTTTTACTTCTAATATATCATAAAACTGGCTGTGTCAGTCTAGAGCTGGACTCAGACCATAACCAAGGCGGATCACTACCTTTGGGTTCACATATCCAGTTTCTGTTTACCGCAGTGCGCAGATCAACGCTCCATTTGGTTGGAATTCTTCAACACTAGTTTTTAAGACACGTGTATTAAAGTTAATAAAAGAGCAAGCTAGTCAGCAACCGAGCAACCTGATGATTAGTAACCAAGTAGCCAAGGCAGACCAGGAACAAAACACACAAGCACATAAGCAAAACGTGTCTTTTGGAAAAAAGGAGAAACGAAAGTGGGGGTGGACGGTAGGGACAGGATAGCGATACGTTATTTCTTAATCTCATTTTATAATTTTTATTAAAACGCACTACAGATAAAAATAGCTATTCTAATTTGGATATTCCCTTAAACTTGATTCATTTTTTGAAGCTATATAAATGTATACTTTTTATTTTCGTGTGAAGTATGCTTGGAAACTTTTGAAACGTTTTACTTCGTAAATTTCAGGCATTTTCTCTTAAGTGACACTTTAACTTATGTTTGCATTCATTTAAGAAAATACGAAAAGTTTTTAAATTATGTACAAAAAATACAAATAAATTATTTACACAAACTACAAATAAAATATTTACACATACTACAAATAAATTACATATACTACAGATCAATTACTACATATACTACAGGTAAATTCTTTTCGAATTTTTAAAACAGTTGTACTACTTAGTTAAGTATAAAGATATATCTAGATTAAAAACCCCACGATTCAGTGGAATGGTTAGAATAACTGAATCCTGAGATAAAAGTTATTCAAATCACAGTCGAAATCGTAAAATTCGTATTAATAACCAAATGTAATTAAAAATATTAAGATGTTATTTACCAAGACAGCGCATTCAAATTCTTTTCTAATTATATCGAATAATAATTGATCTATTAGATAAAAAGACAATTTTAATGAGTCTTCTTTATTCGCGAATACACGAAGGGCATATGAAAATATAACAATCTAATATATAATTTTCTATATACTATATATACTTTTATTATTTTTTAAACTTATTGATGTAAAATAAAGATTACAACAAGCAAACAATAAATATCGTATAAAAGCGGTTTTCTTTGTAGTTTCATTAAATTCTTAAGCACTAAAAAATTTCTTATATATATATATATATATATATATATATATATATATATATATATATATATATATATATATATGATACATGATACGAGTGCCACACAGAAATACTCTTTTTGTGTATTCTTCCTTGCAATACACGACCGAAACGATACACTGTAAAGTAAAAGTATAACCAAAATTGCACATAATGTAAAAGAAAAAAGGGTCTTATAACACCTCCTTGGAGTATCCTTTGGAATCGCCGTGGTAAGAAAATTAAATAAAAAACGTAGGGATACTACTATGAAATGTAATCTAATTACTGGGAAATTATTGATCAACCTACGCTTCTCTGTGTTTCAATCTTGCACTTAGAGCTTTGTAAGTGAAGCTAAATCATTGTTTATTTAACCACAACCAAGTCATTGGAGCGGGGCTATAACACAAGTCCCCACTTACACAAAATTTATCTTTATGCTCTATTGTTTGCGTAATGAAACTTTATACCATGTATATGTCTTAAAATAACAAAACTGCTCTTATCTACTGAAATAAATATCGAATTATATTATTTTATAATATTGGATTCTTACAAAATATCACAAAGGAGAACTCTTTGTTCCGAAGTTATGGCGCTCGGAAACTATTTTTTGTATAAACTTGGCTTAACTGAGGAGCAGCATCGTAACACTGTATCGCTTTTAGTGTAGTCATCTTCAATATTTTATATTTACATCGAAATACTATCATCATCTTCAATATTTTATATTTACATCGAAGTACTATCATCATCTTCAATATTTTATATTTACATCGAAATACTATCATCTTCTTCAATATTTTATATTTACATCGAAGTACTATCATCATCTTCAATATTTTATATTTACATCGAAATACTACCATTATTTTCAATATTTTGTATTTACATCGAAATACTATCATCATTTTCAAATATTTTATATTTACATCGAAATACTATTATCATCTTCAATATTTTATATTTACATCGAAATACTATCATCATTTTCAAATATTTTATATTTACATCGAAATACTATCATCATCTTCAATATTTTATAATATATTTACATCGAAATACTATCATCATCTTCAATATTTTATATTTACATCGAAATACTATCATCATCTTCAATATTTTATATTTACATCGAAATACTATCATCATCTTCAATATTTTATATTTACATCGAAATACTATCACCATCTTCTTTATTTTATATTTAGGTCGAAATACTAAGACAATGCAATGTGCAAGTTTATGATATATGGAGGACGTAGTTCACCACAACCGTGGACGAGTGAGCGTTGAATATGGTTAATGAATTGCTAGAAGGGTTGAGTTACGTTTCGGAACGGAATATGTATATTTATTGTTTTACCAGGGAGTATCTTTTATTTTACCTAGCCGCCTGTCCGGTAGTTAAGTTATTGATACACGCATACGCGACCCCAGCCTCCCGAGCTACAACCGTATCACTCCTTGTCTTCCGTATTGCGGTAGTATCATATACCTATCACCCTGTATAAATCCATCTTTCCTTTCCCCTGCCCTTTTCTTTCTTCTCTATCCTTTTCCCTTCCTCTCCGACTGCCATGCCAGTGGATGCGTGGCCAAGAGCAAGTCACAAGCATGCCGACCGTCTCGCCGACCTCAGAATGCGGGGCTCTGCTGGAGTTGACCCCCATTTTCCCTTGCGGCTCGTAGAATTCACTGTGTCGAATTTTATTAAACCTAATTTGTTCAAAAATGACAATAAGGTGGTTCGCCACCCGTCATGTCCTGATTCCCACGAGAGTGAAAAGCGACTAACGGAGAACCATTTCGCTACGATGAATGAAAAAATGGATGAGTGTGGAGGAAGCAGGGAAGGTATGCCGAGACCGTAGTGGATGGAGACCTGTGATCTCTGCCTACCCCTACGGGAGACAAGCGTGACGTATGTATATAGTCGTATATTTTGTTTTATGTGTGAAACTGCATTGGCGATGTGTTGAAGGGTCGTGAGTTGAATTCGTAACTTCAGAATAAATATTTGCGTGGTCTACAAATATTTATCTAAATTAAAGTTTTCTTTCTTATCATCTTTCTCATCAATTCTTATCATATTACATTCCGTTTTTATCAGACTTTCATCATTCATTCAGAAAGTATGAATGTTTCTTTCACAAAATTAAAACATGTAATTTATTCCCAAAACTTTCGTTAATGTAATGTAATGTAAAAAAAGTCGTTAATTTTACAAAATATATTTCTTAACACTTCTTCATGCAAAATTAGAAATATCGCTTCATACGTGTCAACGTGTGCAACAATTTGTCACCTGAACACGTGTCAGGGAACAGTACCATGTCAGTGTTTTATCATCCTGGTCATTGATACCTTTACTTTTTACGTCATATGTTGGAACTGTTAAGTTGTTACACCTTTATTTTTATGAATGAATTTTTAATTTGAACAAAATATAATATTATAAATGGTTATTAAAATTAAAAAAATTGTAGAAAAAACGTTTTTTCTTTCAACTTGAACTTTATGTAATATTTTTTATACAAAAAAAACACCTTCAATAAAAAAATGTGTATAAAAATTTTAGATAACGTTGAAGATGATATTTGCTTATAAGCACAAAATTTTACATTCTCAGCAAAAAATGTTATTCATATTATTTCTAAAAAAGATAAAAAATATATAATTTTTGTTCCCAAAAAAGATTTATTAAAAAAGTCAAACAAAAGCTGTCCTCTTTTTATATCCTTCATATTTGAATATAATGTTGAAATGGAAGTTCGGTGGGCATTCGGTTCATTGATCAAAGAAAATGTAGCTACTGACTTACTACAAAGAAAAATGAAGACTGGGTCACTTTTTGTGAAATAAACATTCATCTGAAGTTATTTTGATGTATAAACATGACAAATTATTATATTTCTTTACGAAACGTTGATATTACAAGCTGTTAACGAATTTTCTAATAGGTATCTATATAAAAGATCTTATATCTATATATAAAAAACTGGTTGATTAATCAAAAGAAAAGAGTTAGTATGAATAAATATTAGACGATTAATTTAAAAATCATAGATAAAATTAGAAACAATAGCAAAGATACCTGAAAATTTACATAGATAAAGTTGTTTTAAGTAACTAATTAAAACAGATTTTCTCTATAGATATCAATAATCAGCAATCAAGGTGGCGAGAAACACGTAAATTACATTTTTCGGATATTAATTTACTCTTACATGTGCAAAACATGCAACTTTTTCTAAATAACAGTTAATTCCCAATCCAAAAAAGATAACAATTTACGACTGTTTCTTTTTAAATATAGTTTTTGTTCAAATTAAATGAATACTGTTTTATCGAGAAAAAACATTCAATTCATTTGCGTGAAATTCGATTCAACGATTCGAGTCACGCGATTACTTAAATGACTTAAATGTTTGAATTAATCTTGTGTTTTGATCTGTCCGTTATATCTCTGAAGAAGTCGCCTTTACTCAATCAAAAAGAAAATCAATTTCACGCTTTACAAATATACCAAAATACATGTATTTATGTAAACTTCCCTTCGTGATTCATATTTTTGCCTATTGAGGTGGAAAGAGTTAGCTACTAAAGGAGCAGTCTTAATAATTTTAATTATGCATATAAATTATGCAAATGGATCACCAGCTTCCTGACGGATCGGAGCATAAAAGTCGTTTTAGACGGTTTTTGCTCGGACACGAAGCCCGTGAATGCTGGTGTTCCGCAAGGCTGTGTGCTTTCACCTACTTTGTTTCTTCTGCATATCAACGACATGTTACAAATTAGTAGCATACGCTGTTATGCAGATGACACCACAGGTGATGCCTTATACTCCGGCCGTGCTAACATTTCTCGGGCACATACCGATGAGTGTCGGAACAAACTTGTGTCTGAAATACAGACCTCATTAGACCAGGTCTCGAATTGGGGTCAGCGTAATCTAATCGAATTCAACCCCAATAAGACACAAGTTTGCGCGTTTTCCACCAAAAAAATTCCCTTTGTCGTAGCTCCTCGCTTTGGAGACACTCCCCTCAATCTTAAGCCATATATCGGAATTCTTGGAGTTGACATATCGCATGATGTCCAGTTCCGCGGCCATCTGGAAGAAAAGGCCAAGCTGGCCTCGAAAAAGCTGGGTGTGCTCAGTAGAGCGAGACAATATTTCACATCTGGCCATTGCCTCCAACTATACAAGGCACAAGTCAGGCCACACATGGAATACTGTTCTCACCTCTGGGCCGGGGCTCCCCAGTATCAACTTCTTCCTTTTGATCGCATTCAAAGTCGTGCGATCCGAATCGTCGATGACCAAGATCTCACCGATCGGCTTGATTCTCTAGCGCTGCGGAGAGATGTCTCATCTCTCAGCATTTTTTACCGCCTTTATCATGGGGAGTGCTCTGAGGAATTGTTTGGAATAATTCCCGCCGCGGAATTCCACAACCGCACAACTCGCCGTAAAGAAAAATTTCATCCCCACCACCTGGATGAGTGGCGATCTACTACGGTGCGTTTCGCTCGTAACTTCTTTCCACGCACCACCAGTTTGTGGAATCAGTTACCCTCGGCGGTCTTTCCGAACCGTTACGACATTGGAACCTTCAAAAAACAAGCCTATACATACCTAAAAGGCCGGCAACGCTTCCGCGACTCCTGCGGTGTCGTGGTTGCCCGTGGGCGGCGTTGATTGCTTTCCATCAGGCGACACGCTTGCTCGTTTGCCCTCCTATCCCATAAAAAAAAAAAAAAATAATATGATTAATTATTTCAAGCGAAGGCGAGCAAAACTCATGAAACTTCCAAGTCATTATATAATTATGTTATATCATGACTTGCAAGTGTGATATATAACAAGTGAATATTTTCCATACTCCGTCCATTGCCTTGCCTTGTTTACGTCAGTATACACAAAATTAAAGAGATGAAATCATCTCACTTTTTTTTAATTTTTGTGTCAAAATGTTATGAATAATTATAAAAATAAAACAATACTAATAAAATATGATTATTCACAATTGATGTTAAATAAAAAAAAATACAACTATAATATATTTGTATGACTATATTTTCATATATCAATATAATTCATACTGCTTTCTTTACATTCATATGTTGTTGTATTAATTGTGCATGTATATAGATTGAATTACATAGTGATGTATTCTTATTTTATTTTTTTATAATTTAATTGAATAATATCAATGTTTATAATAAAGAATAATAAATATAATTAAACCTAATCTAGTCTAATCCTATTTCACTCGTATAATAATATCGTTATTATTAAATTATATTTGTGTAAGATATCAGAATTACATATAATAGGAGAAACGAAGGCACACAGACTCCATTACAATGTAGAGAGGATGGCAGAAGATTGCGCGATATGGGATGTGTGAAGTGCCGCCTGTTGCCCTGCATATCGTTGAACCTACCAATAATTGACAAAAAATTTGACAAAACCGTATCTAGTTACGATATTCCTATACGTATGTTTATCACTACATATGTAGTGAAAACATACGTATAGAATTTTATGTATATATATAATAAATATGTTTCTTCTTGTACATTTCTTATAAAGAATTAGATCGTGATGTATCAGTTCGGTTCAGTGATAAACATGACACACACACATATATATATATATATATATATATATATATATATATATATATATATATATATATATATATATATATATATATATATATATATATATATATATATATATATATATATATATATATATATATATATATATATATATATATATATATGTGTGTGTGTGTGTGTGTCATGTTTATCACTGAACCGAACTGATTTTAATGGAATTCGACAGGACTACAGCACTACATCTGCCGCGCCCGCTAGTATATTTATACATCACGATCTAATTCTTTATAAGAAATGTACAAGAAGAAACACAATGCAAGATTCTACGTCTGAGTAAAACAATATTAAATAACGCAAAGGATCTCCAACAACAAGCGAACAATTTTCTATTGAAAATGCCTCGTGAAAAGCAAATTAAAACAGTGAATGCTTTTAGTCTTCGATAACTATTAGTCTTTGTTTTGGCGTAACAAAGAAAAATCTTATTTCTTCTTGAATAAATATTATAATATAATTATATAGGGTGTTTGTTTTTTATTTGTTTTGAGAAAACTTCTTGGCGTTAAGGTCGTTACAACGTTATTAATAATTAATAAGAATACATCAAAACAAGTACATTTTTTCCACTAATTTATTAAAATGATGTTGTTTTTTTATTTAATTTTCATAATCTTATGTTATTATCAGTTATATTTTTAAATTCTGGTAATTTATTATTCAATCAAGTTTAATTTGAACTTAGAAATGAACTACAATAAAATATATGTGTGTATTAATACTTCAAAAAAACGCCACCAAAGCAATACGTAAATAAAAATATCATTTATTTTTTCACAGCATTTTGGTGACTGCACGGGTGTCCTCATTTCTTGAAGAATTGACTATGATTAAATACCTGAAGGCAAAACATATATTTACTCGACGATGCGCAAATTGAATCCGCAACCAAACCTACCCCGAAAGCGATAACCTCGCCACTGAGCCAATAACATTGTCAATGTTCATTTAATGAGTTATTTCATATTCTATTACAAAATATCTCTTCTAATATGTAATTAAATATACATGACAGTTTTAGAAATCATCTATAAAATATGTTGACGTCGCCAAATTTGTAATTTATTTTTTTTTAATTTAAAAAAATAAATACTATTAATATAATCTGAAAGTAACTTAATATTTATAAATATAAAGATCAAGTTTATATACATTATTGTTGAGATAAGAAGTAACGTATTTAACTTTTAAAAAAGAAAAAATACACAGGCCTTATTCACACCTCTAGACATTCGCCTCGTTTATTCTTTACAATTTTACACAAATATTAGAAGCTCCGACCTAATGACGCCATCCATCATTATCTCTTCGAGACATGCCATAAATCATCTACGTGTAACTTAAGCCAGCTTACTCTAGGGTCATCACGAAGGTAAGAGATAGCGCTAAAATTCCTGCTTATTCGTCCACATTGTGTCCATATTATATCCTTACCTATACCTATACCTTGTTACATGCCTTACATAGCTTTGTTAAGTTTGGTTTGCATAAAATTAAATGTAGGATATATTATTAAAAAAGTAGTACAATAAACAAAAAAAAATTATGTTGTAGAGTGGATGGAACGGTCGGTAGAGGAAGACCAAGGAAAACATATCGTAACCAATATGCCAAAGTTTTTAAGAAAGGCCAGGTCAAGAGTAGCCTTAATCGGCGAGCTTGCATGAGGAGAGTGATAACTGTGGAGGAAGCAAGGAAAGTATGCCAAGAATGTAGCAAATAGATATCTGTGTTCTCTGCCTACCCCTACGGGAAACAGGCGTGATTATATGTATGTATGTATTTTTATTCTCCGCCTTAACATACTTAAACTTATCATAATCTAGAAAAGAAAATAAGCTACACAAGTACTTTGCAAGGTTATTTCTTAAAAGGCGCAGAAAATACAATACAACATAATCAAGAAGAAATACTTTTCTATTTCATTTAACGAAAATTTATCGATTGTGTATTAAGAAATAGATACACACACACTACATCCACAGACGCGAAAACTAACTTGCGTCTATTATAAAATAATAGTTTCCACTTAAATCTTAGATCGTGGAAATCAAGTATTCTAACCGCTAAGACCAGCTGGCATCCATCATAAAGTAAAATAAAAATTATTACATACAATATTATGATTATTACATGGACGTAGTTAAAAGTCGGCATATTATGAGCAACAAAAAACTTCGTGAGAAATTCAACACATTTCTCAGAAAGAAACAGTCTTTTCCTTCACTTTAAATTAACAATTAAAGCACGTAAAGTGAGTTACTTAATGCACTGTATAATTTGTTTAACGACATCAATCAGGCAACCCTGCAGAATTAACATTAAAGAAAATTTCACTCTAAGAAAGTTCTGTGGTTAAAACTATTTTACTAACTCTTAAGTTTCACGTCCAAAGATTAAGGTATACATATACATACATATATATACAAACTCGTCTAAAGTTAAATTAGCTGCTTTATTGTATCGCTGTAGAAGCCCCAGACAATGAAACTGAGATGTAAATTACGTTCATAAATGGATTTTTAACTGAAAACATCAATTAAATCTTGCTTGCTTAACATGTACGTTCATTAATTTTTATTATAAATAATACACTTGTAATACAGTATATCGATAAAGTATAGTTTTGATAGGGACTGTCCCATTTTCTGTTCCGTTGTCATCAAATATAAATTCGAGTCACGTGAAATATTAGCACGTCAGACACGAGCGATATAACAAAAAAAATATGTCGATTATATGCGAGTATCTCCATGCCAATTTTTATAAAATTTTCATAAAATGTATTATTTTCAAGTCCTCGTAGATTGCTCTATTTCATTGGATCCTTACAAACAGAGCCTGATTCCAAAACAACGCTTGCATTGTAAGTCATGATTGAAACCTTAGCTACAACGATAAATGGGTCTGTATTTTGAAAGGCTTACTCACTTCAGCGTTGGTTTACAGTATGTTAATTAGCAAACTTTGTGAGCAAATTCATTAAGAGCTTAGTGCAGGGATGCATGGTATTCAGGAATTTTTCAAAGTATTTAAAGGGGTTACAAAAAGCAAGTATTAAAAAAAACGCATGTACCAATTTTCTTCAACAATTGACCTAAAATATTAAACGCCAGATTAGGAGGTTAAACTCGAAGGAACATTCCAAAACATCAGATATGAACTAACATTCAAGGAAACGTTTGGATAAATCGGATTCGGATAACTATCGACAAAATATTCCATCGATATCTTCGGAGATAACATTCGAGGAAATATTTCGATTTATTATTTTAATTATTCAAAAGAAGGAGATAGTTTTCAAAATATTTGACAGTTTGATCGCAAAATTATGAATTGAGACCAAAGCAATACATAATACCGGTTGCAATTCATAATTGGCGTTACTTGCCATCTTTCACATCATTATTAGATCCCACGGCTATGTGTATAAATATAATCAAATAAAAACAAACATTAAAACTCGAAAAAAAATTCCAACACGCCAGATTAGTAAGTTAAACTCAAAGGAACATTCCGAAACATCAGATACGGAACTATCATTCAAGGAAAAGATTCAAAAAATCGGATTCGGAGATAACATTCGACAACATATTACACCGATTACTTCGAAGATAACATTTGAGGAAATATTCCGATACACCGATTTCGGAGATAGCATTCGAGGAAATTTTCACAAACTCATCAGATACCGTATCGTTAACATCCGTTATAACGACATGCTCATGAGATACCCGAATTAAAAGATTATAATGCTTTACGAGAGCACAGCACTATTGTAAGGGCTGATGCCACCGTCACCGCTTGTGCATATAATTAATGTATTTACGGTTGAAACTCCATCAAAATTATAAACGTCAACGATAGAACGATAATGAACTTTTAGCAACGGAAATAAAGTTTATTTTTGATAAACGATTAACTAGGAACTAATTCAATTTAAATTCGGCTACCACGCCACGTTTTAATTTACTTACTACACGTACCTACGTGTAAGAATGAAGATGAGGATGAATGCGACATGAAACCAATACAAAACACTAAAATTAAAATTGAATAAAAATTGGAATGTAATTTCCTACAAATATATGAAGAACATAATAATAAAATATATAGAAAAAAATATTAAAGCTTACGCCGGTCTACTGCTGAATATTCCCAAAAGCAAACTACTACATACCTCTCCCTGCCTCTGTGCATCAATCACGATCTATCTAGTCGAGGAGCGTCCGACAACAAACCAAAACGTGATCTTCAGTCCAACATTTTCCTATTTCAACGTTAGTTCTCCAACAAACGTAACCGACAAAGACCAGCCTATGGCCACTTCAGTTTGCTATCTCAACAAAAATTCTATTGAGTATACCCGTATTATTTCTTTATTCCTTATTCTCGAATAAAGAATGAAGTTATAAGAGAGCGATGTGGTCTAAAAGAAGTTGTCTTGACAAAAATTGAGAGCGGGATGCTTAGATGGTTTGGGCACATAGAGAGAATGGGTGAAAGACGACTAATAAAAGAAATTTACGTTGCGGATGTGGATGGAAAGGTCGGTAGAGGAAAACCAAGGAGAACGTACCTTGACCAAATTGCTGAAGTTCGTAAGAAAGTCCAGGTCAAAAGTACCCTTAAGCGGCGAGCTTGTTCAAAGAAAATGATGAATGTATATGAAGCAAAGAAAATGTGCCGAAATCGTAGCAGATGAAGCTCTGTTGTCTTTGACTACCCCTATGGGAAACAGGTGTAATAATATGTATTATATGTACTCGTATTATATTAAAAAATATAAAAACCTTCGATGAAATAAATAAAAATATGCGTGTAACTCAAGAAACTCCAATCCAACATTATTTTACGAGGAGAAAAGATTGAAATATATTCGTATATTAGATTCAAAGACGCAAAGAAATTCAGGTTCTCATTTCATCACTGCGTTTAACAATGCAAGATATTTGTTACTCGAAAACGAACTCCCTTTTCATTAAACATAATGACAAACCTGAACCGTCGGTCGGTACCCTACGTAATGCGGTGAATGAAATCGTTTGCATTTACCTCTAATCTCAGTATCAACGTCCTTTTTACATTATTCTTTCCTTTATCTAATAAACCATTACTAAGTGTAGATTGATAAAAGATGTTTTTTTTTTTAAAGTCGATAGCATTAAACCCATATAGATATTAATGGGCTAGCTCGAACAGGTAAGTACTTTAGTGATACATTCATAAATGTATTACTAATGCATTAAACCCTTTTATATTATATTACTTTTTTTGACATTCGTCATATTCAAATTTAAATTCGTCATATTCATATTCAAATAAAAATGAAAAAGAAATATTTTTTAAATATATTCACGCCCACGCAGAGACCACAGAGTTCCATCCGCTACAATTCATCGCAGCGAAACGGCTCTCCATTGGTCGCTTCTCGCCCTCGTGAGAATCAAAACGTGACGGGTGACGAACCACGTCGCCGTCATTTTTCAACAAATTAGGTATATTATATTAGTGAAAAAGAAATAAATTGTTATAAAACAAAATGCTTTAGTTCGACTGACGTCTTTCAAAAGACATGTTGGTGACATTCCGGCATAAAAATTTAAATAATATAATATTTCAATCGAGATATAATATGTAAAGTGAAAAGTATGAATAATATAATATATAAATGTACAATGAAATGCAAGAATAAATTAATATCATTTTAAAGAATTTTATTTGAGGGTTTCTTCAAATAAAATTCTTTAAAATGAAACAGATCTCGGGTGTCGCCGTAGGCAGTACAGCGGGCACACCACAGTACCCATAAGATACGTATAAACATATTTTCAAGTTAGCGCGTTTCGTAAAGTTCGTGAAAGTATCTGGAAGCTCAACTCATTTTCTCTTCTTTGACCTAATTCTTCTCCTCCCACTACTTCTTCTTTCTAATTTGAATTTGAATAATGGGAGAACCATTATTCAAATCGTTACCCTAAGCATCCAAAGTTGTCAATGCAACTGCACGGCCCTTATTATCCCAGATGTCCTTGAATGTGGTGATTACTTACCATCAGATAATCGTCTTGCTAGTTTACGTAACTTTTGCATAAAAAAGACAAATAAAGAGAAAAGCGGATACACAGCGAAAACTATTCAAATTCTACCTTCAAGTTATAAACGAAATTAACTAATTTCGTGAAGACCTTTGTTTCCGAATGCTAAAGTTACAGAAGCAAATTTTGTTCAAGTTTTGCAATGCAGATGTAATAATCGTCTTTGAACTCGCAGCAACAGTGAGACAAATTCAATTTAGAACTATCCGAGCATCTCAAATAAAGCAATGCTAATATAGACGTTAGGCGCTAGACATAATACCCTTATGAATTTTATTTTGAAACTGTTCTCAATATTTTAGATTTCTTATTGCGTTACTATATATTATATGTACATATAATCATGCACATGCGTTAAGGATATGGTAACCTGGAAAAACTGGTCATTATTGGTAATACCGAAGGGAAAAGAGCGCGAGGACGGTCGCCAACAAAATGGTCCGCAGTAATTTCAGAAGGTGATGAGGGCTACTCTAGACCGGAACCGATAGAGACAGATTGTTCATTTCAGTTGTTCTGGTGACCACGATACTGAGGATCAGTAATGAGGGACTAATTAAATGAGAAGAAGAATCACATTACGAAATCCTCTCCTCATTCAATTCTCCAGGAATGTAAACATAAACGAACATGAAAAAAATCTTGAAATATCAAACACATGTAATTTGATTTCTATCCGTCTATAGTAGTACGTACGCTCTTATATACAGAATACATAGTAATCCAATGTTACAATCCATTTACATGCAGAAATCTAAAGGTACAATAGTAATTTTTTGTAAAATATTATTATTATTTTTTTATATTTCATACTTAGAGATAACACTTAACATTTATTACCATTATATTTATTATGCATTCACTATTTACTGTGATTGATTATTGACAGTAAATAATGAAAAAACAGTACCATTGGTGATGTGTAGATGTGATTGAAGGTAGAATTTGGATAGTTTTCGCTGTGTATCTGTTTAAAAATAAAAAATAATATATAATTTAATTATAGGGCCACGCTTTCAACTAGGGGCGAGCCTAGTTGAGAGCGTGCCGACCGTCCCGGGATCGGGCTCCCCCGGGTACTATGGTGCCTTACCTCAACATGCAGGGCTCTGCTGGGGCTGACATCCATCCTCCCTTGCGGCTCTTGGGATTCACTAAGACGAATTTAATATACCTAATTCGTTGAAAAATGACGGCGACGTGGTTCGCCACCCGTCACGTCCAAATTCTCACGAGGGCGAAAAGCGACTAATGGAGAGCCGTTTCGCTGCAATATTCATTAGTAGTAGCGGATAGAGCTCTGTGGTCTCTGCCAACCCCTGCGGGGGATAGGCGTGAATATATAAATAAAAAAATAAATTTAATTATATACTGCAATGTGTACATCGCTTAACCTAAAGTTGCAATCCTGTAAAGCTAGGTACAATATTGCAATCAACGTTCTCTCGTTAGCCGGATATCATAAATATACATACGTATTATTTGACTTGCTAAGGCAAACTTTAATTGCTTATTTATTTATATACAAAAGCGGAAAATCTCACAATGAAGTGAGTTTAGTAACTCACTTCATAGCATGAGAGGGTGAAACTAATCATTGGTTTTATTCACAAATAAGGGGTGTTGGCGTAATCCCTATACTTAGCAGGCAGATTGGGGATCGCAAATTGGTTTTTTTACCCTAATAGACACTGATGCCTATCCACTGCTGTTTTCTTCCGTTGTCCTCTTGTATGATACTTTTTTTATGGGATAGGAAGACAAACGAGCAGACGTGTCACCTGATGGAAAACAATCAACGCCGCCCATAGATTTCCGCAGCGCCATAGTCAGTGCGGAGGATGTTAGGCCTCCGGAACTCGGCCACTCACCGTACGAAGCGCGGTAGGTAAGCTACCACTTAGACGCCGGTTTTCTGCGGGAGTGTGGTACTTCCCCGTGCAAGCCAGCCTATTCATGCTACAGACAAATATTATGTCATTCTTGACAAAGTATTCGTCTGCAGCGTGGCTCTACCACTATTGAACTACACATACCGAAGGATTAAGATGACTCAATATTTGGCCGATAACCAAACATCAAAGAATAATTATTAAGTGTAATACAGTTCTTAGACTACACACAAACCTTTCCCACGAAAAACTATCGAAAACTATATTTTTATTATGAAATGAATTTTATTTTTGAAGTTTCTTCACCACCAATGTGATTTGAATGAAACTTGATGAAACGAAAAACGACGACACTAAAAAGAGACAAACATGTGTATGTATACATCTATAAGATTTAACCTGCGAGAAGATGATATAATTTTCACTTCTACCGCGTGTGTGCACGCATATTTTTTCTTAACCATGATATAATATAGTACAAATGATAATAATGTAACACATATATATTTAATAGATATTGAAAGGAATTTCTAAGCATTCCTTTAATAAATTTTATTACAAAATCTCTATACTAAACTAACAAAGAACATGGAAATTCATTTAAAACACCGCATTTATTTCTTTAAGTGCCTTTTGTTCATTCAGATGGAGATGCTCGAGGAAAAATACAATTATTCATGAAATGTTTTTCGATTTTATTGCTATCGCCCCGGGCTATCGGTATTACTTTGCTTAGTCACTGTATCTGCAAAAAACCATTAGTTCGCTTATTAGTTAGATTTGCATCTTGTGATAAACCAGAGATTGTATACGATAAAGAAGAATACACCGCTTATTAAATTATGCCGCTGAATAAGGCATATAAAGGTAAGCAATGTTAAAATTTTATTCACCTACTTCTTCTTCTAAGAGTGCCTCTCCTACTTGCGAAGGTTGTCAGCCAATTGAGCACAACTCTCCTCCTCCTTCACTAATTGCAGCAGTTCTGGAGCACTCGCTATCCCGGTCCACTCCCTGATATTACGTAGCCAAGACTTTTTTTTCAACCAACCTGTCTTTTGCCCGCGACTTTTCCCATCATGATCAGTTGCAGTAACTTGTTCCTGTCATGTCTCTTGATATGACCCAGGTAAACAACTTTTCTACCTTTGACGGTCTGCAAAAGTTCACGTTTTTGTTTGACTTGTCAGACAACCTCGTCATTGGCCACCCTTTGAGTCTGGCCAATAGCGAGCATCCGTCTATATGCCCACATTTCGAATGCTTCTATACGTTTTCTCAGGCCTTCTTTAAGCGTTTCATTCAACTCACCTAAATAAATACCCTAAATTGTTTTATTTTTTTGTATAGGTTTGTAAGGCGTTTGCCTAGTAGGAGCAGGCGTGTCAGCATTGCAGAAAACGTTGCTGGCCTTTAAAAAATACAAAGACTTACTCTTTAAAGGTTCCAATGTCATATCGATTCGAAAACACCATTGGAGGTAACTGGTTCCACAGGGTAGTGGTGTATGTATGTAGTGTGTATGGAAAGAAGTTTCTGGAAAAACGCACCTTACTGGATCGCCATCATCCAAATGATGGGGATAAAACTTTTCTTGGTGGCAAGTTATGCGGTATTGGAAGTATGTGAAAACGTGAACATGTTCTGGTCTTTTCATTTATTCTTACTCAATTATGTATGCGTTCCTAAACAATACATGTAAGACTTTCTCCGATAGCGGTCAAAACCAGGGACTCTACCTCACCAAGAAGGTGATCCAGAAATACTATGCTCTGTGTATTCTTTCAGTCGAATTTTAAAATCGGAAATCAACTTTCTTCATTGTTATGTTTTCCAATTTACATTCTAGAGGGATTGCGGGACTCCTGCTTGATGATCGATGCCAACCAGCACAATAATATCTCTTCAATTTTAATTATCTTCTATTTCATTACAGGTATCTTTCATTATAAAGTCCTTAACGACCCTTTTTCATTTGGTTTGGTTTAAATTATTTCCCAAACAATTTTATATTAAATCCCTTCATCCGTGCCTCCAGCGTTTAATCCAAGTTTTTGTTTTAGTTACATTAATCTTTTTGTGGGCCTTTCACTTTTTACAAATTAATCATCTTAAAAAAATACATTGTAAAGTACAGTGGCTCGTCCTTATTCGCTCAGAGGCGAAGCAACTGCCTTCAGAGTCAATGATAGAGATGTGGTAGAGAGATGTATATATATTTGATAGTGGTAGAGCCACGCTGCAGACGAATACCTTGACAAAAACGGCATAATATTTGTCTGTAGCGTGAATTGGCCGGCTCGCCCGGGGAAGTACCACTCTCCCGCAGAAAACCGGCGTCTGAGTGGTAACTTAGCTACCGCGCTTCGGACGGTGATCGACCGCGTGCCGAAGCCCCAACAGCCTCCACTCCCCCCCCCCATTCCCACTCCTATAATGACACATTCCTTAAAAGTCGGCAACGCTTCCGAACTACCTATAGCGCTAAGGATATCTATGGGCGGCATTGATTGATTTCCATCAGGTGACACGCATGCTATTTTGCATTCCTATCCCACAAAAAAATGTATTATACATGTACGTCTTGGACAAGCTGGTGGGTCTAACGTCCATTTCTCTAGAAATAGACAAAGCTGTGCTCAGCAAGAACAGATTTAGGCTGCAGAAAACGAAGTATTTCTTTTACACCAGAAACAAAGGTATGCAATAATTAATTATGTATATACAAAGGGCAGTCTTACCGCTAATAGTGTTTCTTTTCATACAACCGTTGAATGGATAGGATGGTAAAGTATCTGGTGTGTGCTAGTAGTATATTTGGTGTATGTACGCATAATTATAATTGCTCAACAATCTAATATATGTATAAAGAACGCAAAACCTTCAGATTTTACTTTCTTAAAGAATATTTTACGGTAAAATATGTCCATACTATATTAAACACACAAATTTTGGTCAAAATAGCGATCAGCGATTAAATTCGAAAATGAATTTTCAATTCACCCTCGACCCTGGAAGAAGGATCGTTGGAACCCTTCAATAGTCCAACTCCAGGACCTTTGAATGCGGTTGACATTCAAGCCTTTGGTTTTGCAACTTGGAGAAAACGAAGTAAAGATAGAAAAAGCGTAATTGGCAATACAACGAAGAATGTATAAATTTCACAGGAAATACAGCCCTTCCCCCTCCAGTAGCCCTACTTAAATCACCATTCCATTTCTTTCCGAATTTATAAATGAAGATTCTCACTATAATTGTGTAGAAAATAAATTTATAAATCACGCAAAAAACTGCTACTGAAATCCGTCAATGTGTAGGCATCATCATATTCGATTCGATTTGTGTGTTCGTTCTCCTCGGTTTGCGATGACAGTTCGTATAGTTACTATTGGCATTGACGTGAAGGTTTCTGACATAGTACAACCACACCACCCTCAACAGATGTACCCGCCTACACTCATTAACACGTGTTACCACATGGTTGTTATGAAGATTGTTGTCCTTAGCAACGGTTACTATAGAGATGCTGGATTGTATAATAGATAATATTAAATATATAATAGATATATAATTGTATAATAGATAATAGATCTTCCCGTCGCCCATAATTCAGAACCTGAAGACGAAAGTCTTGGACCAGTGTGTCCTACCCGTACTCTCCTAGGGCGCCGAAATGTAGACGCTGACAGTCCGTCTGCTTCACATGCTCAGAGTCGCTCAAAGAGCTATGGCGAGAGCTATGCTGAGAGTTTCTCTGGTAGATATGATTCGGAATGAACAAATCCACCAGCGAACTAAAGTCACACACATACCCTTTCGAATTAGCAAACTAAAGTGACAATGCGCTGGTCACCTTAGTCGGAGATCCGACAATCGTTGGAGCAAGCGAGTGCTGGAGTGGAGATTGCGTCTCGGTAAACGTAGTGTGGTACGCCTCCCGGCTAGATAGTGCCACGACCTGCGCGGGGCGGCTGGCAGAAACTGGATGCGTTTAGCCGAAGATTGGGCTAGGTGGCGCTTCGCGGGATAGGCCTATGTCCAGCAGTGGACTGCCGCAGGCTGTTGTTGATAATAGATAAATATATCATGTTACTTTAAATTTACCGCCCACAAAAAAAACGTAAGCTGGTTTACACAGCTAGTGGGCTATATAAAACATGAACCCGAGAATTTATAGCAAAGAAAAAATGTTCTCAAAATGTTCAATGGCGGGGAATAAAGTGGATCGTGACTACAATTCAATTTATTTGCGACAATTTATTTCAGTTACTGTAATCGGGGTCGCCTGTGAGGTTCGATAGGCCATTAAGCGTTCCACTTTCATGTCGGATCGCACCAAAAAACGGGGGCTAAAGGTGTCTCCAAGCAAGGTTCACATAACTAATGCGGATCGTGCGCGATGCTAGTTAAACCTAATTGGCACGCAGGCGGGTGGTATTTTTTACTGTTTAGATTAAGCTAATGATTTATGTAACGTCTGGTATCTAAGGACCAGGTGACCTGCTTACCGTTTTGTCTTTTATTTGTTATAAGGAAAATTTTATAGGGAAAATAGCAAAAAATAACTAGTTATTTTTTTATTATCATAATTATTATATATTCACGCTTATTCACCCCCCGCAGGGGTTGGCAGAGACAATAGAGCTCCATCCGCTACCATTCATCACAGCGAAACGGCTCTCCATTAGTCGCTTCTCGCCCTCGTGAGAATCAGGACGTGACGGGTGGCGAACCACGTCACCGTCATTTTCAACAAATTAGGTATATTAAATTCGTCTTAGTGTCTCCCATGAGCCGCAAGGGAGGATGGAGGATAGCCCCAGCAGAGCCCTGCTTGCTGAGGTAAGGCACCATAGTACCCGGAGGAGCTCACCCTTAGCCACGCATCCATTGGCACGGCAGACCGTGGATTGGCGGAGAGGAAGGGAAAGGATAGAGAAGAAAGGAAAGGGCAGGAAAGGAAATGCGGATTGGGGTGGTTACCACACTCAGAATAAATATTTATAAATCCATATATATATTTATTCCGATGCGGGGATCGAACCCGCGACCATTGACTACGCAGGCGGAGGGCCCTGCCGGTATCCGCAGCCAATCGGTCATTATTTTTTATTTTTTTACACAAACTTAAATTAACTTTTTCTGTATATCGTAATGATGTGTGGGTAGTATGTTTAGTGGATGCGTGAGTTCAAATTGTGTGTGTATTGTGGGTAGTGTAAGTGTTTTGTGTCAACTGCCGCCGCTCTATATCTACTGTAGAAGCGGTGTGTATGTGCACGTGTATGTGTTTGTATACAGCATGTTCTGTTTTTAATCTATTCGGATTTTTTTAAATTATTATACAAATAATATTAGTAGAAATGTTGTTAACATAATAGTATAATATAATGTGTCCCATTATTGATCTATTACATATGCATATATGCATTTATATACATACATACGGTCCTCATGTACATGTATACACACAAACGCATAATATATTCCAAAACACGTCATACATGTACATGTATACACACAAATGCATAATATATTCCAACACATAATTACTTTAACTTCAATTTAACTGAAAGTCAATATATCTACTGTCCAAATTACGTCTGGTGTCTAACCTGGTTACCATTTTGTCTTTCATAAAAAAGATATATAATTACATCTTTTATAGAAATATAAGATATATCTTTCATAGAAAAGATATAGCAAAAAATAACTATTGTAGTTATATTTCAACACATAATACTTTGACTTTAACTTGATATCAATTAATCAGGTATATCAACTGTCTAAACCGTCCACAAAGCACTCAGATTATCAGTTTAATACTCAGCCACAATAAAGCGAGATTAAACTGAAAATTGTCAAATGCACTACGCAAACTTTAGATATTGCTATACGATCTTATTCACATGCTTGTGACAGAATTGATCACAAGATGAGAAACTTCAATCGTTATATAAGAATAGCAGAGAGAAACAATTGTCTCTTCAATTTTATTTATCAAAGAACGACAAAATAGAAATAAGTCGACTGACTTCAAAAGCGAAAGATAACATAGAAAATACATAACCTATCATGTTTTTTTAATAAACTAAAAATATATTTAAAGGATGACTTAAATTTTAAATAAATGTTCTGCAGTGATACAGCATTAGTAAATTATTAAGCAAATTAGACCTTATAGACACTGTAAATTTAATAATAAACGAAAACTCATTGTATTTTGTAAAATTTTTAAAACTATGGAAGCTTTTAAAAATACGTGTTCTGGATTGAACGCAAATTTTATTCTGTTTCTCTTAGCCAACGGTCCACTAGAGGGTTATTGTGTAAAAGTAAAACATTCCTCTTACATCCGGCCATGATAATCTGGAGTCTTAGATAATCAGCGGTAAGCAATTTAATCTAGCACAGGAAGTTGGTGTATAAGCATTAACTCATTTATTTATTTAAACAGCTCACACTCTCTCACTCTACATGGTTACAAAATGCTTCACAAAAAGCGATCTTATCTCTGTTGGAGATTTCTTCCAGGTAATCAAGCTTAAGAAAGATCTGAACGTGACACGTATTTTATTTGTATTTTTCTAACACTATACTTAGTATCTTCAATTTACTCTTATATCTTATATAATCTGGTATATTCTACATAGATACATACATACATATCATCACGCCTGTTTCCCGTAGAGGTAGAGACCACAGATCTCCATTTGCTACGATCTCGGCACATTTATGATACTTTTTAGCAATTCAATATCATAATAGCATTCCGGCTTGGCAGGAGAAGAAACACACCTCGTAGAATTTTGTATATATATATATATATATATATATATATATATATATATATATATATATATATATATATATATATATATATATATATATTCACGCCTATCCCCCGCAGGGGTTGGCAGAGACCACAGAGCTCCATCCGCTGCCATTCATCGCAGCGAAACGGCTCGTCATTGGTCGCTTTTCGCCCTCGTGAGAATCAGGACGTGACGGGTGGCGAACCACGTCGCCGTCATTTTCGACAAATTAGGTATATTAAATTCGTCTTAGTGAATCCCACGAGCCGCAAGGGAGGATGGAGGTCAGCCCCAGCAGAGCCCTGTATGCTGAGGTAAGGCACCATAGTACCCGGGGGAGCCCGATCCCGAGACGATCGGCACGCTTGCGACTAGGCTCGCCCCTAGCCATGCATCCATTGGCACGGCAGACCGTGGATTGGCGGAAAGGAAAGGAAGGACAGAGAAGAAAGGTAGGGGCAGGAAAGGAAATAAGGATTGGGGGGGTTACCAGACTCGGAATAAACATTTATAAATCCATATAAATATTTATTCCGATGCGGGAATCGAACCCGCGACCATTGACTCCGTGGGCGGAGGGCCCCGCCACTGAGCCAATCGGTCGTCGTAGAATTTTGGCTAAAAGTGGTAGCATTGTCTGGGTAACCACGTTTCATGCGGTTAGTGCGAAGCTCCACAAGCCAAACTCCTTTCCCATCCCTTCTTCTCCTTCTATTATTCATATCCTTACCCTAAGGTAGATAACGCATCGGCAGTACTGTCCTTAGTATTGTGGATATTCATTGGCTACGTTGATTGCTAAACTTCAGGTGATCCTCTTTGTCGTTTGCCTATCTATTAGAATGATTTGCCTATCTATGAAAGCGAAAAATAGTGATTATTCAAATAAAAAAAATTAAACTAGTGGAAGTGTACCACGTAAAACAGCTCTGCTGATGATTTATGCACTTATTTTAGAATTTTTCTACATATTTCTTTAGTATATACATATTTCTCTAAATCTATACATTGTCATTGTACACGTAAAAGAAAATAGTCAATGAAGCGAAAAGAAATGAAAATATTCTTGATACTTGGTAGCTAGCTTTTCTTTATCACAAAGAACAAACGTTTAGATAACGCTATTTCTCATTTCATGTTTTCACAATAATTAAATTCTTTGCTTTTAAACAACGACATAAAGCTCTATCCTTAGAAATCCTATTTATAATTAAACGTACATTTTACTTTGCGAATTGCCTTTTTTTTTCTTTTCAAAAATGAGTGAAGTGAGAGAAAATAAAATTAACGAATAAATATTACTTTTCGGATACTTTGATATCATTTTATTGCAAAAATTCACACCCAATTTGTAATGAGAATTAAATTCTATATTTTCTTACGCTTCACTGTGCTTCCCACTTTAGGTGCTAACTCCGCGATTTATACAATTAAAGTTCAATTGATTACAAAAGGGAAATATAAAACTCATGCTTTAATTAGATGTTTAAACAGTGAAATACTTAAGAGACATCCATCTTTAATGAGACTAGAGGTTCTTTGATTCATTATGTTTTTGATATTATATAGACATAAAGTTATTGCTAGGACCTTATTTTCTTTTAAAATCCCTTCTTTATACAATATTACTTTTTCTTTTTTAATTTAAAATAAATACGCTGAATTTAATTTGATTTAAAATAAAATAAAGGATACGCTAGATTTTTTTCTTTCTATATATCCAAGTACATATGAATTTCTTTATGTATGTATTCCTGCCCCTTCCTTTCTTCTCTGTCCTTCCTTTCCTCGCCGCCAATCCACGGTCTGCCGTGCCAATGGATGCGTGGCTAGGGGCGAGCCTAGTCGCAAGCGTGCCGATCGTCCCGGGATCGGGCTGCCCCGGGTAATATGGTGCCTTACCTCAGCACGCGGGGCTGACCTCCATCCTCCCTTGCGGCTCGTGGGATTCACTAAGACGAATTTAACATACCTAATTTGTCGAAAATGACGGCGACGTGGTTCGCCACCCGTCACGTCCTGATTCTCACGAGGGCGAAAAGCGACCAATGACGAGCGCGATGAATGGCAGCGGATGGAGCTCTGTGGTCTCTGCCAACCCCTGCGGGGGATAGGCGCGAATATATATATATATATATATATATATATATATATATATATATATATATATATATATATATATATATATATATATATGGATCACCAAACATATATTAATTCTAATGCCTGAAAATAAAACGGATCGCGACTATAATTCAATATTTACGGTCATTTGTATCAGTTACTATAATCGAGGGTTTAAAAGGTTTAGCAGCCTCCATATTAAGAAATATTAGTCTTTTAAGCTAAAGCCGATACTATAAAGAAAGATTTATATTTATTTATTGATTTCATTAGTACGCACTAGTAAGAAGACTTATATCTCCAGACTCAACCAATAATCAAACGTTCAGATAGGACATATAGGACTAATAAAAGCCCTCGCAGAATTATTCGAAAATGAAAAAAAAAATCAAAATCGCAGATTTATTAATATTACCCCATAGATTTACTATTATTAGGTGGAGTCTGATGTCCATCCATTGATTTTTGCTCCGATAGTCGCTTAATATCCGCGGGAAGAATGAGACCTACCTCTATTCTATAGGAAACCATAAAGCAAAAATTATTTCAATTACGAACCCAGTGGTTGGAAGGCGCATTAATCTAATTGGTTAGAGGAGTAAAAACCATAGACAATTCGAACAACCATTGGTGCGATTACATACACCATTTAACCAGACAAAAACACTATACTACTTACTGCATTCTCGCATTAAGCACCATCTAATCGCTACACGCATCTAGTCTTTGCCAAGACCTTGCGAAGATTGTCCCCCCCCCTCCATTCTAGTAGGGGGGCATCCGAGACTACGTTTGCCGAAACACAGTCTCCACTTCAGCACTCGTCTCCTCCAACGGTTGTCGATTTTCCGACAAACATGTCCAGCCCATTGCCACTTCAGTATGCTAAAAGAGCTATGTTGGTAATTCTTCTTATGTTGGTTCTTCGACGGATTTGTTCATTCCGAATCATATGTACATGTATACGTACAACATATAGCAACTGTTGCTATGAAAAACAATCTTCATAACAACCATTCGTTATGTAGGCAATTATACGTTGATTTTAATATGTTAGATAACATCAAGCAAGTTGAGTTTTTATTATATAAAATAACATCAACAACTATGTAAATTTTTATCGCAATCGCATAAAATCGCGCAAGCGCATATAGAGGTAGTAAATAAACAATTTATTTTTACAAGTTTAAAGAAGCACAGACTCTTAGTGGCTAGTTAACGTAATAGAAATAATATACCTCTACAGACATCAAACAATATCTAAATGTTATAAAACCCACCGTATTATCTGCCCAATAAACGTCACCGCCAATCCTTTCAATGAATTTGCTTAAATTAAGAGAAACCCTTTATATGAGATTGTTACGGTGGCGGGTTATTGCGTATCTAGCAAAGTGCCCACACAATGGAGATTAGCGAATATCTCGTAGGCATTATCTTGTGTAACGGTCGACCTGAGAATTTATATTGCTTTAGATATTATATACATACATACATATAGTCACGCCTGTCTCCCTGTAGGGTTAGGCAGAGACCACAGATTCACATCACATCGCTTCCTTCACACATATCCATCTTTTCGTCTATCCTTCCTCACACATTTATCATAGCGAAACGGCTTTCCGTTCGTCGCTTCTCGCCCTCGTGGGAATTAGGACATGACGAGTGGCGAACCACGTCGCCGTAATTTTTTAACGAACTAGTTATATTAAGATTCGTCATAGTGAATCCCACGAGCCGCAAGGGAAGATGGAGGTCAGCCCAAGCAGAGCTCCGTATGCTGAGGTAAGGCACCTAGTACCCGGGGGAGCCCGATCCCGGAACGGTTGGCACGCTTGCGACTAAGCTCGCCCCTAGCCACGCATCCTTTGGCACGGCAGACCGTGGATTGTCGGAGGGGAAGAGAAAAGAATAGAGAAAAAAGAAAAAGGCAGGTAAAAGAAAAGATGGATTTAGACAGGATGATAAGGATGTGATACTACTGCAACGAAAGACGAGGAGTGATACGGTATTGTGATCTTTAGATATTAAAAGTTGTGTAATCGATATTTTAAAATTAAATAAAACAATAAATAGAACTATGTACTATTTTTTATTACGTGCTACATTATCATCAACAGCCTACAGCAGTTTACTGTAAGACGTAGGCCTCTCTGATGGCGCGCTTTTTAGCTCCATCTTCGGTATCCAGTTTCTGCCAGCCGCCAAACACAGATCGACGCTCCATCTAATCAGGGAGAAACATACTACGTACTAGCGTGCTATACTGCTTCATAATTTCCGAGTCAATTATTCCGCGTCTTTTTTATTAATGTTAACATTTCTAGAATTTTTTAACACACTTCAATTAAGTTCTTCTATTTTCTATTTTATATATTCAATTAAGTCCAATCTTCGACCAGGGCGGACTGTCTGTACTGTCTTACAGTTCCGAAATGTCAACACTGATAGTCTATTTGCCTCACAAGCTCTTAGACGGCCATCCTCGGAGTTTCTAACCTTCATCTTAGAAAATGAATATAATCCGGGTATCGCCGGGTACAACAGCTAGTAAATATGACGGCTCAGTAGAAAGCGTATCTACATTCAGAACTTAGGATTTCGAGTTTAAATGCTCTTCAAAATAAAATAAGTGAAACAAATAAAAAGTAGTATTCGGAAACTCATCATTAAAAACATTTTCTTTAGACAAATACCTCTAGGTCGTGCAAATATTTATCTTCTGATGCGGGAATCGAACCCTCAACACTTGGCTCAGAAAGGGAACAATTCGCCACTGCGCCAATGTGTGCATAAAATGCAATTCAAGCATAATAACTGTGGCACATTAGAAAATGAAAAACTCTTTAGTTGTCTCTAGACTGAAGTCACATTTGTCATCATTTGGAAAACAGCCACTTACTAGATAAAATAATTTTCTAAATTTGAAATACACATATTCGTTGAGACTGCATAATTATCTTACTTGAATTTAAATGTATAATTTTATATGTATTTTTTAATAATATAAAGAATACTTCGTCAAGTCTCTTGTATGAGCATAATACTCACTTTTATTTTTGAAAAATGATACCAAAATTTTAAATTAGATAAATTATAACCCAATTATACGCTTCATTATTCCCGCCATAAAATAGGGTCACCCCATTTTCTCTCGTGGCTGCCGAATGACGCGATTATAGTAAGGTAGTAGAGTCTACCTGAGAACAGAACCGATTCAGCCCAATCGCAGATTTAGATGACGTAGTTGACAGCCGTCCAATCGACACTAAATGAGGATCTCCTCCGGCAAAAGACACCGTTCGCTATTAATAAAAATATCAAAAAGTGAGCATACAGTCTCTTATTTCGTATATAAATCATCATAATAAAAGCGCCTAGAGTGTTTGCCTGAGCCCTAGGGCTATTTTCCATATTTTTGTACAATAGTGTATAGTACTTCACGTCGTCTCTTCAAGTTTTGAAACCCGGCTCGTAGCCAAGGCAAAAAACCTGGCCAGGAGCTTCCACTACAACGCTAGTATGCAAAAATGCAAGTATCCTTTTAAGTACGAAGGTAGATTACTGAACTGAACGGAATAACCTTGTAAATAAATCATTTCAATTATGTAATTAATATTTTTTTGTGTGTGTATTAGGTCCTGATTTACAAAAATCCTGGACACCTGATATATCATTAGAAAAGGTTATTACCCTTTCTAATAATATAGGGTGTCCAGAGGCAGAATTAGATTTACAAACATCAAAAAAAATTGAAAAAATTTAAATAAAATTCATTAACTTTTACGAAGAAGAGAAGTGCGGTATTTATTTTCGTCACGTCACGTCAGTATTCTGCGTAACGATATTTTGTTTTAGTGCTGAGATATATGTAGATGGAGACTTTACTATTGAGGTACCAGCACAGAAAAAACATAATAAACGTGAGATCCGGCGAAGTTTGTCTGGGGGAATCGCCAGAACGGCTTATTCATTTGTTAAGGTAGAAATCACAAAAAAGCTCCACCGTCTCTCTAGCTATGTGAGGCGTAGCCATCTTGGTGAAACCACGTGTCTGAAGTGAAGGCAGGATGCTCCCTCAATGTTGGCAGAAAATAATCAGTAAGCATGCATTTACTGCTTATTCGATCTATAACCTAATTTTGCCACCAAAGATAAATCGTGTCCTCTATACATAACTTGATTAATCTTTTATTTTTTAAAATTGCCACACTGACATTGCGTTCTTTAAAAATTTCGAAAATAAACGAGTCATATGAATTCCATTCTCTTTATTTCGTAAAAATGTATTTTCTCGATACGATTTTTAAAATTCTACGACGTGGTTCGCCACCCGTCACGTCCTGATTCCCACGGGCGAGAAGCGACGAACGGAGAGCCGTTTCGCTACGATGAATGATAGAGGAAGGAAGGATGATAGATGGATGAGTGTGAAGGTAGCAAGGCAGGTGTGTCGGAATCGTAGCAGATGGAGATCTGTGGTCTCTGCCTAACCCTACAGGGAGACAGGCGTAACTATATATTGATTTTTAAAAATTAGTTATATATGTATGATTTTTAAAATTAATTCAACATTTTATAACCTTATCTAGTAGTTATACTTATTACATGCTGACATTTCGTTTATTAAGTATATATATCTATAATAATTCAATATTATTTTATATACCATTGATTATTATGCGAGATGAATGTTCAAAATAAGCATAAACCACAATTCTATGTATTTCGTCTCTCTAATGAAATTTCATGACCTGAGACGGTTTTGAGCATGACGTCTAATTTAGCTTCGAATTTTCTGCTTTCTCTATATACGCAGTAGTGTCGTAGGATGTATACCAGTGTTATCTTCATCAACATCATAGCATAGGATTTTCCTGTAATAATAATACACATTAATAATATCTATACTTAAAACAACATGTATATATGTATGTGTATACATACAGTATGTTTGTGTGCGTGTGTGTGTGTTTATGTGTGTTACTTTTTTCATTTTGTTTATTAAATTAGTAATTGTTCGTTGTCTTAGTAAATATGAAACAGCGTCTACTTGAGCAATATCACCCACACATTGGTTCTTATTGCTCAATCCCCAATCCACCCGCCATACATGGGGATAACAGCAATATCCCTCAGTTTTTTTAGGGAGGCCTATATCCGTATGTCTTGATGGCAATGTTAAACTATAAATGCTTTATGAATATTCTTTCGGCCCGACAGTTTTCAAAACCGTTGCCATTGGACTACTGCAATGAACAATTTCTTATCACAAGCACTATTACCTTAATTGGAACGCTTAACAAGAATACTAGTAATATCAAAACATTGCTAGTGTACTTTTTAAAAAATGTAAAAAATATGTCGCTGTACCCACGTGCATTACAATTACACCTCAGTCTTTTGGATCAAGCAATCGATTGATTGCTCAACTATACAAAAAAATCTCGTATTATTTTATTTTATAGATCAACGTTCGTTATTAGAATATTTTAGAGTTGGAATTGATGCACCAATAGCTCAGTTACTAAGGATCAGGCTAACGATCTGTGATAGTAGGTTCATATCTTTTAGTGGACCATTGAAACCAGTGAACCATTTCCTAGCACAAGCATGTTTAGCTTATTTGAAATGGTTAACAAGGATTCTAGTCATATTAAAATCATTACTAATCTTTTTTAGAAGTAAAACAAATCAAATCAAGAAAGTCCATTCTTACTTTTATATCCTGCTAAATATCATTTATGAGATAATTTTTTTCTACCCTATAAAATTTAAATTAATACATAAATTTAATTTAATTAAAGAATTAATATATGAAAATAGTGTATTAACATCAAGTGTCACCCACTATTGAAAAAAAGTAAACGTTAAATTGAGTGGATGAATAAAAAAGTATTTTATTTACGATTGTAAATTTGAACAAGATATATAAATAAATATATATGACGACCGATTGGCTCAGTGGCGGGGCCCTCCGCCCGCGGAGTCAATGGTCGCGGGTTCGATCCCCGCATCAGAATAAATATATCTATGGATTTATAAATATTTATTCCGAGTCTGGTAACCCCCCCAATCCGCATTTTCTTTCATGTCCTTTCCTTTCTTCTCTATCCTTTTCCCTTCCTCTCCGCCAATTCACGGTCTGCCGTGCCAATGGATGCGTGGCTAGGGGCGAGCTTAGTCGCAAGCGTGCCGACCGTCCCGAGATCGGGCTCCCCCGGGTACTATGGTGCCTTACCTCAGCATACGGAGTTCTGCTTGGGCTGACCTCACACACGTCCTGATTCTCACGAGGGCGAGAAACAACTAATGGAGAGCCGTTTTGCTGCGATGAATGTGAGAGGAAAAATGGATGAAAGGATGGATGAGTGTGGAGAAGGCGGAGAGGATGTGCCGGGATCGTACTGGATGGAGCTCTGTGGTCTCTGCCAACCCCTGCGAGGGATAGGCGTGAATATATATATATATATATATATATATATATATATATATATATATATATATATATATATATATATATATATATATATATATATATATGGAGAGTAACTAATAGTAACAATTGAAAAAATTACCCATACAAGCTCGACGTCCCACGCTGAAAGCAAAAAACGCGTTAGGATTACTTGGAAGTCTGTTCGAATCCAGCCATCTCTCCGGTCTGAATAACTCAGCATCGTCACCCCATATTGGGTGCCGGTGGATTCCGTTTAACCATACGAAGCAGTCAGAACCGGCTTTGAGCGTGTAGTTTTCTAAAAAAGCATGTAAAAATATTTAGTGATTCGAATTAGGGTAGGCGACCACCAAATGCACGACATGACACGACATTAATTCCCCAGCATTTGTAAATGCTAGTGCAATCGACAGCATTTAGACATAGTATATATTTCATTTAGTAAATAGAAAATGAAAGGTTTCAGTGTAGGTATCAGGGATAGTCTTCTTATTGTTTCTTGATAGCAATTAGATACAACTATTATGCCAATGCAAAGAAAAATTTAATAACAAAAATATGTGCGTATATTGTGACATTGTAATTTGTGTTTTGCAAACAAAATGTCACGACATATCCCATCCATTTCCTTTCCCTCCATTTATACGCCTTAAACGAGTTATCTTGTACAATACAAAACTGTCACTACTAAAATATAAAATATGAATAAAAAAAAATTAAGAATAAGGAATTCAAAATATTATATTTACCAAGGTTTCGTTTGTAGTCATAACATAATATATCTATTTAAATAAAAATAAATGTTTTGTTTGTGTTTGTCCTCTATGTGTCCCAAGCCTTTCACACGATTGTTATGAAACTTTAGTGAATTGTTCTGTGTACACGCGCAAAGATCTTAGCCAAAAGAAATGTTATTCTTTTTATATAGATTATGAAAGAAACACTTTTTCATTACGCTACATGTGATACATTATAACATACATGTTATAAATTTACTAGCAGTCATATACTTACTCAGTTTTATATCGGAATCCAATACTCTTCCTATAACCGGGATAGCGGGATACAATCGCATCGTCTCCTTCAATACTGCCTCCGTGTACACGAGACGTGGTAAGTCTTCCTTATCAACATTCCTGTCTGAATCTCCAAATACTACTAGTAGCCTTAAAGTGTTAAGATATTGTGCTAACAATAAATTTAAGTATCGATAAAAAATTATTTTTATTTATTTATTTGATAAAAATCCGCAGCAAATCATATGCTAACATACAAATTTAAAAAATTTCTGAAGCCAATTATGGATTTTCATTTTGATTAAATGAATATATATTAAGATATATACAGATTTGTTGGTTATATTAAAAATAATAGGTAATAAGTGGCTTATATTAAAAATATATACACTACTAATCAAAAGTGTTTTATACAATATATCTATATATGATATTAGATGCGCAACTAAGTTCTCGCTGTTTGTCATTAGATGGCTCCAGCAGTAAGTGCTTGTCGATTTTGACATATTCAAAACGTCATGAACCAAGTTTAGACACATGGTTAGTGATTTTATTGTAGTGTCATATACTTTTAGTTGTGTGAAAATGTCTGATTTTGTGCTAAATAATCGTCATTTGCGGGTAGTGCTATTTTTCCTATTTCATTCAAATACTGAAGGCTGGAGCGCATCGCGAGTTAAAACAAGTTTACGAAAATGCTGCTCTAAGTGAAACAACGTGCCGCGATTGGTTCCGTCGCTATAAAGACGGTGATTTCGATGTCTGTCCGCGCGAAGGAAGGCCAAAAACATTCGACTTTAATTCATACGATTTAGAGAAAAACGGCCACAATGAGAGCAAAGGCACGAAAAAGTGATAGTTAAAATCTACTTGGAAACGCTCAAATGCTGAGTCCTACTCCACCCGCCATATTCCCCAGATATTGCGTCCGATTATTACTTGTTTCGTTCGATGACATATGATCTTGAGTTCCGCTCATATGAAGACATCGAAAAATGGCTCGATTCGTGGATAGCCTCAAAAGACGAACACTTTTATTACAGCTCTGCCAGAAAAATGGGCAAAAGTTGTTACTAGCGATGGCAATACTTGAATAATAATAATGAATAACGTGTAGATAGTAGTACATGCCTTGTATCAATTTAGCTACACTCGCGTTAGCCTATGCTAGCTTTACGAATATTTAATCACTTTGTCTATTAATAATTTCATTTTTTTTAAACAAAAATAATATTTAAGAACTTTTGTTGTGCTGTTAAAGCCATGGTTACACGAATGCGCCGGCTCATACGGGGAAGTATCATACCCTCAAAGAATTTCAATGTCAACAGGTAGCATTTAAAGAAGGCAATGCAAGTTAGCCGAGCGTTGTCAACCGAAGCGAATACCAACTTATAGACAGCACATTTGCCTGGCCTTGCCATCGCTCGGTGTGTATTGACCAGTTGGCCGAGCGCAGGCAAGCGCCAATGTGTATAGAACTAGGGCAACATGTATTGCCAGGTTTATATGCGTAAGGTAAGGGCAGGAGTCGGGGACCTAATTTCATTCTGCTCCCTTCATGTTTTCTTCCCTCCCATCCCGTGTTCCTTCCCCTCTACTTGCCCTCATATTATTCATTATTCACATCCTTACCCTTAAGTAAACAATGCAACTGCAATTAGTTTTGCGGATGTCCGTGGGTGGCGCTGATCCCTTAACCTACCCACCATATGACTCCGCTTGATCATCTACCTAATTATTACATAAATTAAAAAATATATATACAAAAATAGGAGCTTACTCAGCTAAGAGACGATCTTGAACACTTGAATGCGATCCTATAAACATAAGGGCACAAGTCAATGTGAACGATGTGGTATGATGTCCCGCTATAATGATATTGTCCACGTGGTTCCTCATATGACTCTTTGTAAATGGGCTGTTCTCCAGAAGTTCTATTTCAAGAAGTAGATCAAGAAAGGATTTGAAGTGACCTGCATAAGAACAAAAAAATTCATAATTATAATAAACTGTGTGACTAAATTCTATAATATTTCATTTAATATTTTTATTGTGTCTTTTTGCACTCCATCTCCATGTTAACTTGCCAAATTTTCCCTCCACTTATTAATACTTAGATTTATGCAAAATATCCTAAATAACTTAAAAGTTTTCTTGGCATAAAACACTACGTAGTCAAGTAAAATTATTGTTATGTTAATATTAGTGAATAATTTTCTGCTTTTGAAAATATAAAAATATATCGTACAAACCATCGCCTTCATAGGAGGGAATGTATGTTTCTTTAAATGTGCTTCTTCTTTTTTCGATAATCTGGAATATAAACGAAAAGCTTAAGAGCTGATAAGTTGTTTTAATAGGAAGAGGTGAGGGAGTCTTTAATCTATGGTCGACGTTAGTAAACAAGTAGTACCTAGTTTAAATAAATGATAAAAAGATACGTTATAGGTTATGAATTTTAAATAGGATGTCCTGTTTCTCACGAGGGCGAAAAGCGACTAATGGAGAGCCATTTTGGTGCGATGAATGGTAGCGGATGGAGCTCTGTGGTCTCTGCCGACCCCTGCGGGGAGGGGGGATAGGCGTGAATATATAAAAAAATTAATGCAAACATTTACATTTCAATTGTTTCACCAACCGTATCTGTTATATTTTCCAATATTTTAGTATACTGCTCCTCTTTCTTCTTAAGTAAGGACAAATTCCATATTAAATTAGGGTGCAGCCAAAACTTTTGATATCTTTCGATATATAAGTTGAAAATATTTTCCATTGTAGTGGTATAGTTTTTAGTCAATTGACTTTCCTTAACATCTACTCCTAGCGAGGTTACTGAAACATAGGTGGGGGCATTAGATCTCAATCTTATAGTCTAAATCATCTACTTCATGTCTAACACTACATTCAAAGTGTTAAGCTATAAAGCAAACGAGCTTATGAACACCAAACAAAACGACGAAAAAACAATTTTAGCTATATACAGGCACCGGTCGATAAAACAGTTTCCTGTGCGAAATGGCTGTGGTCGCATTAATCCTTTCTTTAAACGAGACCTATGTCCGACAGACATTTGTAACTTGATTTACTATAAACAATTATTGATGAGAACGACAATGATGATTTGGAAAAAAGCCAATCATCACCATCAACAGGAATAGCCTACGGTAGTCCACTACTAGACATAGGTCTGCCGCAAGTCACCACTTTCTGCCAGCGGCCTTGTACAAGTAGTCCGAATTTTTTTTATCTGCATTAATGATGACTTAACTGAAAATTCAGTAGAGCGTACTTACAACATATAGTATTGAGAGCACTTTCAGATAAAATAGGTGATTGGTCAAATGATCCTTTACTAACATGCGTAGAAAGTGTTTGAACCAACAATCTACTTTGCTGATTGAACATCTCAATATATCCGTTTAGTACTTGCGTCTTAAATGTTGGATTAAGCAACCTCCGATGATTCTTCCACAGATGAACTAAAATATTAAAATACTTCGTATAAATCAGTCGGCTTGGGTTTATGACCATTTACGAAAGTCGTGAGGTCGTATCATATCTATTGGGCAATTAATTTGAATCATTTTCTAGCAACATAACTTATAATAGTTAACAGTTTAATTAATTCTGTATAAAAAAGTAATATTTAAAAATATTGCTAGTCTACTTTAAAAAAATATAACTAAAACGGTTATATTATAATAAGACAAACATTTTTTGATGAAAGGGAAATATTAAAAACATATTCGATATAATTATCGAATATATTTTCAAACTTTTTACCACAAAAGTGCTTCTCGTTTTCTACAAATTTCTCATATATGTTCCCGACAAAGAATAGGACAACACCGTTTATTCACGTAAATGTTGTACGAGGCGACTATGGAAACAAATTGTATTGATGATAATAATGATGAAATATAAATTTAGATATTGAGATGATAAAAATACTTTGACCATGACATCAATTGAAGAATAGAAACATCAACAGTTCATGAAACATTTTTCTCTTACCATCTGCGATTACCAGTCCATCTCCGATCCATCGCTTCGCATAATTGTAAATATAAGATTTTTTTAAACAATTATTGACTATGATCATACTATCGTCTGGATCAACTGTTACTAAAATTAAATTATGATTAGTAAGTTCTAACAAGCGACATAAAATATCATTAGCGCGTTCTCTACATTAACGGATCTAAAACATCTCTTGTGGGTCTTACATTCGGTGCGGCATTTAGTGATTTTTTTTTTTTTGCTTTATGCGGAAAGCAATGCAATTTATACCTAACCTTTATTCACATTTACTTTTTCTAAAGATTTTCATTTCGAATCTAAAGATAGCTATTAATATAAATTAATTATCTTGACTTATTATTTTTAATACGTTTTTCTATAATAGGAAATTGATTAGATCGCAAACACACTGCAAATGCTTTAAAAATGGCAACGTAACGGACATATTAATTATGTAGACAAACATTTAACTGTTCTCCACAATGTCTTGAAGTGTAGTAGAGTAATGCAGCCGGAATATGTATAGCGCCGTTGTCAGGGATTTAGACCGCAGCAAGAAGATAGATCTTTTCAGTGTGAAATCACACTTATAACCATTTACCCTTTTCCACCATTGTGAAACCATCTTCACTAGTAATGACACATGGCGGTTTTTTTTTTGACCTCAATTCCAGACTTTTGTTTTGACTTATAATCGCTTTACAGTCACGGCCAAAATTTGACAGGGTAGCAACACGTGCATGGTATGCGAGTGCGCAATTTTAAGTTCTTAATTTTTTTGACATATTTGTTTTAAATTATTTTCCGCCGGTTAGAGTAGGTAATAAACATCTCTTGAGAATATGATATTACAGCCGACGTCTTTACCGATGTGGAATTGCAACACGATGCAATGTTGTTATGAAAGTTGCCATCATATGTGTGATAATAAAAGTATAGCTTTTAAACTTACCATAAACTCTATGTGGCCCGATAAACAATAAATTTGTACCGCCTGTTTTAATACAAATAATAGTACTGCTTTCAATATACTTCCACAGTTCTGAAGAAATAAAATTACGTTAGTATGATTATGAAATATATGAATAAAACCTGTAAAATGTTGTAAAGATTAGCAACGTTTTGTCAAATCAGAGGTAGATAAAAAAAATTATATCAATAAAACAATTATTAATAAATATACAAATATTAAGTAACGAGTTACCTTTTAACTTATTAAAGAGGTTGAAATAAAGGATACGGTTTTAGAGTTTGTTAAATTTAATGTTTGTTATAGTGTTATCGTCATTGATTTCCTAATAAATGCATTGTTACTTATTTATTTCAATTCTTTTTACACGCTTTAGTAATAAAAAATTAGGCGGACTATCATTAAGAACAACAAAAAAAAGGTTAAATGTTAACTTTTGGTGTTTTTAAGACAAAAGTACCTACTCAATTCTAAACACACATTTATCTCCAAACAATGTTTCAGTATACTTATCGGGTAAACAATTGAAACACTTCACAATTTCAAATAATTTGTCCAGCTATAAAAAATGACAGAAAAATACATATGTCATATCAGAGGCAAGAGATATCATTAAACATAATTAAGTTTCGAGTGGATTGAAGACCACAACACTAGACTCAAAAGTCAAGTACTTTTATGTAAATCAGCAAAAATCTAAAAACACTAAAATTGTGAAGTTACAAAAACTAGTTAACGGTATTATTCTTGAAAGTTTATATATAGTATACTTTGATATAAATAAGTAAATGGCGGAACTGCACCTACATATGTACATGTACTAAGGGTATTTATTTTTAGAAGTGGTTGGGTCCTTAATGATTTTAATTAAGGATTGCACTAAAGATCAGAGATTGTGGGTTCGACTGCACCATTGAACTACTAATAAAAATTAAATCTAGTAATATCAAAATATTACTAGTCTTCTTTAAAACAAAAAAGAATTAATTGTTATTTTCATCTAAAACTTACGTTGGCTGTTTCCTAACAGTTTATGTACATGCCCAAGGATTGGTATTGCGCCAGGAAGAAGAGGTGGTTCCTCACCTGTATGTAGGTACCACCAATAAACGGCAATGATAACACAAATCAGAAGTAATGAATAGAACATAATTTTGTAATAGTAGCGCTAAACAGTGGATATGTCGAATGATAAAAATACTACTATTTAAGACGTATTTATATTTTTATATTGAAGGTTAAACGTATCGTAAGGATTGAAAGGCAATATAAGCTATAAATTCCTTAAACATTGTGGTGTGCTGTAGCCGGTCGGTGATAACCTAACCTCCATACATACGTCTTGCGAGAAAGCAAACTGCTAGGGCTCAACTTAAAACTTTAACAAAGATAACTTTCCTCTCTTGTATAAAGCTATAAAAATGTAAATTGGATACCAATGTATTAAAAATACAGGCTATTTCCAACTTAGATATAGTCTGGATTTCTTTATGCGGAACAACTAATTGTGTTATAGATATTATATTGCTATATGAAAGTCAACCTGAAAAGATCATTAGACCAAGTCTCGGATTGGGTCAGAGCAACTTAGTCCAAGAACTATTCCCGCCAACTTCCATCAGTGACGTTGTAAATATTATTATTGGTTATATTGTTTAATTGTGATGGTATATTTTAGTATATATATGTATATATATATATATATATATATATATATATATATATATATATATATATATATGTGTGTGTGTGTGTGTGTATATAATATAAAAAAAATAAAACAAATTTAATGGTGTTGTTTGCTTCTCGTATGCCGCTGACCTAGCCTACAGTAATAATTTCAATAATCATATTCAGAATCCTGGCTTTTGGCCAGGATTCTGATGGCATTATTGAAATGCATAGTGCATAGTGCAGTAATTAATTCATATACTACATAAACATCTGTGCCTGGTAGTTTGAAAACCGATATTAAGGCACATCCCAAAATTTTCAAACAGATACGAAATTGAAACCTTCAAAAAACAAGCTTACACAATTCTCAAAAGCCGGCAACGCTTGTGTTGTTATATCGTGTCTTTGTCCCTTTATTACCTTCTTCCCCTCTCATTATTCTCATCCTTGCCCTAAGGTACACAACGCATCTGCAGTGCGCTTAGTTTTGCGTGTATCCAAGACCGCGCTGGTTGTTTACCATCAGGCAACCCGCTACTCGTTTTACAAAAAATATTATTACATCATTATCCGAACAGAACAAGCGACTTAAAACGGATATCGGATCGAAGCTCAAGTCCTACAGAATGGCGAAATCGAAAAGCTTCTTACCAATACAGGTCGTTGCGGTTGCGGTGCGGCTAAAAGGAATAAAAATATACGTGAAAATACACCCCGGTGGGTTGCCATAGGTACCGATAGAGCGACCCAGTGATCGCAGACCTGAGTGAGCTTCGGACAAGCGATTGACGAGAGGCAGCCCAGCATTGTGATCGATAGCAAATTTTCGTATCGGAGCCCAAGATAGACTTTGGGTCGTTGTGTCGGTGAAATATTTTTAATATGAAGGTAAATAAAACGACAGAAGAGATTTTTTTTTTAATATTGAGAACAGATTCAATAAAAAGTTAAAAATATTCATACACTTGCCTCCAGTATCTTAGATATTTAATTAAAAGAAAGAAAGATCCCTATTTTTATTTTAATTGTACTCTAAGGTTGCTGTTTACCTTTCAGTAGATCTAACTGTTCGAAGAATATTATATAAATACCAAATGAATCGCCAATCATTTTTAATATTTAAAAAATAACTACTTTTTCTTGTCTTCTTGTATTTTTTATAATACACAACACAATAAAACTAATATACATGAATTAATAACAGTAAATTTTATTGTTTCTATCTTTCAAAAAAACAAGGTTAGACGTCTACATAATCACAGATTTTTTATTTAAAAAATAAACATTTATAGACTTACTTTATATTCAAATATACAAAATAAAACAACATAAATGCTCAAAACAATTCAACATTAAATCTCACTCGTGAAACATTTTTCTGGTCTTTAAGCAATAGTAACATCTTGTTTTTTAATTATTTCAATAGAACTACAAAGCTTTGTGATTTCTTATAATAAGAAACAAATAACTTCCATTTTCAATTCTATTACTACAGTCTATAGAAATGCGAATAAAAGTTCTGATTCTGATTCTGAAGTAACAATTATTACAACAATATCTAAAAAACAATATTTACTTGAGAAACTTCTTAATACACTTCTGATTAGTACAAATTACTTTAGGAACCTACCCATAAGTCATGAGAAAAGAGAATCCTGTCCCATTAAAGCATGTATTATATGTTGTCCTAATTATCAGAATTTGTAACTCCAAAAAAAATTTTACATATCCCATAGTATATGTAATATTTACCTCAAAAAATACCTTTTTTAAAACAGAAATTAAGAATCAAATAGAAAAAATTATCTAGCTATGAATGAAAATCAGTTTCTTGTAATTCCTATAGAATTAACCTCTATATACTTACAAATTCTGATAATTACACTGACAATATAATGATTCTTTAGGTTGATAATTCACACCAAATCATATTCACAAATATATTCAGTAACTCTAACTGCAAAAGGTTAGAAATACCCACTTGATAAAATTAAAGAAATACTATTTGCTCCATCCATACTTATGCTAATAATTATTATTTCAGATTTGGTATGTCGATACTGTATATAAAATGCTTAGTTGGTTTTTCTAAAATATTCTTTACTCTCTACAGGATTTGGCTTAATAGTTGCTGAATTGGTTTCTGGATTCCAGTTAGCTGGGCATACTGTGAACATAAAAAAAGTTGAGTTTAAAATTTATATCAATTCTGTAATATTGATGTCATTATAAAATAAAAATAGCCTTTCGGCGCCCGCCTGCAGTGACCAACAAATTTCAACTAAATTGACCCATGAATGGCGATTTTCACTTTGTATGGTGGCCATCTTGTTTGAAGTTTTTTCACCTATTTTTTGATTATGGCAATCTTTAGTTCTAATAGGTCCTTTCCCATAATTCAACATCAGGTGATATATCAACGTCAAAGTGGCGCATTACCGCATATTATATTATATACACACGACAGAAGCAACTGTTAGTGTACTGGTTTATAGAAGAACAACTTATGATACAAATTAATCATAACACTAACCTTCTCCATGTTTATCAGCAAATTGGAAAGCTTTGACAAGTCTCAATGTTTCGTCCACAGACCTACCTACGGGCAGATCATTGACTGACATATGCCTTAAGATACCTTTGCCATCAATGATAAAGAGACCTGAAAAGTATAGAATTTAAAGTTAATTATATAGCAAAAAGTCGTAGACCATCAACCTCATGTGTAATTTCATATTTGAAGGAAATGGGTTCAATTTTTTAATATTTTTTTTTATGGGAGGGCAAACGAGTAAGCGTGTCGCCTGATGCAATCAACGCCGCCCATGGACAACCGCGACACCGCAAGAGTCGCGGAAGCGTTGCCGGCCTTTTAGGTATGTATAGGCTTGTTTTTTGAAGGTTCCAATGGCGTAACGGTAGGCAAAGACCGCCGAGGATAGCTAATTCCGCAAACTGGTGGTGCGTGGAAAGAAGTTACGAGAGAAACGCACAGTAACGTTTATATTGTGCACAATCAACATTTCATATACAACACATAGTTGAAAGCAAAGTGTAGCATCTAATATTGTAACTTTGACGACACCACTTCTTCCTATGGGTTTTGTATAACTATGTATAATTAAAGTATAATTTCTTGATTTGCATTAAACTAGGTTAATAACAAGATTTTCAGTCAAAAAGTGTTCTCAAATTTAGCCATTGTTAAATGGCATGCAAAAAAAGTTGTCATAATTTATGTGGACAGTCAAAAGTAGACAACCGAAAAGACAACAGAAAACTTTTCGGTTGTCTTCCGTAGAGTACCTGAAGATGCCTCGTGTTGGGGCGAAACACGTGTCGTTTACAAGGTGCAAAAGTGGTAGTGTGTATTTGGTGCTGTGTATAGTGGTTGGTGGGTGGAGAGGTTTTTCGATTTTCGGTAAGTTTTTAGTTTAAGTTCCAAATAAATCCACTTCATCCAGCAAGAAAACACACATTATTAATTTTCTGTTATTATTTTGCTTGTCGTGGATATTAGCTAAGTAAAATTTTTCACGGTCCACAAAATGATGGATTTCCGCAAAGTAACGCCTGACTCCATTAATAATGTCATAATTTATTTTTTCTTAAATACAGTCGTAACTCTACAAACATACATATAATTGATAACCAAATACCACTATAGGTAGGCAGCAACATTTATGTGATAAAAAACCTAATCTGCAATCACCAATCTACACACCAAGTATGGGAATTACAACACCCCTAAATGTTTAGGGGGGCCTATGTCCAACACTGGAATGTTATTACTATATTAAATGATAAGTGAATATGTAATCACATTGACATATAACTTACCACGTAAAGCAAAACCACTATCTAGCAAAACCTCATAATCTTCTGAAACCTTCTTCTTATAATCAGCTAAGAGTGGAATGTTCAATTTTCCCAAGCCTCCATCCTTTGAAAATAATTTGTAGTAATGTTAATTTTTATATTTGATTTTCGTTCAGAAATTTTAGAAAAAAACAAAAAACACAAATTTCCGATTTGTGTTGTGATGATTTAAAATGTTCACTGAATAAATGGGTCTTAAATATCTCTGACAGATCTTTTATTCTGTGCAGTGGCTAAAATAGTGTTTTCTCACTGGGAAACTACAACATCAAAAATTTTACAATCCAATTGATACCCAGTATTTGTGTTATATTTAATTTTATTTGTACGCCTACATGTGGAACCATCCAAAGATAAAGCAATAAAGTAACTGTTACTTTTAGTAAATATATAAATGTATTTAATTTTTAAATGAAATATATTATACATAATTTCAACATTTTCTAGAATAATTTGATTAGGTCTCATACGCACTTTAGAAAAGATTGGTTAAGAGTTCTCATAAATTTCAAATGCACTGCATGAGAGTTCTTTAAAAATAGCAATGCAGTGAATGTGTAATATATATATGCATGATGAGTATTCACCAAAACAGAGGTGGGCTGACAGGTGAGCATAAAATAGGCATAATGAGCAGGATGTTACCTCCAAAGTAGAGAAGATCCTATTACTAAATGTTACCCACGAAACATGAATGTTTTGATGGTATGCTGCATCCTACTTGCTGCATATGATTCACCTTTTCGAAAAGAAAGTTTGTCCTTTTCTCTAATGATGTAATTATTTACAAAATATCTTTTGGCTCTGTTTTGATGGATACCAATGAGTTTACTATTAATAAGACATTTATAAAATGTACCTTCCTAGGAGTATTAATCCAAGCAAGATGGCTGAATTCTGAATCTGTAGAAACACCAATAACTTGACATTGCAAATCATCAAATTCTTTGTACTTATCACTAAATGCTATTAGTTCGGTGGGACATACAAATGTGCTGGAAGTAGAAAATAAAATCCATATTAAAAAAAGGTTGACCCACAAATAATTAAACTGAAAGTCAGTTAAAACTTGATGTCTAGCAGAGAAAGATAGTTTTATGTCCAGTAGACAACTACTAGATATTCTCTCAATCAATACCAGTTAAATTTTCAATTATTTTAATTAAAATTTCATATAAACAAAATTAAATAGTGGCTTTTATAAATAACCTTTGTTAACACAATATATAACTTTGAAACCTATTTTTTACCCTTAAGGTTAAAAAACTTATTTACTTACAAATCCAAAGGGTAGAATAATAAAATCACATATTTTCCATTAAAATCAGATAATTTGATCTGTTTAAATTCACCATCCACCACTGCTGTTGCGGAGAAATCAGGTGCTGGCTTTTGAATCTTCGGAGCAAACAAAGCACTAGCTAAAATCAGATATTTGTTTTCAAATTATTCAAAAAAATAAATGATGTATGATTATTTCAATGTTTTAGAAAAAAATGTCCTAAATACTTCAAAATGTGAATCAGAAGACTTTTGTTAATGAAGATACAGAAGACTTAAGTTAATGTTAGGATAGTTTTAAGAATACTATCAAAAATAACACTGATGATTACTAATTGCAGGTATTAAATAATAAAAATAAAATTATATATGTGAACAGTCTCCATTTGTTTTTATTATATGTATAAAAATAGTTGTGAATTTCTCATATAGTCATTTAAAGAAATTAATAGATTTTATGTACAAGGTTTCAAAATATTTTGTTGCAACTAGTTTAACACCATTTAACCGCGACAAAGACTTGTCCTAGCCTTAATTAATTCTTCAAATCCATAAGCGCAATCGTTAGAAATTGTTTTTAAAATTCTAACGTAAAAACGGTAAATTACATTTTTTTTTATTCAGACCATGGGTCATTTTGTTGTGACACTGTGCAGAGGAAGTCACACGCAAGGACCTGCTTATAAATATAATTTTTAAACGAAATATTATGTTAGCAACAAGACCAATAAGTTTTTATCACGTGTTTATTGATTATGTAATAATACTTACTTGTAGAAAAATTTGCCTTCTTCACAGCAGATATTGCCGGTGCAGTAACCTAATAAACATTGAATACACATAATGATTATGTACTAATAGAGCAAATAATATAACAAAATAAAAAAAATACTGACCCTTCTTAGGCATTGTTGGAGAAAGAAAGACATTTTATATTTTGTTTATATTTACGAAATAACCGTAAATAAATGTGTCACAGATTATTTTAATTTTCACAATCACCAAAGTAGTTTGCCAAAATTTTTAATTAGTTTAAGTTCAAGAATAAAGACGTACAATCAACCTAATAACTCAAAATAAATGTCGAAATATAACCCGAAAACTTACATGTATAATAATATAGACAACAGATGAGACAGAATATACCTAATTTAATTCATTGTTTATGGCAACTATCAGCGAATTCTGCCCGTATCAGTGTGAAATTGTGGAATGCAATAGAACATATCAGGAATAAGACACAAAATATGTACAAGCAACGTGGTAAATTTTATATGAGGAAGCAGAAATAAGTAGATAAGATGAAATGAATAAATAGACTAGGTAAAAAATTGAAATATAATTTATTAAATATATGAATTCTTTGTTATGCCAAATATCAGTGAATTCTGCGATTATCAAATCAGACAGGACAGTAAAACAATAAAAACAAAAAAGAATTAAATGTAATAAACCGCACTGAAATTACTTTGATGAAAGTAAGAATAGATGTAAAAAAATCACAACAAAAAAAACAATGTTCATTGGAATAACTTTATTCAGAAAAATTTCTAAACTGACACAGTTTTGCAACATAGCTATGAGTGCTTTAATATACGTAAGTAAAATATTTGAGATTATTACTATAATCTATCAATAACATTTAACTGGACAGTAATATGCTAATAGTTCTACAGTATCATATTATTAGTTTAATATATGTATATAGATTATTCATAATTTAAAATTACACAATTCAAACAAGTAAATTCTAAATATTTCCATCATAAAAATACACCAATATATAAAGTATCTAATAAGCTTATAATTATTCAATAACCAGTAGGTGAAGGTATATATTCCTTTTTTATTTCATAACACTGCATTATATGTACCATGAAGGAACAAAGTACCTACTCACATACATACATACATACATGGCTTTAAAAATGACTTACATAAATTTAAAATTTCATACATAATGTTATAATAAAAATTCATTAATAAAACATAATATTTAGATGCTAATACCTATTAACTTTTTAATAAACATGTATTAGTGAATCTATTGCCAAACCCTTTTATTCTAATGATACAATTTTTATGGCCAGTAAATATTTAGGTACAAATTTACCCTTACAATAACACCAACGGTTATGAACAATTAAGTAAACTATATCTTACAATCATACATGAATCACAAATATTTTCAATACCATAAAATGTCTTTACTTTTCAGTCTTCATCATAGGACAATTACAAGCCCTTTCCACTTAATTCCTAGGAAAAATAATGTCATGATGGATCATCATCAGAATCCAAATCATCTGAGGAATCATCTGATGAATCTGTGCTTGAATCTGAAGTGTCGCTTTCATCTTCGCTATCATTTATGTATATATTTTGAATTTTCTTCAAATCTGGTAGTAGTGACATTGATGCCATCCTAACTGCCATTTCATTTTCCATAATTTCTGTTTCTTCTTTTTGTACCATTTCTGCAGCCTCTTCCAATTCCTCCAAATCTAAGCCTAAATCTGTCTTTAATATTTCAATATTTGCTATATTATTACACAGCTCATCTAGCTCTTCACTTCTACATTTTTGTAAAAACACTAAGTAGTCTTTTATATATAACTGGTTAAGAATGTATCTAGCATCATTACTTGTATTGAACATTGAATAGATATTTATTATGCATTTAATAATAAACTTTTTTCCTTTTCTAAATAGGCCAATAAGATCATTTTTAACTTTATCGCAAAGTTCAAAATTCCTAAATATGGGATAAATTAGTGCTCTTCTGTAACATGTTGTAAGAACATGCTTCACATCTTTAAATACACAGAACCAACTTAGTGTAGCTGACAGCTTATTTATGGTCCAACTAGATTCTACAGTGCTTTCATTTAGAGTTGTTCTTTTATCATAGCAGTAGCCATATAAAATATCCACAAGGCCGAATAAAGCCTCTTTATATTCATTTTTACTCAATAAATAATGCTTATTTGGTAACTCCTTTAATATTGCAACTTCTTCATCAGTAAATTCAACATCTTGGCAAAAATCAGATTTATCCCAATATGCTAAAGCAGAAATGTATGGTTCAAGAAGTTCTTCATCGAACAAGTCAGCCAAATAATGATCTGATGAAAACTTATCATTTTCATAGCGAATGCGAAGTACATTTCGCTCGTTTATAGCTATGCACTCAGGCATTCTCAGCTCAAAAATTTGAGGAAATTCAGCACCTATGTCACTAAACTCGACTGATACTTTATTAGCAAAACCATAGGTATATCTGCTGTTATTATCTTCATTTTCCTTATCATCATCAGCTTCAACTGTAATTCCATTCTCTTCAAGCATTTCCACTAATTGTGGGTTAATCTCTGGAATATCGCGAGGTGCTAGTAAGCTAGTTATCATGTCAAGATTTTCAAAATTTTCTCCTGGTATCTCTTTATCAAAAGTTAAATTAAAATCCCCAGAATCACATGTGTACGATCCCTTGGAATGGTCATTTTCTACAATCTTACCTGGAAGACGGAGGCGAAGAAAATAGGGGCTCGAGACAAATAAAAAATTTTCTCCGTCAACATCAATCTCCGTTTCGCCGATATTAGTATATGGTGCATGAACGTTTATAAAAATATGATTTTCATCTTGGGACAACTTAAATCGCGGAGTCAGCATTTTAGCTAAAATAAGATAACGATAACATTATGAAATGAATTATAATAATCATATGTTAAACTATAAAATTACACATATCGAAAAATATTAACCTTACACACATTGGCTATAACCAGAGATGATAATTGTGGCTATTACCACTTTTCACACGAGCGCCACCCTTAACCAAAATAATTCTAACCAGTCCAAATACAATCATACAGCATGTATCACAATTACCAAACCAAATTTACCAATCAATATCAATGATCAGTGTGACCATTTTATATTTGTGGAAACTACAAAAGGACTAAAATCTACTAAATAAATCAATTCGGCTGCAAATTGTCTTTAACATTTTGCACTGTAAAAATTGTCTGATTTAACTAAAAAACAATCGTAGATTACTTATATGTTTAGTATACAACGACATTAACGTCAGAAACACCATAAAGAAGAATTCTCAAATTCTTTTTTATTTACTTATAGTAAAAGTATTTAAAATAACCATAATACCATTTAAAATCTTCCACCAAATAATTTACAGTATTAAAATTATAACTAAACTCCATCATCAAATATATAACTAAACTCCATTATGAAGCAGAAATTTATTGATCACACTGATAAGAATCTTTAGAATCAAAGAAACTAGGAACACTTTCGATTATCTGGTAGATTTCGTTTTTATAAACTAAATTTACTAGTGAAATATGAGCATTATTCTTTATACCACATATCAATGTTCAACTCATTTTTTGTTCGTTAAAACTCGAAAAAATATAATTTTTAGATAATTTTTATCCTGCAGAGACGACACTTCCTGTCAATGAAGGATGAAAGTAATTTAAATTCTAATCCCTTAAGTTTAAGATTTAGAATTTAGATCACTAGCGTTAGAACATATTATTTAGAGTCTTAATCATATATGTTCTAACGTGAAAATAAAGTAAGTTAATAGAAAGCAGTAATAATGCGAGATTATGTATATTAAAACATATATCGAATGAGGCAAAATAGCTACAGCTGTAATATATGTTACTAAGCTTTTTTTGAAAGGGTTAAGTTATTTCTAAAATCCCACATGCCAAGTTACTGATGTTAAAAATATCTCTGAAAGACTGAAATATTTAAAATACGTATATTTTATGTATGTAGATAGAAAAGGAAGTTGTATTCAGAATTTACTTCGTTTAAATATTGAATCTTAAATGAGGCGCAAGAAATTGTACGATAAATAGATGCTTTATTAAGAGGAAGTAAAAATTTGTTTTTGTTAAAAATGTTTTTTTTTTATTAAGCAATTTAATTGTAGTCGGTAGATTTGCCATATTATAACGCACCAATTACACTACCCTAAAAATTGACAATTTGTCAAACTGATTCGCGAATTTTTATGAAATCAAAATATTTTTTGTTGTTTGTTTATATTATTAGTAAACATCTTATAAAACGATTTTATTAATTATTCATTGTGTATTGTATCAGCAAGATGCCTGTTGGAAGAAAACGATGGAATCTTCATGGTAAGTAATATCTTTCGTATTTTGATCTGTAGCCTCAGTGGCTCTGTAAATAAATATATTACGAAATATGTGGTGCCCAGTTTTAAACCAAATTTATCCCTAATCACAGTTATAACTTCACGTACCAAGAATAAGCACAGAAATTTGGTGGGTGCGTTTAAGAATTTACGTAGTATATTTAATACTACCTACATATATTCCAACGAATAAAATATCTATTTACGTATATTATCGGTTCAATTTGTTAATACTCCAATTATTGATAAGTTTTGTGAAATCCTCTAAGTTGATTGTAGTGATTATGTCTTGTAAATAAAATTGTTTTTTGAACTTTTTATATAAACCATTTTAAAAATTAATAAAAATAAAATTTTACTTATATCTTTCAATTGTAATGTTAGCCACTTGATGAATCTTCATCTATTATGAAAGAATTCTTACTCAAAAGTAGTTTTATGCTATTTTTTTCTTATTTAATTCTGTAATTTTTATCCTACAGTATAAGGATTATATTTCAGTTAATATTTTTCAATATTCATTTTTATTTTCCATCTTTCCATGCACAACTTACTAACCTTCAGGTGTATATATATATATTTATATCTACTTAATACCCACCATACTTTATGAAGTGCCTGTAGATGGTAATATAAAATGTTAAATTTCATCAGTTATTGGAAATCAGTATTTGTTTAATATATAAATAATTGATTTATTGACATAATAAAAATAAACAAAATGCTCACTAGGACATTAATTACTTTTTAAAGTATTTCTTTCTTCAGATGGACCACAAGGCTCCCTGCGCCGATTGCGTAATCAGCTTGCTGAAGATGGATGTGCAGAATCACAAGTTGTGCTCGCAAAACAACTTTTGGAAGAAAAATGTGGTATCCATTTATCTATAATGAACTGTAGTGTAAACAATTTGTGTTAATAGTAGTTTATGTTTACCTTACATAAAACAATTGTTTTCCAAAATAATCTTTCTAATTTATAATATTTCCATGTCTGTTCTTACAATATTTTCTCTGAAAGATGTACTTGACTCCAAGACTATTTTTGCTGAAATTTACTGTAGTAATGACAACATATATGATGATTTATTACAGAAAATATATTAGTCTGTGTGAAATATAACAAAACATTAGTTTTGCCTAAATATGCATCACATTAGAAATTACTGAAGAATAAAATTTGGTTGAAACAACAAAATTATTCCTTCACCAATAATGATAAAATGCTCTGCTAAAGCTTTCTGGTACTTATGAAAATTTTCTTTGTGGATTCTTTGTATGTTTTTGGGCACATCTAGTAAGTAAATATCTAATTATTTACAAAATTGTATTTGTTTACTCTAAATATTTATTACAGAGTTGGAAGCTGATAAAATATCGAACTTCAAACAGGCACTAGAATGGTTAATCTGTGCAACGGAACAAGCACATCCAGAAGCCAGGAAAATGCTCAGAAGGTTAGGTTTAATTTCATAATGTTGATGTTTTACACCAAGTCAGAATGTATCTTTTGTGAAACACGAATCTAACTAACTGCTTCTCTACTGTATCTTATTCAATACTCATGATCCCCATGCTTGAAGGCCAGATTGTGAATGTGTGTATACATTCTTAAAATAATAAAATTTAAAAAACATTGTAGTGATGAAAATCAAAGCTAGCTATTAAAAGTTGAGATGTTGCAAATATCCAATGACGTCCAATTGGCTCAGTGGCGGGGCTCCCCCCACGGGGTCAATGGTAGCGTGTTCGATCCCCGCATTGGATAAATATACTATGTATGGCCTATATATGTTATTCTGAGTTTTGGTAACCCCGCCAATCCGAATTGAATGAGTGTGGTGGTCTTAAGTCCGTTCCTTCAGAAATGAAGAGGCCCATGCTCAATAGTGGGATATATAACATGGGCTGTGAAAAATAAATTAAGTGCAATAAATATATATTAGTAAATGATGCTTATTAACTTTATTCGTTTTTTGGTAATATCTCTTTGACAATATAATATTAAATATAAATAAAAACAGGAATTTTAACAGTAGATTTCCTAATCTGTTAATGAATATTTATTTATATTAATCGTATTATCCTTCGTGAAAGAATGCCGCCATTCGTGGTCAAAAAACGAATACTGGCGTCATAACGTGTAATTGTAGGAAATTTATTAAGTTCTTTATTACTTGTATACTTTACAATATTAAATATGCATTTCTCGCCCTGGAAATAAAGCACTAAATATATTAAAAAAACCGTGTAACTGATCATTACGCTAGAAAAATGCGCCTGTTCGTTATAGGTTAATAATATTTTATGAAGCTTAAAACCTCTTAATAGACTTACAAAGTTTTATTAAATCATTTGTTTGAAAATTATTCATGAGAATAAAAAAACAACAAATGAAACAAGTGTGAAACAATATAGAGGGTTCTTTTGGAGGCTCGAGGGCGAGCCTCTTGTGGTTAACCGATCTGGCGTTACTTTAGTTTAAACCATTTTGAATTTCGCGCCCATTAGAAAATTGGCACCACCCCCCGCCCACGGAATCAGTGGTCGCGGGTTCGATCCCCGCATAGGAATAAATATATGTATGGCCTACAGATATTTATTCCGAGTCTGTTAACCCCGTCAATCCGCATTGGACAAGCGTGGTGGGTAAACGTCCGTTCTTCCAGAAATGGAGAAGCCCGTGGTCAGCAAATGGAACATATATGGGCTGTAAAAAAAATTCAGAGCGCGCTGAGTAAATAGGTTTTACAAAACACTACCACGCCGCGGTGTGCAGTGCTATTATTGATACGATAATTTGCCGTAATACACGGAAATTTATTCATTTGTTTTTTAATTTACAGCAGACGTCTGATATGTATGCATCACGTCATTATAGTATTTTGTAAATCAACGACAAATCAAATGTTTGGATTAGCAATGTTTTGCATTGGGTATTTCGAGGTCCGTATCGAGATACTGGGACCGCAGGAATCCCCTTTCCTTGGCTTCCATACTTCCATGTGCTTGTCGCTTTGTTTGCTGATCGTGACTTGTTTTAAAATTATTTGATACGTGACATGTTACGACTATTTCATAACCTAAGAAGTCATTACCTAATTATTTTTATTTTGTGTCCCGCGATATCTCGACAAACACGTGTTTGTGGCCCCTATGAAAAAAAGGTTGAGTACCACTGGCCTAATTGGTTAGAGATTAGGATTATTAGGATCAAACGCTGCTTTTTCGCCTCTACCTGCCATTGGATTTTTGAACCATTTTTCCCGACACAAACACCCTGACACGCAACACTTAGAGTGATTAAAGCGAATTCTAGTTAGGTAAATTGCAAAGTTTACTTTAAAAAAAATAATAGTTATCAAATGTTCTTAACTTATGAGACAAAAAAGATATTCATAGTGTAAAACCCTATGTAAGATTGGAAAGAGGTAACTCAACAGTAGGTAGTAGTGTCTGAAGATAACATCCTCGCTTGGCTAAGAATGTAGTGGAGAAGAATGGAGTAGAGAGAAAAGACGTGTCCTGTTCACCTGGCCTTATAATCAGTATCTATTCATATATAATCCAGTAACTTATAAATACCTATAAATATTTATAATAGATAATCCATATCCTGGATACGCCGAATAGGCCGTCTCTCCTCGAAATTTCTCACTGAAAAGAGTATCATCCCTTAAATTAATCATAACAAATAATTCAGTTGAACGCGTCACTGAATTGCTTTTAATACGGAATTTTAATTGTTCTACGAGTATGTTACATTGATTTCGTTTTATGCTGCACGATTTGACATCGGTTTCATCGATTGTTCGATTATTATCATTCCTTGTGTAGGTAAACATAAACAAGTCTGAGTTCTAGTGTAATCACAAGACGATATACACACAAGGGTTTATGTTACCGTTATTCCGTACTTTATTTTTATTCCTTTTATATATGTAACGGTTACGTAGATAACATTAAAAAAAATTAATGCATGATATGCCGGATTTTAAGGTTTGGAAGGTGAAATGGGAAAGCGTTCGACGCGAATTTCAAATATATATGTAAGTTGGAATAATAATAGCTTTAGTTTGAATAATATTTGAGATCTTTCATGGCAGCATAGTGCTGAGCCAATGAAATGTAATTAAAAAAAGTGTTTTTTTTTTAAATTACTAGAATTCTTGTTTATCAATTTCAAATACGCTAATAATGATTGTGCTAAGAAATGTTTCGCAACAATTCCGCAACAAGTCCATTGGAAGAGAACTTATTTTGTATATTTTGTTTTACGTATAAATATTTGTAAATAAAACAAAAATGTGGTGATGCCACGTGATGTAATTGTTACGTAGCTAAGCATAATAATTACTTCATTTTATAATTTTATGCTAAAATTATACATTTTAGCATAAAAGTATATGCCAGGGTAGAGGCATACAAGAATTAAAGTTTAACTTATAAAACTGTCACATTAAAATAATAATAATACCTTAAAAATGTTTACATATGTTACATGACACTAGGTCCCACACTAGGATTCCCTGTGTTGTGGGGATGTTGCTGTATAGTTTCTGGTAGTGAATAGAACCACCTCATTTCTTTTGGTGGGTATCTTATGAGGTGACTGGTCCCACAGTCAACTCATGAGTGATATAAACCGACCTGCGATCTCAATACGCCTACAAACTGTGGGTATTACGGCAACACTCCTCATTTCTAAAAGAGGCAAATGTCTTGGACTGTTACGGCTGTATTAATTGACTATATTTATATTCTATTTTTCTTTCAACACCTCAGTGCAAAAGCGGTGTTGGTGTTCTTTCTAAAACATCCACATTTTTTAAAACTAACTATGCATATTTTTATTTTGAATTTGTGAATTTAATTGCTTTTTTTCAATTCCTACTATTAGTTCACAGTCTCCCTATGTATAATATCTTGTTCAAATTTTCAATCGTTAATAAAATACTTTTTATTCATCCGCTCAATTACAAATACATTTTTTTGAACTTAAATTTTAATTCATGAATTAAATTTAATTAATTATTTTTATTTTTATATGGAAGAAAAAAAATCTCTTATATAAGATATTTAGCAGAATATAAATTTTGCAATAAAATACCGTTAGTGACGAAGCGTGTAGATCGCTGGAAAAAAAGTGGGAATTGACTTTTAAAATTTTTTTTATATTACTTGTTACATAATTCGATCATGATTAAAATGTACGAAATCAATCTACCGCCCTTATCTCTCAAGCAAATTTTATTGTTTCATTCTTCCAACCGTGCGTTCAACTTGTGTTTCCAGGTGTATTCGGAGCGGCGTCATAGACGAAGACAGTGCGGCAATAGTGCGTGCTAAGGCCTGTCTAGCTGCTAGTCGACAAGAAATAGTTGCCAGGAAGGCTGCGAGGGATCTGTTCGCAAGGTGAGTTTAATTCTTCGGAAATTCCTTATTATGTGGATAGTCAGAATTTACCTTACCTAAGATTTGAAAATAATATTGTGTGTTTACTAAAAGAAGTGAAAATTATAGAATAGCTTATCTAATCAAATACCCTTTTGACATATTTGAAGCTGAAATTATTATAAATAATATAGAGCGTACATGCCGGATGTATACGGCGCTTTACACACGGGTCTTGGCGCGGACGCCGAATATATCCGGCGCTTTTAACGAAAGACTTAACATAATTAAAATGGTTTACAAGAACTCTACACTTGTATTAACATTTCGAATACCGCGGACATGCATTCATGTCATACGAAAATGTACCTTACATTACCGAATAATTCATTTCCAACTTTAAATATACATTCATATGTTATTATTTTTGTTATCTTCTTATCGGCTATCTTACTGGGTTTCAAGATTTCTCTCTCACTAAATTTTAATTTTTATGATTAAAACATAAAGAGTACGCGGTGATGCCATTTAGCACGGTACTATGCACTTTTGACATTTTAGAGGGCTTGGTATTCGAAAGGTAAATAAGGTTGCTAGTCTTCTTTAAAAACGATATTCAATATTGTAGTCTATCAAACGGTGAAGAATACATAACAACAGCACAGCTAGAGCGACGCATACGAGAGATATGCACGACTACACTGAAGAAGGATCCTGATGATAGTGATGCTACAGATGAAGATCCACCAGGTATTATAATTTCTTTTTTTTATGGAAGCAATAACTAGAAAGATGTTGAACAAGTCATCTTTGTGGTAAGCAATCACCACCGTCCAAGACCATCGGCTGTGCTAGGCACTACGGGCGTGTCGCTTACCTAAGTTTGAAGTTATGAATATTGGAAGAAGGAGAAGAAAGAAGTAGAAGTAAGGAAGGAGTAAAAGAATTAAAGGAAGGGGGAAGGATTTCGAGCTTCGTTTATTTTATGGACGGTTCCATATAGCCATAGGCAAACGAGCAAGATGATGAACGGTTTATCTGATGGTAAGCAATCACCGCTGTCTATGGTCATCGGCAACGTTAGGCATTGCAGACTTGTCGTTTACATAGGTACGGAGATGTAAATATTGGAAGAGAAAGAAGGAAGTAATGGGAGTAAGGTAGGAGTGAAAAAGAAGGAAGGGGAAAGGATTTCGGACTTTCCATCTCTGCATTTGTCGTACGAAACTTGGTGACACAGCTTGTTATATTTTTGTAAAAATGTATTGTATTTATTTTAACCATAATTAGGAAAAATATCAACACAACAACAATCTTTAGACGGTATATAGTTAAAAAAAACCTACAATGACAATGTTCTTACATTTTTTTTTTTACAACATACAGGCTACGAAATAATCTTCAACACAACTATAAACTATTTTGATTATTAATGGAGTCAAGCGTTACTTTGCGGAAATCCAACACTATATGGACAGTCAAAAGTTTTACTTAGCTAAGATCCGCGACAAGCAAAACAATAACAGAAAATTAATACAACCGAAACAACCGAAAAGTCAAAAGACTTTTCGGTTGTCTTCCGTAGAATCTACTATACCTGAAGATGCCTCGTGTTGGGGCGAAACACGTGTCGTTTACAAGATGGAAAAGTGATAATGTGTGTTTGGTGTTGTGTATAGTGTTTGGTGGGTGGAGAATTGATGGCCGATTTTCGGTAAGTTTTTTGTTTAAGTTCCAAATAAATCCACTTAACCCAACGGAAAAACACACATTATTAATTTTCTGTTATTGTTTTGCTTGTCGCGGATCTTAGCTAAGTAAAACTTTTGACTGTCCATATAACTATTTTGATGCCAATGTTCTTCAATATTTCATGACTTCAATATTAGAAGCGAAAGGAAACTTATCAACGTTATTGGTTTTTGCAATAATGTTGAAATTAAACAGCTGTGTGTGCACATGGAAACGCTAGTCATGCGTATAACACAGGTGCATTCTGTCTGATATTTACCACCTGAATATTAAATACAATCTTATTTGAAAAGCTGACTGCCATAGGTGGATATAACAGATTTTTGCTCTGACTGCCAGAACTGCTATTTATTTTTAACTAATCTTAATTTTTTTAGGTTGGTACTTATCCTTTTTTTATGGGATAATCCCTATAACATTTTTTTCTCGATACTGGCTCATAATGTCAAAAACAGAGACGAAAAGAGTATGACTGTGTAGTTTTATTCGCTGTTTTTCTCTTTTAGAGGAACATATTATATGTAATGTGGGTATAAGCTTGATTGTTAAGAGAATGTCTTTGATATATGAAATATAGCTTAGAATATCAATATAGCAATTCCTTTTTTGTTCAACGCATAAATTCGGTATACGTTTCTGGACTTGCTGTTTCTTTAATTATTATATAAACGTTCTTTTTGCTCTTCTCTTTTTCCTTCTCCCTTAAATTTTTTCCAAAGTTCTAAATTTTGTTAATCGGTGTTTTCAGAAGAAACGCGTGCGTTAGATAGCGAACAAGCACTAGAGCCATCTCATCTAGAAGGAGGCGACCAGATACATATAAATGGCACCATTCGAACTGCATACTCGGCAGAAGAAGGTAACATAAATATAATATATATACATATCCTACATGTATTGTGCAGTGAAACCTGGCATACTGAAACGCATCGACTTTTGTCATATTATAAGGAGGTCCCAATAGTTTTACATTAAAATACCGCTATTTTTGGCAAAATTTAACCTTAGATTTTGTCTGTATTTTTTTTTTATTTTTACCCCTATAAAACTTATGATTATCCTCTATACTTAACGTCTAGTAACAAATCGAATAGCATCAGTCGAACTATATGCAGATTTTACAATTTTCGTTTCTTTCACAGATTATCCAGAAAGATGCAGCCACAACGAAGACATCCGTAATTTAACTGTAGACAACTTGGTGTCTGCTGCCGTTGATTACTGCCAAGGCGAATTGCCTCTAGTCAGCTACGAATTGACCCTTACCGACCCTAGTATTAAGGCCCTGGACCATATACCTTTACTGCAACAAGCGTTTCTAGACCCCATAGTCTTTATTCAAGTTCTATATCTGAAACTGCTGTATTACTTTGGCTCGTTTTCATTTAGACTATCCAATATAGAATTGTCTTTGTTTCTTATTGCATATTTGTCTGCAAGCACGGACAATCTCTACCATTTAGTACCGTTAGTATTGTACTATGCCAGCTTCATTGCGATGGTCATATGTACCTTTAAAATGCTCCTAGCCAAAAGGCAATTCATAGATTTTAGAAAATGGTCCGGCCTATTTCTCAGGTACAGCGATGGTAACTTACAACCGGACGAATCAGAAAATTTATTTGTCCGAAACAATCTTTACCCTTTTGTACAATTCTTCCTAGCGTTATTCGTTAATTTGTTCCTTTATCCTTTCATCGCTACTCAATGGGTTCCATTTTCTGAATTCTGCGTTTTATCCTTCTGTCTCATGTTTATGACTCTATTCTCATTTGGCACCAATGGGAACCCGTATCCAGATATGCTAGCATTGCTATCTTTTGGTATAAATGTCCTTGCAAAATATCCATATGAGAAAGATACAGTTGTGCATCAAGGTTGGAGATTCCTCGACCTTCATATATCTAATTATCCTTCTTATATACTTGGGAATAGTATCGAATTTTGCTTGAACTCTCGAGTTTTCTTTTCCCTTTTGATCCCGGTCATATTGACCATGATGGCCCGTAGAAGTGATTGGCAGGGATTTTTCAAATATGCCCTGCCACATTGTGTGACATTGAGTTGGTTGCAAATGTTCATAACTTGCTCGCACGGTTGTACGACTTACGGCCTAATTAGGGGAACCTTGGCGTTAGTATGTTCGTTCCTATTCCTCCCACTTTTGGGCGTTATAACGGTTACATTGCCAATTTTTGCGTTCCTCCAATACATAACACTATCTCGGTTATTATACAGTGTGACCCTCCTGATCGGTTTTGCTATCGGTGTGGGAGTCACGTGTTTACTGGCTAAATCGGAGATGACCAAAAAATTCGTAACACCTGTGCAGGTATGTACGACTTGGTTGAACTATATATGTAATAATAATTATATATTTTTATATAAATAACAAATAGAATTTATGAAGAGAATAATACTTTTATTTAATTATATTTATTGAATTGTATTTATTGAACTGTAAATAAAATCTTTATTTCTTCGATATATCAATAATCAATCATCTAGTAACATTTCATAATGAGATTCTTTATAATGAAGGAGAAACAGAGGAAGTTACCCCGCAAGTATTCTCTTTATATTTTGTTTCTTCTATTTACAATGATGCAATTCATACAGAAACATAAAGAAAATGTCATAGATGATCAGAAAAAATCTCTTTTTCTCTCCTAATTATTCCTTTATTTATCATTTTTGATATAAGAAGAAAGAATAGAAAAATTAAAACCTCGTTATTATAATATTGCAACATATTCCTTATTTTAAACAAGTAAGAACATAGCAGCCAGCAGCTTCTAAAAACTACTATTCTGGAATATGTTTTTAATTATTAATATTATACCTGTATTCTTTTAGCTTGCCATCGGCCTTATAACCTTAGTCTATCTTGGAAACCAATTTATAGTGGACATACAGGATGATGGTTTCCCATCCGCTTTAATTGAATTGATTGGCGATGAGAAATCCAGCATAAAGAACCTCCTCAAAAATGAATTCATTTCGGATTATGAGGATAGCGGTTACCATATAAATTGGGAGGATTATTACAACCAATGTAATGTGCCATCTTGGACCGACAGCAATATGGCCGCGACGCAAATAAAGTGCTCCGTGTTAGAAGGTGCTCATGTAAATTGGGAAGGATACGTCAGCGAAGTAAAGATAAGGAGTGTACGGAACAAATGGAATGATTTTGCATCGTGGTTGCCTGGTCTTGTTCAAGAATACTTCAAGTGCTATTATGGAGAAGAATATGCGACTATGTGTCAAAGAGGAGACCGCTCGCAATTGGCCAATGGCTGCGAGTTTGTCAGGAGTGTTGCCAGGCAAAATGGAAAGTGTTGCCACCTTGATAATCTAAATGAGTAAGTAGCTTTGTTTTTACTTGTCGGAGAACCTCGTCATTGGCCACCCGAATGTAATAAATTAAATAATCATTAAATGTGTAGTACAACTCGAAAATTATCGTTTTTCAGGTATACCTATGAAGTAAAACTAACGATGGAAGCAAGCGGTGGTATTCTGAAGCGCCATGCAGAAATAAACCTTCTGTTCGACCATTACTTTAGCAACTTTACTCGATTGTTACGCGGAGATGATAAAGTAAAATTTAGAGGTGTTCTTTTGAACGATCAAAACTTATTCACTATAGGATCAAAGGACCTGAGTATAAAAGCGTACGAAATAAGTTGCATTGAATGTAAATACGCAAAGGGAAATATTAGTTCACCGAAACCGAATCTATCAAAATTGTCTCAGTTATTCCGAACGATTATAAACGATTGTGTTGTATCTACTAAACACATCTTAAATTTTCTATTCAATCCTGTCGTAACATTCAAATAGTATGGAACAAACAACATGTTATTTTATTGGTATAAAAACAAACAAAGACTAAAATTGACTAAAAAATACATATATATTAAATTATGAATGTTTTATGAATTTCATATTGAAAATATAATTTTGCGTGAACTAAAAAAATATAATTTTTTGACATACAATTTTTTATATGAGCAAAAACTAATTTTAAGTGTTTCATCAGCATTAAGGCATTATAGCTGCGGGTGGGTGGACCTTAGCCTGGTTCAGTCAATTTGTCCAATCGGATCTTAGTTCGGCTTTTTCTCTCCAGCCAACACTGATTGCCTTTAAGTAGTCCTCGACTTCATCTAGCCATCCGAGCTAAGGCCTTCTGCGGCTTCTACGACCATCTGGTTTGCCGTCGAGTAGGCGTTTGGGTACTCTTGCCTCGTCCATCCGTATTACGTGCCCAGCCCAACGAAGACGTCCAATTTTGATGGTTTTGATAACGTTCAGCTCATAAAGCTCGTGGTTGTAAAGTGGACGCCATCGTTCATTTTCCAGCTCAGGACCAAAGATACACCTTAAAATTTTTCCCTCGAAGGTGAGCAGAGATGTTTCGTCTTCTTATATCAGCACCCAACACTCCGAGCCGTATGTCAATATGGGTCTCAGCAAGGTCTTATACAGAAGCTGTTTAATACTTCTGGAGAGTATTTTTGAGCGGATGTATCGTAGTAGTCTGAAGAAACATCTATTCGCTGCAAGGATTCTTCTGTTTATGTCTGCTGATACATTGGTATTTCTCTTTACTAAGGATCCCACATAAACAAATTCGCTTTCAGAGTCAAAGGTGTAGTTTTCTTTACCTATACCTATAACTTTCATTTCTGCAAGTTCATGAGCAGTTTTTGATGCTTTCATGTAATTGGTTTCAAAGGGGCAAACATAAAGGCAATCGGTGTGAGGGACTGGAGGGAGAAAGCTAAACGAAGATCCGTCTGGAAAAATTTACTGAACCAGGCTAAGGCCCACCCGCGATTGAAAGCCTTGATGATGATGAAGTACTTGGTTTTGGCCCTGTTTACGAGAAGTCCGGCTTCCCTCGCAGTTCTCTCAAGAGCAAGAAATGCAGATGTTAGTCCTGGTAGCGTTCTGCATATAATTTGAATAGATTTTAAAAAAAAATTGCCACTCATTTCGATGTGCGCGTCACGAATGCATTTATCGAGGACGATGGTAAATAAATAATCAGGATAGCGCATCTCATTGTCTGAGGACATCGTGGGTTCTGAAGGGATCCGATAGGTGAGTTTGGATCCTGACAACGCTTTCAGATCTTATTAGCGTCATCTTTGTCAAAGATTGAAAGTGTTTATTCATAAAAAATGTAAAGAATACAAAAAAAAATATTAAAATCTTGCGAAAACAGTATTCCGCGTTCATTCTTGCCGAGATTTAAATTCAATTTAATATTTACTGTAGAAAAGCAATCTTAGTTATATATACATATTAGATTTTTTAATTTGATGTGTGAAGAAAAAGATTTTCTGCATCGATATCTTCGGTAATTTATTATCATTTAAATACCAAGTATTTCAATAAGACATTGATAAAAAAAATATAATTTTCTAATAGTTTCGTTAGCCATATTACGATTTGTTTGAAATTTATTGTTAGTTTAAAATACTGTTTTACATGTATAACGTAATGTACTCTAACATTTCAGACTTCCGCCTCGCTGTTAGATTTAAGACTATAAAATCGATATTTCAAAATCAATCGACGTAACTGAGAGAATATAATTAATATGATATGTCGATATGATTCGATTAAACTTAGGTTGAGTTAATGTCATGACAATACATACATATCTTTTAAGCTTATGCCTTATTATTTTATTCGATGACAATGTAAAAATTAACGTGGATTTGAAAACTTGAAAATGTTTTTGAATATTGACATAATTTAGTGATTTTTTTTTATTTTCTTATTCACACTGCAAATAGACAATTTGTAGTATATGAAGCATAATCTGTGGATATCTAAAACGGGTTATATATATTAAGGTTTGTTATATGCCATGTCTATATATTGACAAAATATTCCATCTGCAACTTTTTTATTAGTGAAATTTAATTATTTTGAAAATTATTCTTATTATGTTAACCCCTTAACTGCCGCCGGCGTATATATACGCCTTTAAAAAAAAGAAAGTAAAAAGGTTTTATGTTGCAAAACGCACCTCTTTTTTCCTCCTTACCGCATAACTATGCGCGCCTGTATGAAAAGTGGTGGCACTGGGCATCTAGTAAGTTTTTCTCGGCAGGTAAGGGGTTCTTAAAGAACAATTCTTATTAATTTCATTCTACCAAGTATTTGTATACTTGCCCCGCCAATCCGCATTGGACAAACGTGGTGGGTTTAGCGTCCGTTCCTCCAGAAATGGAGAGGCCCATGCTCAGCAGTGGGACACATATGGTCTGTTAAAAAAAAAGTATTTGTATTACTATTTGGCGTATTTTATTAGTTTAGTGCTGTATGAAAAAAGTGAACTGGTGAAATTGTAAAGCATGGAACGACCACTTATAACATATGATTACATTAATCGAATAGTATTTTGTTTAGACCACCTTAGATCTTGGCCATCTTTAGATCTTTACCAGTCGAGAATGACATTGTTTTACAAAGACAAATTTTGTTATTAGAATCGTATTTTTCTTTTTAGATACTATTAGAATGTGCCAACTGAGATTTTTGTGATATTTAAGAAACTAATTGACGGTTCAAAGGCATACATACCTACTTACATAAAACTAATCCAATGAAATCCGTTACACTTAAAATACATTTACACTTACTTTTCTGATGAGCAATTAAATATATTTTATGACTATTATTAGGGTTTTTTTTGGATTACCAACCAGGCAGCATAAATTCTACAACTCTTCTGATGGAATATTGAAAATAAGGCGAGAAATTTTTGATATTATAATACTAGTCTAAGACTACGTTTTAGTACTCTTGCGTGTCAGTGGTTGTTATATAATATAATATTAATATTTAAAGTGCTTGTTTTCGAGGCATCTTACTATCAATCATTTTCTAAGGGACTGAGTGTATTCTTAAATTAGCGGCAGTTTCTGATCTCTCTTAATTCCATAACTAAGAGTGATTTTATTTTTATACTGTGTAAGTGACTTTTCTTAATGTATTTTTTAAATGCTCTTTTTTGAGTAGAGGGCTTGATTTAGATCTGACTAATGCTAATCTATAAGACGACCGATTGGCGCGACCCCCAGCCCACGGAGTCAATGGTCCCGGGTTCAATCCCCGCATCTAAATAAATATATGTATGGCCTACAGGTATATTTATTCCGATGGTCTGGTAACCCCGCCAATCCGCAATGGACAAGCGTGGTGGGTTAACGTCCGTTCCTCCAGAAATGGAGAGGCCCGTGCTCAGCAGTGGGACATATATGAAACGTGGAATAAAAAACGGTATTCTACTTACATTTACTTGACTAAATTTATAGTTTAAAAACACGTTTGTCATGAATTATTTAAAAAAGTTGATGACATTGATGAGAATATCTGTACATAATCATGAAATTATTATAAAGTCATCATTTCTTTAAATCTGTGCAAAATTTTAAAAAAAATTGTCTTGAAAGCAATAATGCATTGTATTGATACAACATATACATGTAAAGCTAATAAAAGTGTGATAAAAATATTATATTATTAATATTTTTTTTATGCAAATGTTTTTTTTTCTTTTATGATTAGTGCGTTGTCAAAACTGTTTTTGGTATACAACATTCATATTGTTATAAATTGACTCCCTTTTACGTGACATTGGCGAAATCATCCGTGCTATTTTAGCACTATTGAAAGCCATTAATTGACGCCATCAAACAAATGAATGAATGAATGAATGAATGAAGTTAAAAATTGCCTTTAGATATCCATAATTTAAAACTGAACGATTATGTCTATTTAGAAATAGTTATAATGGTAAATTTAACAGAATAAGCTTTTTGTTTATTGTTAAAAGTATTTCAGAAACTGCCTATTATCATAAATATGTTCATTAACAATTGTTATCGAGGTAATTAATGGATGTATATTTTTTTGTGAAAATATAATTATATTTGTGTATAAATATACAGTTGAATGGACTGGGTGTTAATAATGTAGTTGTTTGTTAAAAAATACTTATTACAACTAAAGTTAATTATTAGTATTTAATATCGTTTAACTTACGTTGAACTCTTTCGTATCTGTTATAGCATGGTATGGTGAAGACCAACTGGCATCAGGTTGAAACAGTTAATGTACTTTTACGTGTGGACTCTACTGCCTGATCTGTATAGAGCGGAGTAGAGTTGGCAGATAAGTGAATGCTTGAAGCCGAAGATCAGGCTAATTAGCACGTCTCAGGCGAGACGCCTACATTTGACCAGTTGACTGCTGCAGTCTTCTGATGATAATGACATCATTTTAATACTCTTGATTAATTTTCTTATCAGCTTTAAAATGTTGCGATACCGTATATGTAATATAATTGCACCTTACCCTCCAAGCCCCTCCCTTCCGAGTCAAAGCCATTATTGTTGTAAATATTTTTGATGTGAAACATCTTATCACGAGATATGGACGTGAAATCTTAGGACGAGAAGTCGTCTCGATTCAGGCTACGCTCCTCTCTACTCGACTCTATACAGGGTCAGTTACACGTGGCCGTGAGCATACGGTAGAGAATTAGCCGTCGTGTATGTTTCACATCTACGAAGCGTCCTGTGACGCTTCTCTTTTTTTTATAATAATTAAAATAAACAAACAGTGCCATAATAATAAATAAACCATGTCCAGAAAAATAATAAAATTGATAAAACATGCTCGTTTTCTGTGAAAGTCTGTAACCTAAGTTTCTATTTATAGTACTGTATCGATTATTAATTTCCAGTTGCAACTAAATTAATACCGAAATCTCACTAAACTTCTTTAATATAGTAAGTGTTTCTTAATTTTCGTTGAACGAATTGTCAAATTAACATGTGTTCTTGATAGTTTATGGCAAAAACTACCGAATGAGCATTTAAAAAAATATATTGTTAACTTGTTAAATTAAAAAATCTATTAGTTTACTTTGTGCATACTACAGGAAACTATATATTCTTAATATCGAATCAATGATTTGTTAAATTCACATTTATTGTTCTTTGTCGTCTGCGCACACTGCAGAAAAACCTACAGAATCCGAATTTTTAAAAATGTATGATCTCAAAATTCATTGATTTATCAAATTAACACGTGTTCTTTGTAGTTTGCGCATATATTTTTCCATATAAAATGATCTAAATGCCATGTAAAGACTTGTTTATTTAATTATTACATGAATATACATAAAATTTAGAGAGGTTTCACCTTACATGCAGAGCTGATGTAGGACGTGATTTATAATGACAATAGTTTGTAGAAATGTATGAAACAATAACAATAAAGATATATTTTGATTGAACTGAATTTTTTTTTACCCATGTACACCTACAAACTGCCACAGATCATTACATACGTTATTCGCCTTTCAGGAAGGTTTATGATGAAAGAAAATTAAGGAATGGAGTAAAAATTTATCAGTTTTCTTTGTTCACAACTTTAAACATACGTACACGTAAAAAAAAACAAAGTTTAATAAATGTTAAATAGCCTAACATATGCACCTCACCCCCGCCCACCGAATACCATCGCGACCCATTACTTATTTGTTCATGATATCTCTTCATATATGTACTTATTTTTTAACTTAACAAGTCAACCAAATTTTTTCTGTCAAAATTATAGAGGCTTATGTACAACCATATCTATAGCATTATAAAATCGCACGTTTTACGATCGTATTTCGCTGTATAGACGCAGTTCCGAATGATTCACGCGGGAAAATAAGAGATTTCGGTTTATCCGAACCGGCCGCTTCTCGATTATTTCGGATAAACGGGAGTTTATTGTATTTTCAAACTATTGAGTAGTACTCAGAAGTTTGTCTTCTGCAAAGGTTAAATTTTCACAGACGAGTCGATGCTGCAGAAAATTGTATAAACGTATATGAATTGATGTATCTAGTTAAATACATAGGAAATGAAAGAAAATTACGAAATATAAGAAAATAAATTTTATTTACATCATAAAATTAGTAAAACATTTCACCTAAAATAACATCACGTTCCGTGTCACGTGGCTCGTATACGCTCCAGGCTTTTCTAATCTATTGTTTCGTTTCTGGCATATGCCGTACAATAATGCAAAAAAAAAATAATGCAAAAATCATAACAATCAAGGAAAGACAAACAAGCAATACATTTATGTTTCTTGTAATTATTTGAGCAAACACGCGACCTAAACGGAAAAATTAAAAATAAACGCCCTTGCACGGAACGAGTCAAAGAATGTAAATTCAATTAAAACCTTAAGTCATCAAAATTAACTATAAAAATATAATTGTTTTATCAAACAAATTTGAACTATGATTCATTAGACAAGTCTACTATATTACAGTACATAAATTCGCATCAAAATTAAATACCAAGTCCTTTATTGACGGACTATATCGACCCAAATATTCGATAACTTAGTAAACCGCACAATAAAAACTTGCCAATAAAGCTTAAAATTTCTGAAAAAATTGTATATGATCACTAGAAAACACTCAGATTCAACGTTGCACAAAATTTTCTATCCGCTCAGAAGCTGATTGGCAACCATGGTTGACAAAATTTTGGACCAACTTTGATTTCTGGCAACCAAGGATGTCTCGATTTCTATAATTACTGGCAAACTTTAATAATTAAAAATAATGGATGAAAATTACTTTTGATAAAGAGTTTTTTTTTTGAGTTTAGTATGAAGCGCTTATTAAGGTTATAGCGGTGAGACCATTTGTGGCGTCTGGACACACCACATTGTTTTTAGTGTGGCAACATTGTACACCCAATGCCTCGTCCACTTCTCCGTCCGCTCGTAATAAATAGAAAGTTTTTAAGTGAATCTGGATTTCTTTTATGATGTTAAAATCGAAGCCTCAACACGTCTTCACATTCAAAGGAGTATTGTTTTGGTCTGTCATTTATAGCGCTTTCGCTTATTTGTGTCGATATTTTCCTAACTATAACGTAGATAGATTAATTTTACATCAATTAGTTTGATCATTTATTCAAGGCACAATACAAACAACTTCAAAAGTAACAATCAAAATAAAAATTAGAGTAAAGTACTATACAAATTTTCAGAATAACTTAAACCATAATGTAGCAAAGAATAGGCCTTGGCTCAGCTTTAATGGTGTGGTTGGTTTATTACAGCGCTAGTCATTTTGCCAACACCAGTACACACACACCCTGTGCGTTACACAAAACATACAAAAAAATCTAGGTTTTTGCAAGAAATGAATTTTTAATTAGTCAAGAAACGGTACTAGCAATAAAAGACATGAGCAAATTTTTAATATGGCGCTACAGATATAATGTATAATATTTAACAAACAAATAAATATAATAATAAAAGAGAACCTCAGCAAGGTTAATTTATCACCAATAGAATGATAAATACGAAGTAGTTGGATGAAAAACAGGGAGAACTGTTTGTTGGTCCAATAAAATGTTCCTATAATGTGAACGAAGTGTGCAAAGTGTCCCATTGTTTATCATATAACGTTTATGTCGCAAACATTCATGCCGTCTAAAAGCTTGTAAACTTCCAGCATGGTCGGACGCTCCTTCCTAGCGTACTGCGTGCAGTGCAATCCCATAGCGGCGAATTCCCGACACAGGTGGGGGTTCGAATTCGGCGTCCCCCGAATATTGGAGTCTTCAAGTGTGGCTGAAAGTATATATATGATATGACACACATGATAAAAATTTATTGCCTACTAGCGGTTGTATACGGTGTTGCCCGGGTAAAAATTCATTCTATGGAACAATACTTTTAAATCACTCTTATTTCAAAATATTTAAAAACAAATACTCTAGAACTCGTTGAAGATAAAAAATAATTATTATATATTTTATACAAATACATACATACATATACACACACACTCATCATTCATGAAAGTTCAGTGAAATGTCTGCTTTAACTGGTTATATTTTTATTTTATTGGATAGGGAGGCAAACAAGCATACGTATCGCCTAATAGAAAGCAATCAACGCGACTTATAGACATCCGCAATCCCGTAAGTGTTACGTATGCGTTGGCGATCTTTGAGATATGGTACAGAGTAGTGGTACGTGGAATGGAGCTTCGGGAAAATCGCGATCTATAAATAATTACCTAAATTAAGTAGAATATCCTGATAAACACGAATGTGATTAGCGGTCGCACTTCGCGCATCTGACCCCCCCCCCCCCCCGCTGCTCTAGTATACCTGACGCATATATTTAGGTCCTTAGAGCCGTAAGAGTTAATGTAGAGCCTTGGCGACGCCGTGGTGCGGCGTATACGCTGGGGAATCAGGATATCTTATTTCCGCCATCATAGGCAGACCGCACCGTTTCTCTCGCGTCGTTCTATACCTAAATGTCTATATCTATAATCAATGACCTAAAATAAATAAATAAATTCATAAACTACAGTCTTAATAATTAGTATTTACCAAAGTCGACGTTCTCCCGGTACTGTAAATGCATAAAATCCCTCAGCAGTTGAGGGTTCTCCGTCGTCCGCTTCAAAGCCGGCAGCGCCGTTGCCAGCTCTAACATCACCACTCCGTAACTGTACACGTCGACAGCCGGCGAGAGGTAACCGGAGCGTAGATACTCCGCCGGTAGATATGGCACTGTACCGTGTGGTCTAAAAACATACATACATATATATATATATCGTCACGCATATTTCCCGTAGGGGTAGGCAGAGACCACAGATCTCCATCTACTAAGATCTCGGCATACATTTCTTGCTTCCTCCACACTCATCACTCTGCTCATGCAAGCCCGCCGGTTAAGGGTAGTCTTGAGCTGGCCTTTCCTGGCGATTTGGTCTATATTTACAATTTGTTGTCAACCTTTGTGGTCGAGAGGTTACTTTTGCTCACCACTTGGCTTGATTAGGAAACTTAATCTGCAGCAGTGATTATTTAAACCAGGGATCTCCTTGGGGTCGAAATAAGATGAGGTACTAAAGTAGAAGCGATGGCAGACCCAGTTTTGACTATATCTGTATAGTCTTTCTTATAACGAAAGTTTTAGAATTTTAACAGGTGTTATAGACGCACGCAGGAGCATACATGCAAAAAAAAACAAATAATGCATTGCCTGTAGATAGATAGATATACTGACGATATGCCGATCCGTGATAGTGGATCGATCCCAGTAAAATGTTGCAAGACTGTTTTCGAAAACTGACTTTAGATCGTATTTAATAATAAAGCACCTCCTGCTCGCATAGGTCGTATTTGATGACAAGTTGCTGATGCACAATTCTGGCTACATGTCTGTGCAAATACTCACCGTTTGATTGGTGAGAACAACCGGAAATAACACAACCTATGTACCGAAGCAGGTTTGTCAACATCGGCACTGGTTAGAGCTTTTTGCAGCTGGTTGCAGCTGCTTGCCACTCCATACACCGACAAGCTCTACATTGCTTAATACAGGAGGTCCTTGCCAGTTCTCTGCTGCTATATTAAGTGGGGTTAACGATTTGTCGCCGATGACTACGTCACGATGAAGCTGTATCTGAGATTGTATATTTCACGATTATGAAGATTTTAAATGTTTGGTCCCCTTCTTTTCGTGGAAAATACAAACTCATGATATATAAACGAGCATGGCGTAATCTATTCGTAATAATTAGCGTACGTACACGTCTGTCCAATTTTGGATAGTCGCGTCGATAGTCTACTACTGAAAATATTATTATTATTATTATTTCCAGTAGTAGACTATCGACGCGAGGATATTTATACAGTATAAGACTTACCTAGACACTTTCAGATGAGTTCTGTCTTCTCCATACGGTCCTTTCCTAGCAAGACCGAAGTCGCCTATCTTGGGCATGATGCACTGGTCCAACAGTATGTTGGCGGGTTTGATATCGCCATGAATTAATGGTGTGCCCGCCATGGTGTGCATGTACTGCAAACCTCTAAAAGAAAAAATTTTATTACTATTAATGGCTGTTCAAACTATGCGATAAATTTGAAAAATGAAAGGCAACATTTTTTTTCTCACTTTGATGCCACCTAATACAGCGGTCGCCAAAGCAAAATGGCGGAAAACAAGATGGCCGCCATACAAAGCTAAAATCGTCATTTATTGCTTTTTTTGCTAAAATTTGGCACACGCCCGAGAGGCTCGCGTAGTTCTGAGGGGCCTCCGCAGGCGGGCTACAAAAAGCTAGTAAATTACTATACAAGCCGAATTTATTTACCTGGCAACTCCATGCGCTATCTTGTATCGCTGCGACCAAGTCAGAGGTGGATGTATCGTCTTACACTTCAACCTCTGTTCTAACGAACCACCAGCCATATACTGGTACACTAAACAAGCTTCTGGACCTACAAAGGAAACGCCGAGAAATTTACATATTTTTTTAGAGACTGGTAGGCAAACCAGGAAGCACCTCACCTGATAGAAAGCATACAACGCCACCTGTTCTGCAACAGAGATATGTGTAGGCTTGTTTTTTAAAGGTTCCACTGTCGTATCAATTCGTAAATTCCTCTAGAGAAAGCTGGTTTCACAGCGTGATGGTGCGTAGAAAAAAGCTTCGGGAAACTCGTCATAATGGTGGGGGTGGAACTTCTCTTTATGTATTGTAGTGGAGTTGTTGTTGAAAATATTTTAGCGAAAAGCCTTAGTCACAACACTAGGTAGGCAGGTCCAAGACCACAAAAGTTGGATTGTCGTGGCAACTTCAGCATACAAGAGTTAGCTGCTGTTTTAATAAAGAGAAATACTTTTTTAATAATTTACTAATTTACGTTAATAAATTGGGACAGATGCTTGCCCCTTCTATTAAAAATAAAATAAACGAAAAGGTTAGAAAAAAGAATTAAATGGTTTTCATGCTTTCGCTAAACTGGCAATGGTCATATCTATGGAAGAATTAACATCCATAGTTAAGACTGCGACTTCGGAAACATATTGAGACGGAAACATATTGGATTCCTGTGCGGCTGACAGAAACTGGATACTTTTAACCGTAAATTGGGTAAAATGGTACGCCTTTGGGGAGTTCAGAAATGGATATTTGCAGGTTGGTGACGATGAAATGTACTTCACTGAAACCGTCAAAAAGGCGTTTACCTCCATAACTATAGCCATATAGAGGCAATATATTATCGTGCCTATACTGATTGAGGCACATTTCACCAATCAGCTCTTTGTTTTTGCCGTCGTTGTTACGTAAGCGTTTCACAGCTACCGCTGAAAATTTCCAAACACCTGAAAAATAGTAAAAAAATACTTTTTTATTATGACGATAGGTTTTCAAGCACCTCGAAATTACTCATATTTTTAAGATTTTCAGTATTTTACTTGACACTGATATAACAGTTATAACTAATTGCCATCAAAAAGAAAGAAGAGAAAAGAGCGCGTACATTTATGTTCTGTGTGAACGTCTATACGAATACAAGTATCTCTGAAGTACTGTGGCGTGCCAGCCATTCTACTTCCGGCGACTACCGGGATCTTTAGGGGTTTTATTATATTTTTTTCATAATAAAATTCTTCAAAATTATATTATTTTATTCTTCTTATTTCATTTTACATTGCCGAACGGGTGACAATATCTATTTATAAGACGTCAATTGAACTAATCATTTTGTTTTAATAAAATATTATTTATTTTTAATTTTAAAAACCAAATTTAAAAAGAAATAAAACAAAAAATTTTATTGCATTAGTCTTACTTACCTTTGTACACCTGTCCAAAACCACCCTTGCCTAGAAGGTTACTTTCGCTCCAATTGTCGGTAGCCACCCGCAGTTCCTCGTAGTTTACCATTGGTATGGCTGTTACTTTCCTTATAAGCTCATCATCCATACCCGCTACTTTGACTCCCACTGAAGGTGTTGTGTTCTATCAGCAAATCAAAAAATCATTTATAAATCACTATTTATAAGCTGTCATATTTTATTTCGTGGGTCGACAATGTCAGCCTCTCGGGCTCTTCACAACTTTATCGAAAGCTGTTTGATCCAATGGAAATGAATGAACAAATTTTTAAAACCGATATATGTGATATAAATGTGATATTTACCGCTTTTGGCTTCTAAATGTTAATTGGGAACTTTGATTAGAATTTATAGCTCCTTCATTGAAGTCTTATAAGACGTCAATTGACGAGCTCAAAACATAATAAGTGTATCGCTCTCCCATACATTTTAAATCAATCTGTATAGCATTTCATTCCTTTTACAAACTCTCACATATATAGTGTGACCATAGAAAAAATAGCGTTCAATGTGCTTCGCGAACAACATTTTATGACTCCATATATAATCTAATGAATAGAAGTGCTATTCGATGTAGCTATTTCATTTTATTTTTCATTCAAGATGAGTTCCTTCAATTCTTTATTACGTCTCTATTTCTGCCTTTTATTTTAAGTAGTCTAAAAACTTTCTTCTTGGTGTTCCTCTATCTCTTATCCCTTCAGTTATTACCTTAATGGTATTCAAAATAAAACGGTCATGACGAACAATTATTCGTCAATCTTTTTCATATATACATATATCATATAGAAAATTTGAAGACGGAAAATATAACTTAATTAGTCATAACATATAGTTTTAGTTAGCAGAAACAAATACCATAAATGTCGATGAATACTCACACGGCTCGATTCTATGCTTGACTCATCATTAGGCGAAACCCCATTTGACACTTTACTTGATACTGGGACTTGAATACCCTGGAAATTTAAAAACTTATATTCCTTTATAAAACATTTCGTCGGCTCTAATATCAGAATTGTCATGTCCATATTAAGGAATTTTACAGGAATAACCAAAAAAACTGATGTTTTAATATAGGAGTAGAAGGGGGAGACGGAAGTTATAGGAAGGGTAGCCGGAAGTTTTAGAAGGGAAAAGGAAAATAATAGGAGGTAAAGGAAGTAATGAGACGGGGAGGGCGAAATAATGGGAGAGAGAGGGAAGTAATGAGTGGGGAAGAGCAAGGGTGACCAATGGGATGAGAATAGGGACTTTATGGGAGAGGGCAAATTTAAGCAATAGGAGAGGAAGAAGGAAATAAGGGAAGATTAAAGGATTGGTTCTTTTATTTTTAACTGAACCCCATTTTTTCTACCCATCACATGAACTCTACCAACACAGATTGCTCTGTAATGTTTGCCTAGTATAAAACAAAAAAAATACCTGTAATTAAGCTTATCATTCAACCTTTCACTACCAGAGCTTCAGGAGAAAAACCGCCTCGACGTTTTATTATTTAAATATGATACCAATTATTATTAAGTTCTGTGTGATGTATTTATAACGTTTCAAATAAGCGAAATGAGCAATTTTATATACCGACACGAATAAGTGACACCGGACTATAAATTAATAATTTCATTTGTTAAATAAGTTGATGAAAAGTTTAACACATATATGTGACGCTGGTAGCGAAAGGGTTAAAGAATGTGATTTATATTATCAATTTCCTATACATATGTTTTTTTTTAAGAATACTAGCAATGTTTTTAATATCACTAGAATTATTGTTAACCATTCCAACAGCTTATAATGCTTGTGCTAAGAAACGGTTCACATCAATAGTTCATTGGAAAATACGAACTCACAACTCACAGATCGCAAGGCGAGCCTTACCAACTGATCTATTGCTGCTTTCTACTGTACAATACAATACATATGTATATATTCGAATAACTATGACAATTATAACAAACAACTTAATAGAAATACTATATATAATAACGTATAGAAATACATTACCTTTTGAAGAAGCATCACAGGAATTGGTATTGATGAAGATGGTTCTTCCGTTTTTGTTTTGTTCAGTTTATTATTTGCATTTTCTGAAAAAAATCTTTTTTTTAATCAAAATTCAAGTAATATAAAATTACGTAAAGAGTCTAGATAATTCGTTGACAAAATATCAATGTCAAGAAAATCAAAAAATACCTTCAACACATTCCGTTTTTAATAAGTATTGCAAAACAAGGTACAAATACATGATAACTAGAGATGAAACGGATATCCAGTAACTATCCGGTATCCGGCCTTCTTTTCACTATTCGGCCGAATACCGGATAGTAATTCAGTATCCGGCCGAATTCCGGATAGTAAAATTCAAAAAATCTCATTATTTCACAAAAGACAAATCATGCCACAATAAGTTATGGACACCGTTTATTTTAATAATTGCACGTCACAAATGTTTGTTTTATTAATTAGTTAAGTACTCAAAATTAACAAGTAGCAAATTGTGGTGAATGAATACCAAATTTTCCGCATTTTTTGGTAAGAGGCGACTCCGCTTGGCTTCGTATACCAGACCAGTTTCTTAAAATAGTCTTTCGCTGTAAACGCTACTGCCAGATACTGAAATACAAATTCTAGCAAACCTTGATAACTGCGGGTAAATTGATTGCGTCATGTATCGCGATAAATGGCCGCATATCCAGTATCCGGCCAAACCACTATCCGTTTCATCTCTAATGATAATCACAGGATTTTAATTTCCAAATTGTAGAAATGTGTTATAATAATAAATATCTAAATTGAAAAATAGCACATTTTAAGCATAGTTGATAACTTTCTTGCTTTATAAAAATGACAAAGAACTATTTCATTTTTTACGATATTCATATATCGTGAATCACAAGCACTAATAACATACTTGGATTAATACATTGCGGTCGATGAAGACGTTCAAAGAGTTATTACGGGAAAGAAACGAGTCATACTAATACGAGTGCAGTGACTTATATGGATGTAGATTATAGGTTCTAAAATGGAGCGAGACCATCCCCTAGTGGGCGCTGGAGCTTTTCATGGTAGCGGGTCCAAAGGCAAATGGGGGGCGTTAAGAAAAACCTATATTTTCATGAAAAAACATTTTATCTAGCCGTCTAAAATTTTTATCTTATAAGTATTATGGGGTAAATTAAATTATTTTCTTGTAAAGAAGGTAGTCCATAAAAAGTTGGAAACCTATGATGTAGATCTCAAAATAAAATACGCGCCCGTAGCCTGTAAGGCATTTTTATTTTCGCGTAGAAACTTCAGGATAAAATTTTTTAATTACTATCATCTTGTGAACAGTTTTTTTCCTTTTTTTTCACAACCCATATATGTAATGCTGCGCACAGATTTTTGTTCTGGAGATTTCTGCAAGATATGAGCAGATATGGCAAAGGCGGTATCTATCTCATATGCGTCTAGGACTTTGACACGTGTAGACACGAAATACTCTCAAATACAAAAGGAAGCGACGGCTATTATTTTTAGCGTGCGAAGATATCATCAATTATATGGTCAGTCGGTCCCGTTCATACTACGTACGGATCATAAGCCGTTATTATCAATTTTTTAAATAATATGAATGATATGAATTCAGTTTATTGCCCAAAAACTATCGTGCGTTCGATAAGAGCTATTGCTTTAGAATAAAAAGCAGCCTATATTTGACCTCGGATCTTCAAATATCATAAAAATTGGTTTAGCAGTGAAAGCGTAACAGACAGACAGACTTTCGCAATTATAATATTAATATGGAAGTATGGGCGACGTTTTGAGTTAAAAAAAACGGTAAGTTTAGTCATACATAGATTTATTCCAATGTGGAGATCGAACCCGAACGATGATTCTGTGTTTACCGAAAATAGCGCGATCGTAAAGTTAGATGCAAAAAAAATGGTTTTCATTCACCGAGCGATTGGTCGTCACGTAGAATAACATATTATTGGGGAAGTACGTTTTAATTGCGAATGATTTGGGTATTACGTTTTTATGGTCAATTCATCCTCCGCCGGATTCTCAATCGCTGCATTTTTCACCTTGCGAAAACGATGATAAACATTTATGACTCACCATCAAGAGGAGTCGTGTTCCTGGATCTCACATCTTTGCTACTGTCTTGCTTGCTAAGCAGTCTGTGAAACCTGCTGTCTACAACCGGCGCGAGGCATCTGAGAGCCGGTATGTGTTTCATGCGGTATAACAGTATGAATAATTCCTCCACTCGATGGTTCAGCTGGCCCCATCTTGTGAATAGTTGACCAGTGGGAGAGGTTGCTTGACGGTTAGCCACTTGCTCTATTTCCTTAACGATTAAATAATTTCAAATAACAATTATTTCAAAGGGAATCATCGCTTTAAGGCCATTCAGATGCAACATATCGGCAATGTAGAACCACATTTACATACCGAATATACAATAAGTTTTTTCTTAAATAGTGGGAGACCAATGACCTAACATGTCACTTTTAAAGTAACTACTGCTGTTTATAGACAACAGGAAGGCAGATGTGCGGTACAGTAGTGTAGAGTAGTACTGCAGGTTATTGGCAATAATGTAGAATATAGAATAAATAATGGTTCGAAGGAAAACTCAGTCTCTTACTTTTAGATTCATAGGACCAAGCTCAGTCACAAAAGAGTGCTTTGACTAGAACATGTGTCTTTTGCTTATGGAAACACAAACACTTTCTTTCCCTTAATTATCATTATAGTAAAAACTACTTAATTATAGTAACTTTGTGAAATTATACCTTATCATAGTGGAAAGACCATGTAACTGCATCTTATAGAATAAACAGTCAACCTCACCTACACAGAATGGATAATAGATGGTATATGAATAAAGCTTTGATTTATAGTGTTGTGGGTGCTAAGAGATTAAATTACTAATTCTACTGGTATGAAATTACTGGCACTTCAGTTGCTAATTCAATTCTCATCAAATATTTCTATATATTTTTTTCAGCTATTAAATTGGCATTTCAGTAGATACTATAGGTAATTTTATGCATTTCTTTCTATTTCTTTCATATTCTTTTCTCTTGTTATTTTTTGTCACTATGACTTCTAGTAATTATAATAATATATCATAGTTATAATTTTGAATTTTTTTAGTGAGGGAATCATATAACACAATAAAGTCCATATAAATTAATCATATTTATTTCTTCTTTAATTAGTATTAGTAATTTAATTTAAACGTATGTCAATAAGCTATGTTCTATTTATCCATTACATTCTTTAAGGTCTTCAAAGGCATTTCATATAAAGAGGAACAGGTGATGTTTATGGGAAAATCCAAAACATCTCTTGAAGGACCCCATTGCGCTGGGGAAAATCCCAAACTCAGCCAAAGATAAATAAATGCTCCGATGTTTTATTACTTACGATTACGTCAAAAGGTGAATACTTCATGTGAATTCCAGCCAACTCTTTCCAATTGTCGTCACTGTCAAGTAATCTACACAATTCTTTATTAATTTCAAAGGGTAGTTGATAAATGTACATTATTAAACCTCATTTACGTTATTCTTAACAAAAATAGTGTGTACAAGCACAACATACACATTCCAAGCACTTGTTGACAACTGATATGCTTAACGTCGTCAAGCATACTAGTTGTCAAGTTGACGTTGACATTGACATTATGATTATTCTTTTCTTTAATGGCAATTAGTTATAACTATTATGCCAGTGTCAAGTAAAATACAATAATATCCAATCTCTTGAAATGTAACTAGTCAGCTTATTACGTTACGTCTTGATAAAATGGCTTTTCTACCAAAATCTTCTATGGGTTTTTTCGGTCAATTTAAAAAATTAATAATATAAGATTATGAAAATAACATAAAAACACAACGACACTGATATAAGTTGGCGGGGAAAAGTCAACATTATAATTTATAATTTTTTTTTCTTTCCTCTTCTTTGATAGCAATTAGTTATAACTATTATGCCAGTGTCAAGTAAAATACAATAATATCCAATCTCTTGAAATGTATCTAGTCAGGTTATGTCATCATTACCAAAACCTTCTATAGACTTTTGCAGTCAACTTAGATTTTACAATACTCGCATTAATTTCATATTACTTCACTTATACGCCTTAGTCGAATTATATTGCAGAATACGCCACCATAATCAAACAATATAACTGATATGATTAAAAGTTTATGTAGTTAGAAGTCATGTTTTAGATTTAACTTCCTACATAATTCATTTTCATATTTAATTTTTGATTTGAGTCCTCGGCAGCAGCGTAATGCCTGTGACTATATCACTGTTTAATCAATTGAACTTTTGAAGACGTGTGTTCAATTATTGCATCATGCACGTTGTAATCATATATTACCACGTGCATCATGCATAGTTCAATAGGGTCAATAAGTGACATTTTGAATTTAGCTTTTTTAGTTTAGCTTTCGCGTGATTCCACTTTGCATCTGTAAGAAATTACCTTTATATATATATATATATATATATATATATATATATATATATATATATACGTGACATGTATATATATATACATGCAACATATATTTAATTATTTATATAATTAAATATATTGAAATGATATAAATTGTTAGATAGCAATAGTAAAATAAAGCAATAAAAACAATTTACAAGCGTGATAAACTAAACGCACAACTTAGCATTGATAATTATTCCATTTCAATAAATATAATATACACGTACGTTACATCTAAATCATATTTATGTCGCGAAGTGGGACAGACATCTAACATTACGTGGTTTTCAATAGTACGATACCGCAGACTACATTATCTGATTGCATTTTTGAGTTTTCACTAGCAGATTCATATATTGGTTTGCAGCCTGCGATGTTCTTATTGTTAGTTATGATATTTAAACGTTAGGTCATTATACTTATATACTGTTTCTTCTGCTTGCTTCAATACAACCTGACGGTAAAAAACTTTAAGTAGTTTACGATCTAGGTAAACAAAACAGTTTCAATTGTTTACAAAAATTCTAGTAATATTAAAACATTGCTAGATTTATTTAAAAAATAAATAACAACTAAAAATAAATTCTAATTTTCATATCTGATATTTTACATCATAATTTCTGATATTATCTGATAAAATATCTGATATTTTACATTATATTTACATTATAATTTCTAATAATAAAGTATATCTCAGAAATTATATAGACAGACGTCATTGTTTAGTGCGAGATCCGAATCTATTGCATAACAACTTAAAGTTTAATAAATAATTGGTAATCTTATCCACTTAAAGAACATCACAGTATGGAAACAGTAAGTATCAAAAGATATGTTTAAAAAAATAATAATAAACCACTTTACAAGTTTCAATGTAAATATATAAATCTTAAACAACAATTTTAAACACTATAATATAATAGTAAGTTTATTATTTAGGTAGAAGCTCCTGCCCATCTTCGGGTATTTGCTACTATAGTTTTCCTTGTACGACATCGGCAGAAGAAATGGGTGGGTCCTTAATCTTTGCCGGGAACAAAAAAGCGAAAACGTAGTAAATTGCAAAATAAAAACTTACTGCCACAGGCAAAAAAATCTTTTAAAATTTCTGAAAAAATTGTATCACTCGAAATCAGTCAATTTCAACGCTGTACAAAATTTTCTATTAGCTGTAGAGCTTATACTACTACACATTCGACGCAGTTTTTTTCTGATCCGAATATGCAATGTATATATATTTGACATGTGTCATTTACGGCGTGTTCGCTTTTTGAGTCGCTATATAAAACGATTTATTGTTCTTAGGAAATTATTTTTTTATAAGACTTTTTATATCATTACGTTATTTCTTAACTTTATAGCCTTACCTTTTATTAAATAAAGCATTAAGTCACAGTATAAAAATAAAGTTAAAATCGGTTGGGATATCGTCTGTATTTGAAATAAATCATTTTCATATAACTCATCAGACATGGATGCGTTAGAAACCTATTTCTCATCAGCAAATAAAATTGGAAAATACATTTCATCTACAAAACGTTGGCTCGATTAAAAAGAAATAAATTAAATTTTAACAATGGCGGACCTTCGTACAGAAATGAGGTCAGGCTCTAAGTAAACTTATTTGAACAATTGTCTCTTAGACTTGTATGTGTATATAATCAATTATTTAGACTCTCAATAACTGATATCAATTGGAACGAACAACTTCCAAATGAACATTTTGATAAATCCAGGGAAATGTAAAAACAATTTTAATGATATGGAAATGTAAAAATAATTTTAATGTAAAAACCATATTGTAGCTAAGTAACGCGTTTTAATAGAGAAAATTCATGTTTTTTAAATTGATGGTGGGTTTAAAATATATAAAGAAAAGTTTATTGGAGCAATGCTAGTTTTCTTGTTTTAGATAATACCATTATAAAAGCTAAACTAACAGCATCCGATATGGTCTAGTGGCTAGGATACCTGGCTCTCACCCAGGAGGCTCGGGTTCGATTTCCGGTATCGGAATTCGTTTTTGTTCGTTATTAGTATTTTTATAAAATAAATTAAATAAAAATATATTTTTTTCTAATTTAATGTATAATTTTCATAGTTAATAAAATATTTTTTCTCCACCTACAGGGACCATTATTTTAACCTATTTGGTGTGATTAATAAAAATTCAAGTTACCTTAACGAATACACTACTTTTAATCTTTTCTATAAATCAGCAGGCATTATAAAGAAAATAGACATATTTATTTTTTTAGACCTATAAACTATGAGTAATGTAGGCGTTATTCCAAAAACAACCATAGAGAACTAGATCGTAATTAAAAAAATGCAATATACAATTTATTATATTATATAACTAATAATATCATCATTATAAATACAGCCGTAAAAGTCCATAGTTGGACATTGACCTTTCTCATACATTGTTAGCGTAATCCCCAGCTTAGCAAGCGAGGTGGGGATCTCATATTAATTGTTATTTCTCAGGTAGACACTGTTATCCTTCCACTGATATTTGCTTCCATAGTTGCCTCATACCCAGGGGAAAACTGAAGATACGTCAAAGCCTATAAACTTTTCTAAGCCTGAAATTATCAAATATTTTTCTCTTTTCTCACCATCTGATTTTAAAGGGTATTCCAAGGAATACTTCGAATTTAATTCAAAAATACCTCTTTTTGTACCTAACGTTAGAATGGAATGGTCTTATAAAAATTTCTCAAACTACGAAAGGAAAATACTTTTTTGTGAAAAAATTACTCATGTGGAATTACGAAATCTGATAATTAGATCAACGCTGTCTATTCTATTGGTACAATAGTTATCAACAATCAATATGAACATTTCTATATTATATGCCATTGATGAAAATGTGACTTCATTGTCATTAGCCTATATCATTCCACTGTTAGAAATAGGCCTCCATCAAGACGTGTTACGTAAATCGATTTTCGACTACACACGAAGGGTGCTTGTGGATGGAAGGAGCCTCCCCGAACTGCAAAAATGTATAATTCCAACTTATGTTAATTCCAACGTATGTCTACCTGGAAACGCCGGTCCAAGATACTCTTAAAGAAGCTTGGAGCCACATGACCATCGCCTACAGTGATTCGACCGGTAAACGGCCCTTTTATCCTGGGCCGAAAAAATGTAAGTCGAACCACTGACTCAAACAAAAGAAGAAGACATTTAGTTTCTGTCATTCGCCCTACGCAGGTTGTACCAAGACAGTCTCCACTCCAGCACTAGTGCACTCCGAAATGACTTACACAAACTTCATACATGCGCGCTTTATATAATAGGTTTCGTTTAATTTAATTTAATTATTATTTAATCCGATACTCAAAAAAAGCAACCGTAGATGATTAAAATCTTTAAAAATTAAGGATATCAAAAAAATAGAACTAATTTGAAGAAAAAAGCACACCACTAGTTATATTATGCGTCCAATATAACATCTTAATAATTGTTTACTTTACTATGCATATAAAACAATAATGATTGTCAAGGGATCAAAGAATGAATAAAACGCTTTACAAATATAATATTTTCTGTTTCTTAGGTACTATTATAAACAAGAACAAACATTCAGATTCAGGTTCCCTGTTGGCTATAAAATATTTATCTTGATTAGGAAATCGAACCCATAAACTTAGCTTAGTAAGCGAAAACCTCACCACTGCATCATATGGCTTATTACAGTTATATTATTAACGAGGTTATCTGGACTTTACGCATCTAATGATGTGTATTCATTAGTGAGACGATGACAAATGGTGCAGTTTCGATATATTTAGTGTAAAATCAACGAAAATTAAGAAAAATTGTAGTTATGTCGCCACACGGGTTTACACTTACGCAGGAATTAGAACAAATATAGAACACACTTGAACACACACAAAACCACACGATCGCAGGGCTGTACTCGAATTATCTTACAAACAAATTATTATAATATTAATATTTTTTTATATTACTGGTATTGTCTTAGTATGCAATGAAACAATGCAAAAAAGAAAGAAACATGCAAAGTAATACATATTTTTATTTATATAAATATTTAAATTATACCGACATAAGTAAACGTTGGCCAAATAGTCTGATGACATAAACACTCATGCCGAGACATCCTGGATGAGAAAGACGAGGGACAGAACGCTGTAGAAACAAATTGGAGAGACATATGCCCTGCATTGAGCAAACACATGCTGAAGAAAGAAACGTAACTTTTAATTTTACCTTCCATTATTTCGTTTACAAAGAAGTCAGTAAACGAATGTAAGAGGAGAAAACCAATGAGGTTTAATATATAATATTAAAATAATGGTAATAACTTATTCTTTAAATGACGAGCTCTGTTAATTTTCCAGACCAGAGGAAGTCAGTTGAGTCAAAAGTTTTATTTGGGCTTAATAAAGATACCGGTGGTTGTTTTGTGTACGACCTAATGGTGTATATCCCAAGAAAACAAGCTTCAAAAGTTTATATTGCTTTAATAGTACTCAACTTACCATCATATGGCACGTTTGATCGTTTGCCTATTATAATAAAAGAATATAGAAAATATTGGGATTCCCCAGAAAATGTTGCCGTAGACAAATCGGCTCAGATAACATTATATTATATTTAATTACTGCAAATATATCACGTAGTCGACGAACAATTGACTCAGTGGCCGGGCCTACCGCCCGCAAAGTCAACGTTCGCGGGTTCGATCCTCCATATATACATATATGTCTACAGATATTTATTATGGTAACCCCGCCAATCTGCATTGGAGAAGCGTGGTGGGTTAAAGTTTGGTCCTCCAGAAATTGGAAGGGCCGTGCTCAGCAGTTTTTTCACAGCCCACATATGGACATATGTCAAGTAATATGTCAAAAAAGAAAACAAGTAGACAAGTCCACCCCTGTTCTCGAAGGCTGTATTCACAAGACCTACATTGCCGAACCGCAGGCGCAATCCAACTCAGTTCAGATCCGATCACCTTCTGCATCAGGTCTACGGACAGTACATACCGTATTGAATAATCTAAATAATTAATGTGTCAATTATACCTACTAGACACGATGTGATTTTTCTTAATACGCTCTAGGTGAGTTCATATTGTAATGTTAATTCGGCAAAATATTTTCTTGACATTGTTACTACTTGTTTATTTCGCAGTAAAATCTTTTGTTACTATAACAATGATCGAAAATGTATTATCGTTTCATATGCCATTTACTTACATGACGCCACTGAATACGTTATTCTTCATAGGACAAAGTATCCTTATTTAACAAGATGTCTAAAATATAAACACTATCAATAATTAATTTTAAAATTTTTATAATATATTTTACAAAGTGAAATGCTAATAAGAGTAAAATAAAAGTATACATTTATAAATAATATAGGTATATAAGAGTATGAGAGGGAGGAAGTATACATATCTAAATAGGATAGGTAATATGAACGTATACATTTCTAGATTCAAAATGTGTTTACTTTTAAGTCAGATTTGACATTATTACATATATATGTTAAAATTCATTATGTTTACAAGCAGTAATTCATACTGAGTATCTGAGGTGTACTAGGATATGGTTTCCCGCTCAGTACAAGTAGCAAATATTGATTTCTACAGGAGATAGTGAGATATAAACTACTTGATCAGAAAGGCTTAAAAAACAACTAAGCTTAACGATAACCGTCTTTTTTAGAATAAAGATAGAAACTGTATGATTTTTGGGCAGTTGGAATCGTCGATTACCTACATAAACCTACATAACAACTGTCTTTGGTATTGTGGAAGCTTAGATATATTAATATGTAAATATATTTTTATTGTACACCAAAAACTAAGTCATACAGTAATGAACTATATAATATTTATATACAAAGTGCGGTTATTTCGCTAATAGCGATATCTTCCGACAAAGCTTCCTTGCTCAACGGCCGGCAACTAATAATTTTAGGTTAAAAAAATCACGACAATATAAAAATACCTTTTTAAGTCTAATCCAATATAAGTTAATAAATGAATTTCGATTTAATTTCTTAAAAATAATGTGTAATTTTATAAATGTGTATTTTTTGTAGCAAATATCCGATAATGTTTAAGTTATGCCCGCCCTCCGACTTATTTGTTCAAGTGTTTGTATTTTTGTTTCAGATTCGTCTGTCTCGTTGTGCACGAAACCTATAGCACATTGAATTTGTCCTGGTAAATAAGTATACCTAAATAACCCGGTAAATATATCTTTAAACGGCCCACTTATGTATCATATATTCCACTGCTGGGTATATGAGGCCCAGTAAGGCCTTTTCATTCCTCGAGGAATGGATATAAATCCACCACGCTCGTTTAAAGCGTTTTAGAGAGATATTCAGACTTGGAATCAATATTGCGACTACCGACCATAAACTTTGAAGGACTTTAGCCATTGAGCCAATTAGACACTTTTAACAAAGACACGTGATATGAATATCACGGTATTTTTTGCGTAAGGACGTTTAAAATATTGATGAAAATGATGATGCCACTCAAGTCTTATCATCTAACTTCTACATCTTATTATCTTAAAAGCTTAAGCAGTTCACTGCAAGACGTAGGGAAGATTTGCTCATACACCGTACTGCGCATGCAGATTGGCGTCCACATGTTTAAGTTTCTAATATGTACCTATATATTTTTAGTTTAGGTCAGCAACCAATCGTTAGAATTTCTTTTGCATTAACAGCATAGATATAGGGGTTCAAAAGACAAAGATCTATATCTACTAAGAAGATGTAGTTGGGCTCACATAAATACGTCCACGTAACGCACACAAGTAAATACCGATACAGGGCCGTCTTAAGCATATTCCGCGCCGGCGTGCGGGTAATCAGCCCGCGCCCCTGCTGTTGTAAAAAACGCAATACAATTTTAATCTTTTATTTATTAATTTCTTAAAACTCTGTAATTTACAAAAAATGCACAAACAAAAATCAACATTTTAATATATACTCGTATTAATATTTTATATTTCAATAAAATTTCCAATTTCTAGCATTCGGCGCCCCCTATGACCCAGCGCCCGGGTGCGGTTGCACCCCTTGAAGCGGTACAGGGCTGTCTATACCCCCGGATATAGACAGCCCTGTACCGCTATACACAATGTACTACACAAGTAAATACCGCTAAAATGCACGAGAAGTAGATCATCAATGTATCAATATAGGCATTACACTATACTGTTCAACATTGGGGCTGTTTCTGTTATTTTCACACTTGGAGGATTGGGATTCTCAGATTGTCTTGTAACTCAGGTAGATGCTATCGCCTATCAACTGGCATTTACTCTCATAGTCCCTTCGTACGATATCCAAAGGAAGAAATGTGAAGGCCCTATTCTATACCGAGAAACGTTCCCGAAAATTGCGTAAGCCCGGGCATAAATACAAAAAAATTAAAAAACGATATTTGAATATTGGTGAGTTACAATAGCTTAGAGAGAGGTAAACTATTTCAACATCACAGACAGATATGTCAATTTCATTTTTATTCAATTGCGGTATCTCTACTCGTAAAATTTGTATACAATAAGTAATGATATATTTAATGAACCTCTATTGTATCCATTAATGTCTTGTTTACAAGTAATTAACTACAGACCATGGAAACTATAATCTAAGTCGTTATCACCACTTAAAATTCTATGTTTACTAATTTACTCAGTATCCGTGTTCAACTACTACTTTCTTAATATTTATAAAATTATCACTATAGTACTAATAATAATAACTATTCAAAGGCCGACAACGCATTTACAATGCCTTGAGTGTTGCAAAAGGCTATGGACGGCCTCCACATTTTTTCAAAGGGATAGCTTTGTCTCCCTATCCAATTAAAAAAAGGCTAACAATTATATTTCCTTTCCTTAAGTTTGGAAATTGAATTTCCTTAATAATTGGCACAGGGTTAATAATTGAATTTTCTTTCCTTATGCGTTACGCAGAAAACTAGTCCTTTAACATCTAAGTCCACCAAGGCTAGAAAACTATGGATGGTCATAAGAGGACTACTACTTGTTTATTACACTAAACTAATCTAACCCCAAAACTAAACTAGGACCCAATTTTAACCGAAAGCAGGAAACATAAACAAATAATAATGTAATCACTTTATAGTCAAAGTCACACACTAGAATGGAGGATACATGGAATGTCAACCTGGATGGGATTACAAATATTTAATTTAATGCGATGGATCACCGCATGATGGACACAAGCTTATCTAAAGCAAGCAATCTAGCTCGATCTTCAACTACACATTTTCTGCAAACATAACATTCAGTTTCTACCAGCCGTACTGCACAAATCGTCTTTTCATTCCTCACTACATTTACCGAGACGCGGTAGTAGAGATACTCCACGTCGGTTTTCCGTCAGACTTTTCCAGGCTATTACAAAATGGTGATCAAATAAAAAAAAATTGGATAAAATGCAATGTGCCTATATTGCATAAGACTATCACTAACATTTTCAATAAATGTGATTTGATTGAAAACCCAATTTTAATAAAACAAATAATATAAACAAAATTTAAACATCAATCCCTACTTTTATATCCTGCTAAATATCTTGTGTAAGAATTAATTAATTAAATTTAATTGATTGAATTAATATTTAAAAAAAAACATATTAACATTAAGTGTCATCCACTACAAGTTTAAAAAAGGTATTTGAACTTGAGTGGATGAATAAAGACGTATTTTATTAACGATTGAATTTTTTTTAATTAATTAAATAACGATTGAGATTTTAACTATTATAGATATATAAATATACATAGGGAGAGTGTGAACAAATAGTAGGAATTGAAGTCTTTTCTATTTCTTTTCTTTGAAAAATTTCCACACAATTCAGGCAATTAGCAAGAACACAAAAACTGATGTTAAAAACTTACCTAACAATGAAGACAAATAAATATTGGTACATCTATCATCAGGCAGAAAATTAACCTTTCTTAATTGTATTTGATTAATAAAATAATGTAGCGTAATATTTAATGCTGCTGACAAAACACGCCGTAATTTTATGAGATTTCCTAACGTTAAGCTCAGTGAAAAATTAAAATTACACGAAGACATGCTGAATTCCAAAACATGCTAATTGGTGCAGTAGCGAAATATACATTTTGAATGCTCAGTATGAACGCGGCTTATTTTCTTCTTTACCTAAGAGTGCCTCTCCGATTACCGAAGGTTAGCACATCCTCTTGCTTAGCGATGCGATGCAGTTCGGGAGAACTAGTTTCCCTGCCCCCTTACTAAAATTACATAGCTGAAACATCTGTCTTCGTTAATCAAGTAATTTCAAATGATTGACTTACAGGAGAAGACTGCAGTTCAATTCCACGTGCTGAATACTGTTAAGCGAAGTTGGTTTGTGACCGTCACTAACGGGCAGTGATAAAATAATTTGCTCGTTTTGACGATCGCAAAATGAACTCGCTTGACTATAATCAACTAAATCGACGCCACAAAAGGAGAAGATAACAACAATAAGATCAGGCTATGCATAAGGAAAGACGCTGTCACATATAATTGTTTTCTTTTATCTGTATTCTTGTTTCTTAACTTAAAGGCACATTTAATTCAATTATATCGAACAATTATTAAACAAAACTAAAAAGAATTCAAAAGTAAGGAAACGGTGCATAAGAAAATGATAAAAATGATGAAGTGTATATATATATATATATATAATTTGGTTCTAAAGAGGTTTTATTAAGCTAATTCCAAATTTGAAGCTTTTGTTTTTTTAAATAATCCCTTTTTTAATTTGTTTACTTCTTTTCGCAAGTTTGTAGTTAGAAGGTTATCAGGCAACTAAAACTAACTTCTTGTTGTTTTTAGTACAATAATTAATGTTTGTCGCATCATCCTCCCTGATTGTAACTTAAAACAGATATCTTTGTCTCTATTGTATTGACAGAAGAAGCAATAAGAACTAGTAAAATTATATCGCTGCTGGAAGAGGAATGTAGCCATGTAAATGGTGGTAGATGTTACGTCTCACAGCGGTTAAACCTGTGTCATTCAACCTTCCAAAGTATTTGTCTGCATGGTGAGGACCGACGTTGGCGAGTGTTACGAAGACCAGGGGAATGCTGGAGGACCTGTAATGTTTTGGGCGGGCGTAACTTTCGGCTATCGCACCGAGATAGTATTCATTTAAAATATCATTAATAAACGTACATATATATGTACAATATATAGCTTTATTAGCGTTTTAATAAAACATACATATAAAACTTCGTCTTATTTACTACATTATGATACTTCGTTCTTCCTCATTAATTATGACATCCTTCCGCTGAATCAGTCATGGAGACATCTGGAAAATTTTGAAAGTATTTACTGCGCATTTACGTTTATACTACCTTTATATTGGCTTATTTACCTGCTCAAATAGTAGTTTTTTAACACGAATTGAAATTCAATGACCTCTAGAAAAGTTTCAAGTAGTGTATAGAAAGATCATTCAATTCCAATATAAATTTAATTGAAAAAATATGCATGAGACCTCCTTCTCAAGAGTGCCGTAAGAGTCGATTACACATAACCAAATGACCAGTGACCAGGATTTACTTCAGAAATAAAAAACAAATTGGATTTTTTAATCCGCCTGTTGGGGATTATGAAAAAAACCCTTAGCCTGGGGATTATGAAAAAAATAACAATCCTCCTTTGTCACCTGCGCCTGTGGCAGACCACTACAACATAGACATACTGCCACAAGACGCTCTACCTAGCCCGATCTTCAGCTTCACGCATGCAATTCTTGGTAGCCTTTTCTATTTCGCAACATCTGGTGGGGGGAAACCCACACTGCGTTTGCCAAGAAGCGGTCTTTACTGCAGCACTCGTGTACTCCAGCAGTTAACAGTTAGGAAGATTAATATCCTAAAGTGAACTTTAAACGTCTGTATTAAATGGCCGATTGATTTATATTGAATAAAAAAGACTTTTTTAAAAGAGTGTTTTTCAGTACATACATGTAATGTTAAGAATGTTTTACAGGCTAGTTTATAATACCCAGCAAAACGCGTTCATATCCAGCAGAATCTGTCTCTGCGCGCTATAGTGGGGGTGTGTCTGCGTAATGACGTAATAGCTGAGGACCTCAGGATAGAGAACATCCATGAGTTTGTGTATGTATGGTCCATGTTCGACCAAGCCAACCATGGACCATACCACACAAAATTTTGCTCCTCTCCACTCCACTTTCGCTCGCCCACCTGAGTGACGTCCACTCCTACGCGAAATTCTCCTGTCACCGCCTGGCTCCTGCGAGGGGGGAGGGCCAGCGACGAACCCAACCTAGGAATACGTTCGGCCATATCTCGACGACGCGAAGTCGTAAAAAGACGCCTATAAGCCGCTGGGAACAGCGGCACCTAGGACCCCGTTTAGTTGCTGCGAGAGTAGTGAAGTTCATCCCTAAGATTTGATCCCACACCCCTGCGTGGGGTATGGATGTACCCGTTTCATCGTTTATAATACTATAAGAATCTATAGGTCTACTGATCCTAATAATATATTTATATGTAGGTCTGGTACACTACGATTAATTATCCAATCACACAATAATTGTTTCGTTTCAATTCTATTCTTTGACTATGACAACTATCGGTGAATTTTGCCAGACAGTCATAAGAGTCACACAATTAAATTATGACTCGAAAACAAAAAAAAATTAATTAAAGGGAAATCCCCACACTTTGTTACCGCAACGTAACTTTCAGTTTCATCCCCACGAAATGCATCAATGGTCCAGTCCTACGATATGTTTTCTCCGAAATTTCAATCCACACACTACCATCCATCCATGGAAGCAGCTATTTTTGAAACAATACGACATTGGAACCTTAAAAAAACAAGCCTACTCTTATCTCAAAGGCCGGCAACGCATTTGCAATGCCTATGCTATAGGCGGCGTTGACTGCTTTCTATCAGGCGACACGCTTGCTCGTTTACTCCGCTATTTCATAAAAAAAATAATATAACGACAAAAAATGAATGTATACAGAATATGGAAAAAAGAAAAATCCTTTTTGCCGAAGTTTTTAAGAAAGGCCACGTCAAGAGTACTCATAATCGAAGAGCTTGCATGAACAGAGTGATGAGTGTGGAGGAAGCAAGGAAAGTTTGCCGAGATCGTAGCAGATGGAGATCTATGATCTCTGCATATCCCTACGGGAAACAATATGTATGTATCAGTATTAAATCATTAGATCGATAATATTTTACAACATAAATAATTGAAATCATATTTATTTAACCTAATTATAGCTAAAAGTTGTTTACGTTATCTAATTAGAGAGAATCCAGTGATATTTACTTTTGTAAACATAAAGGACGATCACAACAAAATAATTAGTCTGGACGACAACATTTTTTTTTCTACTCATCGATAATGAGACTCGTTGGTATTTCCTTTACTATAAAATGTTAGCTTTTTACAATAGTTCATCAGTTGTGAACTTGACATCACATAGTGAATTACTACTTCTTTCTCAGGCATGTTCTAAATTAGTGTGTAAAATTGTAGTGATTAAAATTAGTTTGTGCTGATTATTAATTCACGAAGTATCTTTTCGATTGAGAAAACGTTGAACTTGCGTGAAGACAACTCTGAAAACCTTTACTAACAAAATAAAATAAATCTACAATAGTCATACGCTTTATAGTGTAACATAGTTTATTTGCCATTTTTTAAACAGATCAAGCTCCGAACAATGAAGAAGTTAGCACAGATTAGATACAAAAATAAGTAGATTTCATTCGGTTATGTTAAACGTGTACAAACCGTCTGATGTGTACTTATAATTGCGTTTCAATCAAGCAACCTGAAATAACGACTGTGTTATACAGAGAGCCCCGTACAGAATGTCTTTCGTGTGTTTAAGTAGATTTTACTCGGCTTTTATAACATCAAAGTCGTGCAATATCTACTTGATTTCACGTCAAGATTACCGATATAACATTATGTGTTCTACGTAAATATTACTTACGAGTAAGTATGTATATGATTTAATTTATATGAATTTATACTGTATTTTTGTATGTGTCTTTATATATTATTTTTATTAGTATGTATATTACGTATTTAAATTTATCAGTTTCACCCGCACGTTGACTAGAAAAGAATGCCTATTGACATTAAGTCCGGACTCGGAATAAATATTTATAAATCCATATATATATATATATATATATATATATATATATATATATATATATATATATATATATATATATATATATATATATATATATATATATATATATATATATACATACATGTATATATATATTCCAATGCGGGAATCGAACCTGCGGCCATTGACTCCTTGGCCGGAGGGCCCCGGCACTGAGCCAATCGGTCGTAAAATCGGTGTTTTAGTCAATGTAAACAGAAATCCGTGTGAAAATGGCTTATAAGTCAGTATGGCATATTAATCATATTCATAATTATATTTAAATATATACTTATAACGAATAAGAAGTATCTTCGTCAACAAACATATTTCATAGACATTAATATATATTAGTTTAAATCGAAGTTAAACTGACTTCTGAGTCAAAGGAGAGACAACATTTTTATATGTATTCCTACATTCAGTAATCACTGGTTCGATGTCACAATGTCCTATCTGCATTGGACAAGCGTGGTGGGTTAATGGCCAATACCTTAGAAATCGAGAGATTCTGTACCCAATAGTGGGACATATTTTTTATAGCCCAAAATAAAATATGCTTGCCAATTTTTGAAGGAACAGATATTGACCTACCAAGCTTGTCTAATGCGGATTAACGGGTCAAACAGACTCGGAATAAATAGCTGTAAACTTTATATATATTTATTCCAATACGGGGATCGAACCTGAAACCACTATCTCCATAGGCGGCAGTCCCGCCAATAAGCCAATGGAGCGTCGTGTGACATATAAGCTGTTAAAAAATGTTTACTTTACTATAAAAATATTTTGATAACCTATAACTGCAGCAAAGAAGATTTCTAATATTGTTCTAATGCACTGCAATTTCTGCTTTGATCTTTTTATGTGTATTATTGAAAATGTGTTTTTCAGATACATATGGCATGCCTTTAAGTAGGATTTGTCCGACTAGTACTAGAGTTTAATCGGGCTTCTCCTATTTATACGAATGTCGAAAGTGACCACAAAAATTATTGTCTTTCATTGTTATCGCAATATTTATATCTTTTAATCTATAAATTATATTTTTGCTGTCATGTTTGTGAATAAAATATATTGTGCACATCGTTCTTGTAATGATATTATGTTTATTTTCAGCTTATATAGTGTTTTATAAATATACACCACTATTTTAAGGTATTAAAAAAAATTCGGCCAAATTTTTTTGTAACAAAGCGGGCAAAGGAGCCAATGAATCACATATTTATAGAACGTAGTTTTCAATAAAAAATATTCAAAAAATAAAATTTCTAGAAACTCGGCATAAAATTACGCATATAATACTTACTAAGAAACAAATACCGGATATGTACCTTCCGTTCATCAATAAAAGCACTAATATGCGAAAGGTTGTCACTCATTGAGGTAATTGCGCAATGATACAGAGTAACAAATAACAGATAATTAGAGATATAAATAAATCCAGCTTTTGACCAAAAATTTAAGAGATAATTTTTTGATATGAACTAGCTTCTTTAAGATTATGTTCAGTAATAGCAAAAGATTATTTTCAAGTAATTAAAAAATAGTGGTTTATAATTGTAAACAAAGGTTGTTTATATAATATTTGTTGTGGCCGTAAGTAGATTTTGTTTTACTTTGTATTTAAAATCATAAGTATTACAATTTCTAGTTATGTCTACGCCAAACTATATTCACCGAAAATCAAGAAAATTTTCAAGAAGACATGAGAAGAGAAACGCAACACAAGGCTTCAAAATTAAACGCGTTGTCGTACACATAAGTAGATTTTGTATGCCTTTTTATTATTATAAGTCATACTTAGTCTTCTTTATATGTACGCCAATAAGGTTAGAACGATTTTAAAAATATTCACATTTAATTGATTTATATTTATTTGGTCACTGTCTTAAGTACGTTTCGACCGGCTATTTAAGACTAACAGCCCTTTGATACTTACTTGAAATAATGTCTAACATTGCTACAGATTGTTTTCGTCTCCGTCTGCAAAAAATCTGATCTTCAGAAAATTTTTAGAATGTTCAGAAAGCTTTGTGGATGGGATTGCCATGTATAAAATCAATAAACGAGCATAGAAAAAGTGTGAAACACAGATTTTTCACTTTCTCAAATATTTTTAAGCTATTGTAATTTTCAATCTCTATTTATATGAATTTTATTTTATTAAGTTGTCTTTTATAAGAATTAAAATAAAAACTGATGTACTTTATTGCCTGTATATAGAACGTTTTATCCCATAACTTCGTTTCTTTTACAAATTAAACTATCAAACTAGAACAAATCCAAGGAAACCGGAACAGATGGTAACTCCATTCATATTGTTAATAATTAATATGGAAAAATTAACTTAATGTTTCGTACTTTGAATTTACTTGTATAAAAAAATTATAACAATAAACATTCTTAGAGACATTCTTAGTCTGCTTTTCTTTTAATAGTAAACTTGTATTTCAGAGCAACATTTTTTTACATAAAAGAAATGTTATTATTTCATTTATCCATTTATGTAAAAACAAAAATGTCAATTACATTTATTAAAAGTTTCTTTAACAAATAAAATGATATTTAAAAAACCAAAAAAAAAACTTTTATTTTAATCCAATTAATTCCAAATATGAAACTTTTGTTTTTTTAAAAAAATAAGCCTTTTTTATTTTGTGACTTTTTTACTTACTCTTCGCGGATTTGTTATAAAAGGGTTATCAGGCAACTAAAACTAACTTTTAATTATTTTTAGTAAAATAATTTATGTTTTAAGTCACAGTGGCAGGATGATCCTGAACAAAAATCTTTGTGTCTATTGTAAGGGCAGAAAAAGCAATAAGATCTAGTAAAATTATAGCCCTGCTGGAAGCCAATGTTACGTCTCAAAACGATTAAACGTGAGTCGTTCAACCGTCCAAAGAACCTGGATATACCAAGAGACAAGTTCCGTTCAGAGAAGGCAAAGTTCTTGGAGAAAACGTTGCACAAAACCACAAGACGACCGCTTTTTAGGGACTCAAGCGCTGAGGAAACGCAAATTCAGTTACATAGACCTCAAAAGAAACCTTGAAGAGGTACAAGGAGCACAAGTTAGGCTATGAACCGTAAAGAGCTTAGCTGCTGATACATGCGATCGACGACCAGCACGACGTAGATGCCTATATGCAAAAGGTCGGTATTCGTCGATTGGACTGAGCACCGACCGTCACTCCATTGAGCACGTCTAAGACCTCCTAAAAAAGCGAGTACGATCTGTCCTACCACCTCCACAAAGCATCAAGGAGCTTAAACGTGTGATCTCGGCTGAGTGGGAACACATTCCACAGGACATCAACAAAAGCCTGGTGGAAAGCATGCCAAGACGATTACATGCCGTAATTACTGCAAAGGAAGAACATCCCTGTTATTTAACTTATTTCTTTAATATCTTTTTTTTAAAGTAAGAAAAATACTCACAGCCTTAATTTCACTATACCCGTACATGTCCATTTTCACACGGATTTCTGTTTACATTGACTAAAACACCGATTCTAGCGTTTAAGTGTTAAAAAAATTCTAAAAAAGAAATTCCTAGTTGTCTAAGCTTTTTATCCATTGTACAGCCAATGACGGTAAGGTCCTGCTTTTTATTACAAAAGAGTTTATAAATATATTTTAAACCACAAAAATATACACAACTAGTTTAACAACATAGTACAATTATATCACAAAAGCCTGATCTACAATGAAATAAGCTCGCTCAATGCGTCTGTGAGTTGATTTAACCCCATTAGGATCGGTGCACACTAAGTGATTACTTCCTTATTGGTGATCGTCTACCGCCTTTATGATTTCATGCAATCATACACTAAAATATACATAGACTACTAATGTAAGAGGTACATTGCAGAAGTTATATTATATTTTATATTATATTATAAACAAAATTATGCAAAAGAAAATTAATTTTATATCGATGTTTATCAAAAAAAAAAGACAGGAAATTGCGTTTAGCGTGACGCTTACACATAAGATAAAATAATTTATTAAACAATAATTCCTACCAAACCTACCAAATCATAGTTATAATAATTTAATTTATGACACAATAATTGGCGAAAGCGTTGAGTATCCCTCTTGTGGCTGATAACATGTCAAGCGGTCTTAATTGAATTTAATTCACTTAGAGAATATGCTATTACACTTCCAACGGAAGCCACGCAACGAGGAAGTTCCGTTCCAATGAAATCTCAAATCTATTTGTCATGGACTGACCCCTCTGATCACAACTGTAAATCGACACCTATAATGTAGTATAGTAGTAAATTGAAAAAATATTCAAACTAAATCAAATTCTTTATTTCTTCAACATATTAAATTACCTTTCATTTCCCAATCATCAGTCTATTAGCAATCAAGCATCTACCACCGTTCCGTTATGATGTTGACCTGAGCGGAAAATATACAACAAAACTCCTGTCACCCTCTTTTATTTTTTCCAACTTACATTACAGCATAAATAAACTAGCTATGTCTATAATTAAATTAAAAGGAAGAAAAAATTAAAAACTTGACCAAATCGGCTTCTGCAAGCAGACACAAACGAAACAAAACATAAATCTTCGAAAGTATGTATTTTTTTTTCGATTACACACTTGTTACGTTTTAATACATACTTACTTTCGACTTTATCGAAAGTAAGTATGTATTAAAATGTAACAAGAGTAATTCGATTTAAATATCAAAAAGTTTTATTCAAGCTTTCTAACTTTAAAAACTTTTGAGCAATGTAAACACAATTTAATATATGTTTAACTTGTTGGTGGTAAAACTATCACAGACAAATATCTCTTAGAAGGTGAATTTAATTTGTGTTTATTACTAGGCAACCTAATTTAATAATCTGTGCAATAAACATTTATACCTGTATAACATATTTATAGGACTTTTCCCGCTAACTTACATCAGTGACGTCATATTTTTATTTCATTTCCATAATCTTATATTATTATCAGTTATATTGTTTAATTGTGGTGGCCTATTATGCAATATAGTTCGATTAAGGCGTTTAAGTTAAGTGATATGAAATAAATGCGTCGATCGTAACTTTTTAAGTTGACTGAAATAGTCCATAAAAAGTTTTGATAAAATAGCCACTATTTTATCAAGACGTAACGTAATAAGCTGACTTGTTACATTTCAAGAGATTGGATGTTATTATATTTTACTTGACACTGGCATAATAGTTATAGCTTATTGCCATAATAAACATATTTATACAATTACTAACATAAAAACTAAATAAAGTTTTAAAATTTAATATTTAAATAGTATGAAATTATATGTTATGTGCATCAAACCATCATTTACCCCTAAAAACCATTGTATCCACTAATTTCTTTCATTATGTCTTGAGAATAAAAATTTATTTACATACAATCATCAATAATAAAAGCTGGATAAGGTTAGTAATGATTTTATATTAAAAAGTGACATTTAATAAAAAGAAAAAACTTGTCAAGTGTTTTCTTATAAAATTAACGTATGTGCGTATTATACATATCTTTGTTATCAATGTGAATGAAGTATTTTCCTTGTAGGTACTAACATAATCACATCTGCCGGCTTCAATGAGGTATTCTGGTCTGGAGCTGTTGAATTAACAAATTAGATTCAATTACATCAGGGTGATCGCGCGTTCTGTCGTGTGCCGTATCTACGTGGGTTGGGATATAGGGAGACATCTGTGTCAAAGGCCAAACGCATCAATGAAGTCATAGAAGTTATTTTGTAAAAATTACCGTATTTTTCGGACTATAAGACGCACTAGATCCACACGATCAGATGATCATATACACATTAAATTTATAAAATATATTTTTAGATAAATATATTTTAATGTTATTTTCGGACCATAAGACGCACTTTAAAAAGGTGTATTTTGTAGTCCGAAAATAAGGTAAATTTTTTAAAGATTTATAAAAGTAATTTAAACGAAGCGCACCAAATCCTATATAAGCCAAGCCTAATACCAGGTATTGACGATCATAGACATAGAGTGTAGGTAAATCGTATATTTCCTCGTTTGTCTTGAGATAACTTGCGTCATAATTGACGATTTATTGGAAAATATATTTCGAAGCATCCAAAATTGGGCTGCTTGTGTATCAAAGCACTTTTTGAAGAAGACGTAAGTAGACGTAGCTGGACGTAGGTATTATAGTAAAATAAAGGGAGGGAATAAGAGGAGTATTGAAAGGATTCATGATGCAGTGTCCACTCCAGCATTTGCCTACTCCAACAGTTGTTGGAGTTTGGAGTTGACAAGTATCCCATAATCGTGACTAGCCCATTATCACTTTAGTATTCTAGCTCAACTGGCTGTGACAATGATCCGCAATCGACCCTTCTCAATTCAAATTACATCTACCCTTCCTTTTAAAATGCCTTAATCGACATCAATCGATTATTAAGCCTCGATTATACCAGGATACACCTCATATAAGAGAAAATGAGATAACAAGGAGCGATACCCAAATATTTAATTACAATTGAAAAACGCCAAGCCAAGCAGCCAACCAATATTATATTTATATATAAAAATTTTTATTTTTTGTTTTCATCTTACAACCCAATTAAACTAATTAGTTAAATAAATTAAATAGTGATTACTAAACATGTCGTTAATCAATTTTGTTTTGATTAAAATCAAATCTAGCAATTTGAGAACTATAAAATGATAATTAACTATAAATTAAACTGTTAATATAATTGTAAATAACGTATAATTAAAAGTTATTGCTATTATATTACTTAATATTTTTTAAACTAATAATTTATTTAATAATTCTCGATTGAGTACAATTAAAAAGTATTGCTACCATATTTTATTGGAAATAGACTCATTTGATACACACTGTTTGCCAATTGACGACAGCACGCTATGCAGGCAGATCAGCAAACGCAAGGCCAGACACCTTCCACAAGTAATGCTGCTTCTCATCACTGCAAGCTACACATCTCAAGCTCAAAATCATTCGTTTCTTGAATTTTTAATTTTCTGCGTCAAGTGATAGTTTTTTTATTTTATTACCGCGTTCTGTACAATGAGTGCAGGGATTCAAAGGCCCAATTACTCTCTTCTTCCTTTATTTCCTTCTCCTCCTCCCATTATTTTCTTCCCCTGACTTTTTTATCCTTTTTTATATAGGGAGGCAAACGAGTAAGCGTATCACCTGATGTTAAGTAATCAACGCCACCCATAGACTGCAACACTTTGAGCATCACAAATGCATTGCTGGCCTTTAAGATATGAGTAGGCTTGTTCACTATTCAAATTCTTATCCTAAGGTAGGTGACGTATATGAAGTGCCCATAGTACTGCATATGATTATTACTTACCATGCGTTGATTGCTTACCATCAAATGCGATTGGTAAGCGAGCTCTGGGTGCTCGCTTACCTATCGCTTCAAAAAAACAATTTATGTTTCTTTTTTGTGTAAGTGGATAATATGTAAACAAGAAGCTTATAAAAGCTTTAGTAAACTGAATGCAACGAGAGTCCCACACCACCCCGCTCATTCAATGAAATAAGTAGATAATGTGGGCACCACTATTTAAAGCTAATCAAACTTAGTTAAGGAGCAGTCAATACCCGCGCGCCGATGATGCGGGACGTATGGCCGCCGTGTTGGTCCCGCAGTTTAAATAATAAACTTTGTACGCGCCGGTCGGAACGGATGTGCTCAGTTACATGTTAACCAGTGACAATTGCCTTGGATATAATTAAAAAAAATTAAATTAAAAAGTAAGGTAAGTTTTCTTCAATAAACACGAATCGGGCAACAATACTTATTAAAATTTCTGTTACATATATATCACTGAAACAAATTTTAACTATTTCATCCCGTATTTGACTAATTTAAGGAATCTTCCATGAACGAAAAAAATGTAGAAGGATAAAACATACATACCATTCAAGTTTATTACCATTACCAGCCATTACTCCGCACGCATGACGCTATGCCACTATTTAGAGCAGTAGCAGACACATCATAATGTGAATCATTAATCAATTCCTCGCTAAGTGTTATGAATTCCTTAACGAACGTGCTAATTTTGATGTTTGTTTTTAATTATTTAGTTTATATACGTTGTAGTGCTTAATTTAAAATTGTTGTCGTAAATCAATGAAAGAAAAACAAGTATTAGGTAAAAGTAAATTTTATTTTCTTTTAATCCTTAAAATAATGAATGTTCATTTCTAAATAATAAATTAAAGTTCGTTTACTACCTAACTCTAAGCTGTAAGTATTTAGTAATATTAATTTTATTTAATATATTATCAATGTAGGTGGCATCTTGCTTAAGGGTATATAATAAGATGGGTAATTGTATTCATAAAAATCATTTATTATTGTAAACTGACAGGGTTTGTAAATAACATATAATAATTAAAGTTATACTGTACTGTTTTAAGAGAATTTTGACAATGAACAAGCAAGTTAAAAGAAAAGCTGCTCTGTTTACAGGGCGTTAATAAGATAAAGCGGGGTGGCAACCCGACCGTAGATAATAAAGGGCAAAAGTTAAAGATGTGTATTATAAAGAGCCACTGATAGCACTAACGCGACAGTGTGATGAACTTGGAGCAAAGTAAACAGTACTGCTATTATTATACTGCTCCAATATATACGGTTATTGTTTAGACTTCGCCTTAAACAGTTATCATAGTTTGACACTATTTATATTTAAATGGATGGAAATATTTGAAACAACAGCACGCTTTTTGTGTTGTGTTGTGTCTCAAATAAGTTAAACACGTTTCTCTAAATGCAGTAATAGTTTATATAGCAGTAACATATAACAGTTTATGAACAAGGTTGCATTAAAAGCGAAGCTGTTACTTAAGATTTCGCCCTCGAAATTAATAAAATTTAATAATAGCTTAAACTATTCTGCATATTTATTTTCTCGGTACATCTCTGATAATCATCAACCCACATGAAAAGATATAGAAATTTAAAATGCTGTTTTTTTGTAACTTGTAAATAAGTACACATGCTAAGAGAACGGTAGATATTATTACAGCAAAATACATATACACTACAAATGTATCAACATGTATTGACAAATATATTTATCAATAGGTACATACTTTAACAAAAATATAATAATTTAATCAAAACATAGAGTAGTTTATCAAAAACAATTTAACAAATATTATTTTTACCACATTTTTATATCAGCATATAAACGATTTAATACACGCTTAAGTGTTTATTCACCTACATTACTATAAGGTGTGATAAGCGCAATGAAAAACTTATATTTGTATTATTAATTTTATTTTTTCTGATGAGTTGATGACCCAAACAGTGCAGTGGCCATGTATCTGCTTCCCGAGGCAAAAGTCGATGGTTCAATTACCGTATCAGGAAAAATATCTGTATGGTATTCAAATAATTATTATGTATCTGGATGTTTGTGCAAGCCATTTGTGTATTTTTAATGGCACCTATGACAGGTAATCACAGTGTAGAACTATGAGTGGGTCTCGTTTTTGAGAAGCGTTATTTTGTTTTATAAATGTAGTACAGGTTGGAAGTAAAAGTTACAAGAGAACTATTTTAATTTACAATTATTATAGCCGAAGATTGGGCTGAGTAAGAACTGTCGTAACTGATAATGATAATGTAAAAAGTTAATATCACAAAGGGCGTGCCCGAGGAAATTTTGACTGTCGAGTCTATATCTATATACTCTAATCGTATCAAGTTTTCGTATATAATAAATTTTGATGCAATTGCAGATTAAAAAATTAGAAAATTCACAAGTTGATGTTTTTCATATTTTACGTTTTTACTATTTACTCTGTCATACTTATACCAAAGTAAATACCCATGGATGCAAAATAAAGGAAAATATAATTCGAAACTAAAAAAAAATAAAACTTCAGTACAAGCGTATTTTGAAGTTCTTGAGGAGGTTAAGAAAACAGCTTAGTAATTTCGATTTTAACCTCAAGCTTTAGTAATAATCCTATTATTTTTAAATAAGATCAATGTTAGAGTTAAACCCACTACCTAAGACCGGATGCGTCACGCTTACAAATTGAGCTATTGCTGATTTAATATATATACACAGGAAAAAAAATGCAAAAATAAATTTAAAACCATATTAATAAATATTCGCAATCGGTAAATAAGGGAAGGTACATTCGGCAAAAAATATTAGGAATATAAAAAACCAAAAGAAAAAATACGAACGATATACGACCTATTTTCGCGTGAAAGTTACTGGCTGAAACGTAATTCGTGGCGGCAAAGCAATTAATATTTTTTGTACTATCATATGTTGAATTACGAACTCGCGGCGAGCGCTCCCGAAAACGTTCGCTGGTCATTCATCCCGTTACCATATGGGGGATCACGGAGAGATCGAAACATTGTTGTATAGAACTGACACGTGCATTATTTGCATATATTAATGTGCGAGAATGGTATTTATGGTTTAAATTGCTTGTTATGAATAAAATATCAAATATAAGATGTTTTTCTTACTTTTATTTAGATAGTATATTAAAACTAGTGGTTGCTCAGGCTGTAATTTCTAACGTAAGCCATTAATATTTTTATTTCATCTTTTTAGACACCTTTTTCTTATTAACTTTAACTAAGTATGTCAAATCTAACATTCCCCCGCGCAATGTACTTAAAAATAGGTACAAAGTTATTTATTCACATTAGAATATATAGATATTCTATATCCTAAATAATATTATCTATCTAGAAGAATAGATCAAAAATTAAGATTATATATTTATATATAAAAGGTATTAAATTTATAAGTTTTATGACATTTTAATTTTACATGAATATAATGATTTATGTTTTTAATAATAATTGACGAACCAATTGGAGCCAGCTCTCTACGCTTTTTGAGTACATAAAGGTACATAATTTTTTTTTTAATAAATGTATTGCATTAATAAAATATACAGTGCAGTTCACACGTACTAAAACCTGATATATTTAAAACGGTAATTATTATAACCGTCTTGAATAGTTTACAAAAATATTATATTATTTTTACTAATATTAATTGCCCTAACATTACTTCCACGTCCTCTCCCATTATTCAATCTTACTCTAGGTAGATAAGGCATAAACAACTTGCTGTTTCCGATGTCTATGGAAGGCCGTGATTAATTACAAATAGATGACACGCTTGCTAATAGTCTTACTTTTTTAAAAATAGCATAGTTTGATATTGGTGTATCTAAAATACCTAGATAGATATTCATTGTTTTGTTACATGCCCTACGCGAAATAAAGAAGTAACTAAACAATGTAAGTTGTTTAATATATAACCTAATTTATCTTCCATCAACGCGTCGTTCAACATTAATTGTGTAGTTGAATCTAAAAACTTTAGAGTGACATGGGCTATAAAGCTGTTTAAATTTGAAATGTGATAACGTTACTTACGGCAACAGCAATTGAATGCGGGTTGAGTGGTGATATAAGATATTTTAGCGTCGTATTAAAAATATTTTAGCAAGCCACTGCCATCATATTTTTATCGATTATTTTATTTTTATCGATATTATAACGATTTGCATATAAAATATAAATCATATTGATTTTTTGTACTGTAGGAATGTTTCAACCAAAAATATTTCGCAAAATTGTTAAAATGTCTAAATTATTGGCGATTCTGTTGTCTGTGCAATGAATGAGCCAGCTGGACCAGAGCAGCAGTCTCACAGAACATTTACGCAAAATCGACTACTCGAGTAAAAGCTTTGCTACGGCGTTTCGTGCGGTAAGCGTTTAAAGTCGAAGGTTTAACTCCTTTCCCCTTCTTTAATTTCCCCCTTTAGTATTTACATCTTTCCTTTAGGATAAACAACGCTTTTATAGTCGCTACTATGGCATTGTAGAAATCCATGGGCTGTAGTGATAACTTACCTTCAGGTTACACACATGCTCGTTTGCCATCCTTTTCCAATAAACAAAGAAATTAAACATGTGCGTAGTTCATACGCGGTATAAGTGAAACACCTATAGATGTATGTATGTTTGTTTCTTTTTAGTATCGATTTTTATTTCACCGAATTTCAAATCTCAACGGCGCAAAAGGAGTTTTCACCTCCTGATTTTTCCTTCCTCAAAAATTGGTATTAACACGTAATATTTAACTTTCAAAATCTTATCCACCCATAACAGTTTAACAAATTACAATTTGTCGAAATTGCTCGAAGTGATTGCTTCCAAGCCGGATACTGGCAGTTCTAGTTATTATGTCGTCTGTGGTCGCGGATGCGAGCAATTGAACAATTAAGCTGAAGAAGCTTCGCGTTATGAAGGGCTGTATGGAATATTTTACATGAGAACTTTCAAACATATTAAGAGATCACATGTGAAACAGACAATATAATAATCACATTATAATGCAATAAAAGTTTACAATGATGTTTATTCGTGACTCACGCTGCATGTAAATAAGTGAAAAAACATAAATATTAACGTAGTTGTATAATATTAAAAATAAACGATTAAAGGACGAAATAAAGAAAATATTATATTTGTGTACTACTTTGTATTACAAAAATGATCTCACTCAGAAAGTGATTTGGAAAAATCTCTCAACGCTGAACTTCATTTTATCGGTTAGAATCCACTTATCGTCACGCGTAACAGTTTGACCCCAAATTATTTTTTTTTCTCAACAATCTGATTTATAATTGTCTGACTGTTGTTTATGAATAATTGTTTAAGTTCACGTTAACACAGTTGTACTTTATTGAAATAAATTTCACTAACGTCTTTATTTTTTTAATGTTTTTTTTTATGGGATAGGAAGGTAAACGAGCAGGCGTGTCACCTGATGGAAAGAAATCAACGCCGCCCATAGACATCCGCAGCGCCATAGGCAGTGCGGAAGCGTTGCTGACCTTTAAGGAAAGTGTCATTATGAGAGTGGGGAGAGGGGAAGGGTTTTGGGCCTCCGGAAGTCTCGCTTACCATACGAAGTGCGGTAGCTAAGCTACCACTTAGTTCTATCTATTAGGATCGTTTGTATGATTACATTTTTCAGAACGACATCAATTAAATCAATAACTCTGAATTCTAGATTTTATTTAGCAATTCATTCATAATTGCAAATAAAAGACAAGAAGATAATATCTATTTATTTTTTAAGAAACGTAATTTTAAACACTGAAGAAAAATAAACATCTCATATTTGTCATGTGTGAAGTTTGCATGTGCTTTTCAAGTACATATGTTTCAATAAAAGTAATTAATAAAAAACATATCTTTGAGCATCCAATTTTGAACGAATAAAATAATTGGATAAAATAATGATGAGAAGCGAAACTAGGATTCTAGAACTATAGAAAAGCAATATATATCGTACTCTAGTCCATCCACTGAAGTGGAATATTTCCAAGAAAGCTTCCAACGTTTTAGACTTTTCGTTTCTTATAGACGACTTTATTCTTTGATACTAGTGAGGTGGGCTTAACGCTATAAGAGATAAGAATAATGAGGAAAATAATATTAATTACGACGCTAAATGACACTTAAGACGTTCAAATTTTTTTCATGTCCTCGTATTAATATTATGAGTAATGTATTTTATATTATTATTAGGATTATAAACCCTAATAATAATGTTATTTTTATAGTGTTTTTATAATAATATTGTTATTAATAGAGAATTGTGTGTAATAGGATTAATCATAATAAATACCAATTTATAAAGAAAAACTTTTCTTACTTATGTTTAAAGATAAAGGATTTATACTTATATTCATTTGCACAGGATTATTGAGTCATATTAATACGCAGCTACAATAACGACGCAATTAAGAATTGTAGAATTATTTTAATTAATGAACAGAATAGTTTAGTTAATTAACATTCATTTCTTTCACTTCATCTCCTAACTGCATAGGAGCGTTTACTTGAAAATATAAAACAATCTTCAATCTCCAATTCTATCCCAATCGTGGAGATTACGACGATGATTTTTTTTTATTTTTTTTATATATTCACGCCTATGCCCCGCAGGGGTTGGCAGTGACCACAGAGCTCCATCCGGTGCCATTCATCGCAGCGAAACAGCTCGTCATTGGTCGCTTTTCGCCCTCGTGAGAATCAGGACGTGACGGGTGGCGAACCACGTCGCCGTCATTTTTCGACAAATTAGGTATATTGAATTCGTCTTAGTGAATCCCACGAGCCGCAAGGGAGGATGGAGGTTAGCCCCAGCAGAGCCCTGCATGCTGAGGTAAGGCACCATAGTAGGGGGAACCCGACCCCGGGACGATCAGCACGCTTGCGACTAGGCTCACCCCTAGCCACGCATCCATTGGCACGGCAGACTGTGGATTGGCGGAGGCAAGGGAAAGGATAGAGAAGAAAGGAAGGGGCAGGAAAGGAAATGCGGATTGGGGGGTTACCAGACTCGGAATAAATATTTATAAATCCATATAAATATTTATTCCGATGCGGGAATCGAACCCGCGACCATTGACTCCGCGGACGGAGGGCCCTGCCACTGAGCCAATCGGTCGTCTGACGACGATGATTAATACAATATATTTTTGATAACATAAGGTCATATTAGATATATGTTCAATTTTACATTTTTGAAGAAAGGAGATTGGAAGAGATATTTCTTTTAGGAGATAGTCTACTTAAATACTCTTATAGAGAAAGGAAACCTTTTGGAATGTCAATCAAAAACGACATAATTCCTTGTTTTTGTAAGCTGAATCTGACTCATTCGCATGCACAAATAATTGGTTCACTCACATATTTACGAGTGCATCGTTTGGTATACAGACTCAATAACGCCATCCATTCGATAAAACGTTATACCCGTAAAATGCGACTAAAGCATTTCTGCCTCCGATTGGTCTCTTAATATTAATACTATGTGAAGACAGTAGCGTTCATTTATAAAATTTACGACGTATAGGACGAAAAAAGCTACAATTACGAATCCACTAAAATCGGAACATGTTTTTGTGTAAATGTAAATATTTTATTGTGAGCCAGTGATTAGTATTAAGGATATCATCAACATCGTCAACTGAAGTCAGTCGACAGCTGTCGCCATTGTCTCTGCCAGCCGCCTTATCATCCGTCTATATAGCCGGGGGACATCCCACACTACGTTTGCGGAGACTCGGTTTCCACTCTAGCACTGTAATTTCAACGATTCTCGGTTTCTCCGACAAACATAATATACACGTTTATGTACCATTACCACTTTAGTTGAAATTTAGCTGACTCGAAGAGTTATGTCGGTGCCTATACTATTTTAAGGTTAAACTCTCTTATTCTAACAATATATTGAATTTATTTGGTTAAGTAATCAATATTTGACTCTGTGGTACCGAACTTTGTGAGCAACGTCACGTAAAAATATTACTTTTCATAGCCACAACATTTCTACTTTAAAGAAATTGTGATAAAAAGAAGTTCTATAAATTTTAGTTTGTGGTTATCATCATATATCAGGTTTCATACATCAGGCGATGTATGAAAAAGGTCTGTGACACTGGCGATGTTAATAATGTGATTTCAACGAGGATAATTTGTCCTCTGCAACCATAAAGGTTATTTTTATATCGTATTGAAAACAATTTTCATTTGTCACTTTGCACATAAAACTATATGCATACAAATATCAAATAAATTTAATCTAGATACAATAAATGCCTATAGATAATTGTAATGTTATCTATATTATATATATTTAGAACTAAAATTATTAAACAAAAACCATTTTGGATAGGACAGATTAAGGCTTTTTTAAATATTATATTGAAAGCCATTAATTCAAATGAATGAATGAAATAATTCACGCTCATAGTCCTTCTTTAGGATAACCTTAACCTTAACCTAGGTTGTGGCTAGAAATATAAATACACAAATAACAAGGAAGAATTATAAATACACAAAGGATAAGGACCCAGTCTCAGAATAATTAGCTATAGGCCAAATGACAGCTAACAATTATTTACTGCGTCATTTAGATTATCATAATAATAGACAAGAATGACGATGACAACGTATAATGATAAAGAACGAGTATCATTCATTAACAGTGTGAAAGGATCTGTAAGTATCCACAATAATTAAAAATATCATTTGTATATTAAGTGTACAGGCAAATACAACGAGCATTAATGTTAATTGAATTTGTCTGTGCACTTAATTATTATTTGTATTAATAAAGAATATGAAAAATTTTTGCACTAATAGAAAGCGTTCCTAATTAACAGGTGAGATCTTATTTAACAGACTATATAAAATTGAAGATAACGCTTATCAAGACTCAAAGAAGAAAGAAGCAAACTAAATCTTGTTACTAAGTACTAGTGCCGCAGGAGTGCTTTGCGTTTCACATCTCCTGCTGCTTAAGTGCTTATCAATGAGTATTTAGTGTCACGACTGCAAGAACGAACCAAGGAAGAAATGAATTAATTGCCGTCTGTTAAACCAGTATCATCCTATAGTGGCTGTGTCCTCCGGGATATTCTCTGTCATTTTTTTAAAGACTAGAAATGTTTAGTTATTACTAGAATTTTTGTTAACTATTCTAAACTAATAGTGCGTTTATTAGAAAATATAGTTCACATCATGGAATGAACATAATGGAAGAATCGATTTCGCATCAGATCATACATGCAATTCCTTACAAACTGTAAAATATATTGCTATAAAAAATGTATAATGCTACGTGATCTAAAGACACAGCTGAAGTCTATCTTGCTTGAAGTATATCATGCTCTATCTTGTCTCTGCCCTGTGAGTCATGCATTCATTTTATACAAGTTATAACTCAATCGAATGCAAATAAAAATAAATGATAATAGCTTGTCATTTTATTGTAATAGTCTGAAAGAAAGCAGTTTTCGCAAGCGTGTTCATCCACAGTAAATAACCCTCATCAAACTGTTTAATCAAAAACCAGGTACATTGCACCGATATCTTAGGATTTGTTGGGAAAGATTTATTTACCGCAACTTATAATATTATAATAGGACTGATAAGATATTGGTTGAATATTTTAGTTAATATTTAAGTTAATAAGGAGAAATACGACGGATCTCAAAACTAAAACTAATCCTGTGTCTATGATTCTATGTATATATTCCTCTAACTATTTATTCATCAGTTGCATTTTATAACAAACTAATGCACATGAAGCCAAATAACAATAATTATGCTAAATTCGTCTTTTACTTTACATGGTATTGACCTCTTATCAATAACACTGACAATGGGATAAAACGGGCCGACACATCGTATATTGGATATAAGTATGATATAAATTGATACCAAAGGACATTTTATTGGTCCTTTGTATTTCAAATTACTTCAAGTAGTTAAACTCATTGCATACTGAATAGAAAATTGCATGCAACAAACGTCAGCAATAGGTCTCAACGACAAAATTGCTCGAAATCTATTCATAACGACAAATATCCGTTGCGTAGACAATTTATCATTCTGTTGTGGGTATATGACCAGCGTGTGTTGACCTTATAGCACGACGTAGATAGATATTTTAATTCTTTAACGCCTTACGAATCGCAGTAGTTCAAGTTGCGATGGTCTCATAGCCCGTATATGCCACTTAACTCAATAAAACTCCCCTTCCCATTAAATTTAATAGTCTATGAAAAGCGATGTCGCGCGCAACAAACGCTTCTTCCTGTGAGCGAACGGAAGGCGCCGATTGGCTCAATTGCGGGTCCTATTCACCAATCACTCTTCAGATATGCCTATTTGGACAACCTACTCAACGTAATTTGAAGCTGTGTTTAAAGACAACAGTTTCTATGTTTATTCGTATACGTCTGCGATTCATTTCTGTATGGATTACATCTCTAAACAGAAATAAATAATATTACTTCCGTTTAGATAAGACGCAACAGATTCATGAGTTCGATTTTCATACGAAAACATATTGTTTTGTGTTGTACATACAACAGCTAACTGGATTATTTCCCTTTAATATATTCATATACCTAAATAATATAGATATCTAAATGTTTTATTATATAAAAAAAATGGAACTAAAGGAACAGTATAGGCACTTGTTCTGGAAAACTATGCATCTGCTACCCTTGTTAGAAGCCTACGTAACACCATTTGTGACCATTTAACTCAGAGAATGTGTCGATTGTTTTAAAAAGTAAAATTAATTTTCAATTGCTAGGATGTTATTGATATACTCCATTTATCTTTGGACATTAAGAAATAAAAAACTAATTCAACAAATACATTTATTTAAAATATTAAATATTAACAGTATTTCTTACTTTATAATATGTACGATAATATGATACACAATTATATACAATATATGAACCATAATGAATGGATAATAGCAAAATAAACAATTTGACTTGATAATCTTTAAAATATATCCGTGTACATTCTAAAACTTCTCGACTTTAGTCTCCAGGACGCCAATTTTCTCGATCTCACTGGTTATGACGTCACCGGGCTTCAAATATTCAGGGGGGTTGCGATACATCCCGACTCCGCCAGGCGTTCCAGTGAGAATGATGTCACCAGGTAACAGAGTCATCACACTGAAATTAGTTATTAAAAAATTAATACAGCCGTAACTTACGTTATACGTAGTAAGGGAAGACTAAGGAAAACATACTTTAGACCAAATTACCGAAGTTTTTAGGAAAGGCCAGGTCAAGAGTACCGTTAATTGGCGAGCTTGCATGAGAAGAGTAATGAGTGTGGAAGAAGGTCAAGATCGGGCTAAATATCGTATCTTAGAGTAGGCATACGTCTAACAGTCGATTACTACAGGCTATTCATACTACCAAATTAGTACGTTAAAGCTTTTTGAATAATAATGTGTGGTCTCTGCCTATCCCTACGGAAAAAAGACGTGGTGATACGTACATATGTGTGTACAGCCGTAATAATCCATTATTAGACTATGGGCCTTCTCAAAATGAGAAGGATTACTGTAATACCCAAGCTTGGTAGACTGATTGCCTCATGACGTAAGATCTACTTACCAAGTCTGCCAACCTTCTAATATTCGTCTTGTATAACACCCACTACACTACAAATTAAATTATAATGTGATTTACTTCTTTCAGGGTCTATATCAACGGTATAGATTTTGGATAAGGAGGCGCACAAGTATAGAGAGTAAGTCGAATAGACTGTCAACCGTACCTGAACAATAACGTCAACGGCATCCTGCTACACGATGCTCAGAAGATAGAAAGAAGAGAAATAGAAGACCGAATTCTAATGGCATCAGTCAAATTGAGTATTTAGAGTTAGATACCAGTAAAACTCCCTAGACAGTAGTATTATAATAAGTAATTAATTTAATTTTTTTTATTTTATTAATTTATGTAATCAGGAAGTTCTTAGGTAATTGTTTGATTATTGTGATATTTTGTTTTATGTATATACCGACCTAGGGATCTAGGTTCTAATAAAAAACAAGGGATAATGTGTTTATTATAATTGATAGTTCATATATATTATTTATTTCATTAATAAAGAAAATAAACTATCAACATTAAATCAATATGCTGTATTACATTGTGCGTTTGATGTCATGTAATATATTTTTTTTCACAGCCCTGCACGGCGTCGCCCTCCCCATTTCTGGAGGAATAGATATTATAACCCACCCACCATGCTTGTCTGAGACTTGGAATCAATACCTCTAGGCTATATACATACATATGATCACGCCTGTTACCCGTAGGGGTAGGCTGATACCACAGAACTCCATCTGCTACGATCTCGGCACACTTTCTTTCATTGTAGGCTATACATATATTTATCATTGGATTTGAAGATGTTAATGCTGGTAGCCTATTGGCTTTAACAGCTTTATCGTATTCAGGGCCCGCGGGCTCCCAGCCCGCGGGCAAGTAAAATTTAATTGGGAATCTGCGCAAATCGCAGACTCCATCGGCCTGACGCCGGGTCGGAGGTACACATATGTGTGTGTGTGCTGATTTTAAACTCGTCATGATTCTACGTTAAACATGTAGGAGAGGATTGAACTTTAGCAACTATAGTCCCTATTAGTCCCATAGACCCTAAGGTCTAGGGGGTGAGAACCGACCGGGTACGTGAGAGAATCTCGTGTAAGCGGCCGGTGTAGAAGTGTTCCCTACTCTACGTGCTTGGCTAGAGCCGGGGTGCGTGTGAGTGTTGGTGTCGTGAGTGGATCCGAATGACGCTGTTTCGTCCTCCGGATCGTGTAACACGTTACGCGGGCGTCGTCTTTTCGGGCGCGCGTTTAAATCGGGTGAACAATTTACCGATTGTACTACCAGTGGATTCGGATGGGAATATTTATCACGATGCGGGAATCGAACACGCGATCATAGATTCCGAAAGCGATAGCTAACCCCCTGAAGCAATTGCACGTAATTTATGCAAAGGAAATATAATATAAATAATTAAACAATCAATAATTGTAATATATATATTATATATATTACAATTATTGATTGTTTAATTATTTATACCAAGGGCGGTCCTATCGCTAATAGCAATATCTTCCATACAACCGTTGGATGGACACGGTGTTAAAAATAAAATGTGACGAAAAATAATATACACCTTTAATCCAAGTAAATACGCAAGGAAGGGATGCTTAGATGTTTGGGCACATAGACAGAATGGATGAAAGACAACTGGCAAAAGAGTGAAGTAGGGGAAGACCAATAAAAACAGGTTTTTTAGGAAAGGCCAGGTCAAGATTACCCTTAACTGGCGTGCTTACATGAGGAGAGTGATGTGTGTGAAGGAAGCAAAGAAAATGCGCCGAGGTCGTATCAGATGGACAACTGTGGTCTCTGGCTGTATATAAATACTTACGACGTCAACCTCTCGATGACATCGGGAATCTTGTGTATCAACTGGTCGGTCCTGCTGGTCTGTTTGAGGACTCCGTTGACGGAGCATTTGATCGCGAGCTTTTGGGGATCCCCGATCTCGTCGCTGGTCGTGATACACGGACCGATGGGACAGAACGTGTCCATAGTCTGGGGACAAAACCAACTGCTACGATCAAAATATTAACATCACAAATATCGTAAATTTCTGGGTAATCTGGGTGTATCTGCGTCGTGGACACGGTCGTCCTCAAAATGGCAGCACTTCCTTCTCCGCCGCACACGAATCACAGTCTTCACTCAACAAATTCTTTGATCCTTTAAGTATCGAGTGATATAATTAATGTAATGTATCCAGATGTAACAAGTAATGGATGTAGAGGATAGATATGTAGGCGCTTTTTCATCACTCTCTTTCTCTCAGACGTATTCATACCAAGAGTTACCAACGAAGAATGATTGTTTAGGCTTAAAGAGAAATGGAAATTCAAAATGGAGGTTATTGGAAGGAAAGTATGATCGGGCATTGGTTCGTCACAACAACCGTTTTGTTATGTAGAGACAAATTGAAGGAAGAAGAAAAACATGGGGACATTCAAAAGTACAGAGGCCAAGGTAAGAGCCGTATCGAGAATTGGAGGAACTAGGATTAGATTACAAAAATGGAAATTGCTACAACTACACATGCAGTGTGACTTCAGTGATGGGTGGACAACAGATAGATATTTTAAAAGAATCACAGTAACGTGGATGACATTATCACATATAAATGACAGTAACTACTTTAATTTTTAACTAATTTAATTACTTTAACTACTTTAACTAACACTTTGAGCTTTGCACACCTTTAAACTTCATCCCTCTCCTCTCATTTTCCATACTTCTTTTGAAAGCCGACAATGCATCTTCAGAGACTCCTGTGTTGCAAATTACCCCAGTTCCCGATGATTACTTAGCATCATTTGACTCGCTAGGTCGTTTGCAGGAATCTCCGTGCAATAAATTTCGTGAAAACTTATTTAAAATATACCACAATGAACTTCATATATAAATTATGATATATATGTGTATATCGGCGATTGATTGGCTCAGTGATGGGGCAACCGCCTACGAGAGTCAACAATCATAGTTTCGACCCCCGCATCCAGATAGATACATGTATGGTTACCCTGTGGTCAATTTGCATGGACAAGCGTGGTGGTTAAATGTCTGAGGCCTGTGCCCAGCAATGACACTGTGAAAATTATGTATATTTGTATTGAAAACTACTAATTTCATATCCTACATGACCTACGGAGTTGATAATCGGGATTAACTGCCTCAGGATAAATATATGTATGGTCTAAAGCTATTTACTTCCAAGACCGGGTGCCATGCTAATCTGTCTTAGACAAGCGTGGTGAGTTAATGTCCATTCCGCTAGAAATAACTTGACCCGTGCCCAGTAGTGGGACATACATATATATATATATACATACATATTGTCACGCCTATCTCCAGTAGGGGTTGGCAGACACCACAGATCTCCATCCACTTCGATCTCGGCACACCCTCCCTGCTTCTTCCACACTCATCCATCTTTTCATTCATCCTTCCTCTTAAATTCATCGAAGCGAAACGGCTCTCCGTTAGTCGCTTCACGCCCTCGTGGGAATCAGGACGTGACGGGTGGCGAACCACGTCACCGTCATTTTTTAACAAATTAGACATACATATGGTCTGAAAAATTCATCTATGATGTTAAATTGTAACTAATATACAATCATACATCCTTTATCCAACAGTAAACATTATTTAGATTTGACTTAGAAGTTCCAATTTGTAAAGAGTGATGACGTTATCTTATTATCTTGGAGGCAGATTATCCTGTTGTTAAGTGTAAAAAATACTAAAGACCACGGTCCTATACATAGGTCTTGCATCAACATTAGTAAGGGGTACGTCGGCTTAATGGTTGCCCTATTCTTTTCAATTTACAGCCGCCAGAGGCATGATGATAGATAGGTAGGCTGTGCAACGAAGACAGAATAGCATTCTGTCTGTTTTGTACCGTTCAATATAACCAATTATAATGAAACGAATAAGCGAGCGAGCATTTGGATCACCAGAAGGTGAGTAATCATCGCCACCCATACAAATCTGCAACGCGCAGGCGTGCAAATGCCTTGCTGGTCTTTTGTGAACTCATACGCACATCTCTTGAACACCCCCATGCCTTCTTGTATGGGAACACTACAGGTGAAAGATCGCTCCAAAGTTGCACCGTTTGTGACCGAAAGTTGGGATTGAGTCCACGGTGGTGGACTGGCGATCATCCACCTAATAGGCATGAAACTTATTGTAAAAACGCGTAGTCCAATCGTGGGAGTGTGTTGCCCATAAGAGATTAAACAACTCCTTAGAACATTATAATAAATATTATAGTACGTCGTAGTAGATACATCGACATTCTAATACTTTTTTTGTACATATGGACAAACTAATATATAGCAACTTACAAGTTGGCTAGGTTGGCTGACTAGCTAATGTTAACATGGGGGGGAGGCAGATTTATTTCACTTAAGAAAAGCCTTTGGAAAAGGATGATGATATAAATATGAGGTCACCGTGCATTTTGGATCTATGCTAAACTATAGGCCTGTCTCTCACCATTAAGGTATTGATCTAGTCTATTAGGATAAAGGACTGTATGAAGCAATACACTCGGATACATTCAAGATAAATATGAGTACATGACAGAAAGTGATCGCAAGTGAAACTGATTCTTCCTACCACTTAAGATAGTGTCTTAAACGCAGGTAGATTAGATATTACTGAATATAAAAACATGTCATGGAGTTATATAACAGTATGCTCTGCGTAAAATATTCGAGCTCTTTTAATAAAGAATGTGTATGATAAAATGTTTTTGATTTTAAATATTCCTCATAATCCCGTCCTTTCATTTACATGAATGCAATTACAAAATAAAAATTATCATACATTGACATGCATCTTTACAGGTAAAGATGATGAAACCTGCTATTCTAAAATGTGCGAAAACAAATCAGAAAATAATATAGTCTTTGCGAAGAAGTGTATAGAGAATTACAAATGTAATTCTAACCGAGAAACGGACGTCAGCAAAGCCTCCGACACTTTACTTAGGTCACTAACGTTAACAAAGACAAACACACACTACCGTGGTAGTATTTTTATTAAACCAGTAACTTTTTATTAAACCAGTTAACCTAGTATATGTCCAATTTCACTTTTTTATTATTTTATATATATTCACGCCTATCCCCTGCAGGGGTTGGCAGAGACCACAGAGCTCCATCCGCTGCCATTCATCGCAGCGAAACGGCTCGTTATTGATCGCTTTTCACCCTCGTGAGAATCAAGGACTTTTTTATGAAAAAGTGTAAGATGATTAGATAACAAGTAACAAACTCTTTTTAAGTCAATTTCTACTATTAATTAGATTTAATTAATGAATTAATGTTTGAAAAATCTGTATTAACATAAAATTTCATCCACTACAAGTTTAAAAAAATGTATTTGATGATATTTGGTGACAAAACACACACTACCACTTTTTCACCTTGTAAGACAACCGAAAAGTGATACTTTCCGGTTGTTTTCCGTAGAGTCTACTATACGTGAAGATGCCTCATGTTGGGGCGAAGCACGTCTCGTTTACAAGGTGGAAAAGTGGTAGTGTGTGTTTTTTGGTGTTGTGTATAGTGGATGGAGGGTGGAGAGTTGCTGGCCGTTTTTCGGTAAGTTTTTGGTTTAAGTTCCAAATTAATCCACTTCATCAAGCAGGAAAGCACACATTGTTAATTTTCTTGTTTGCTTTTTATCGTTTGCTTGTCTCGGATCTTAGCTAAGTGAAACTTTTGACTGTCCACATAGTGATGGATTTTCGCAAGGTAACGCCTGACTCCATTAATCATAAATGTATTTGATTTTGAGTGGATGTATAAAAAGTATTTTATTAACGATTGAAAATTTGAACGAGATATATAAATATATATATGGAGAGTGTGAACTAATCGTAGGAATGGAAAAAGTCAAGACAGATGGATAAAAACTATTTGACTCCAATTTATAATGGATAGCAATTCTAAAAACATACTGGATACATGAAGGCGAAGATCGGGCTGATCGACGAGCTTTACGAAAGTTCTACCACTAGCAGGTGATGACGATACATAAATTAAAATTCAAGTAGTTTACCAACCTTGCCAAGTAAGAACTGGCCACCGTTTCTACTCTTCTGCCAGTCCCTTGCGCTGATATCTTGTGCCACGGTGTATCCAAGCACATAGTCATACGCGTTAGCTGCCTTCACGTTGCTCGCTTTCTTGCCGATGACCACGGTCAACTCCACCTCCCAGTCCACTTTCTGCAATAACATCGTCATTACTGTACAGAGGACATGGAAATTGAACGATGAATTACTCTACCAACCGACAAAAGAAGGGTGAAGTTACTATGGGTTTATCGGAAGACAGCGATCCTCAAACCTTCTTGCGGCCTTCGACTATTTTGTAACTGTGTCACCTAAATATATTTGACATACAGACATACGATCACGCCTGTTTTATTACACATTGGCCATGCACATTATTCATCCAAATGCACGAATCAAACGCGCGACCATTAACTCCGTAAGTTGCAGCCTCACCGCTGAACCAATTAGGAAGCCAGCCAGTTTGCAACGAAATGACGTCAGTAGTGTAGGGTACATTTTCGGCACTTAATTGTACGTATTGGAACAATTTTGTAAAAATAAAACCTTTTTTTTACATTACGACACAAGCCGGTAACTCCCTAGGGTATTATTTCATCGCTAGTCCACCTACACGCATTATAAGCCACGAGCTCAATTTGCCTCAATAATTGACCTCAATTCATTAGTCGCTGAGGTCATGTGCGACCTCTGTGATTCATGCTACACGTTTTGGAATAAAGTATTTAACATGTACATAAATATATAGTCAATGAAGAGACGTTGAGCATACTAAAGAAACCTAGTTGCTACTTGAATTATATTTTCACTGATATTTTCTTATCTTTATATGCCAATTTGGAAGTCTCATAGCGGCTTATTTTGAGACTTTTTTAAAAAAAAAAAGGAAGTCTGGCATAGTTTGTTTCCAATATTCAAATTTTATAAGCCACATGGCAAAGCTATGCTATAGATACAATTTTGTCAAAGTATTCAAACTGTTAAAATTTTATTATTAGAGAATATAGACTTCTGAGTAGTATCATAGTAACTTCTTACTGTGAAAGAGTCTTTTACTTTCTAAATCTAGAACAAAATATATATGGACAGTCAAAATTTTTACCTAGCTAAGATCCGCGACAAGCAAAACAATGACAGAAAATTAATAATGTGTGTTTTTCCGTTGGGTTAAGTGGATTTATTTGGAACTTCAACCAAAAACCTACCGAAAATCGGCCATCAATTCTTCACCCATCAACCACTATACACAACACCAAACACACATTATCACTTTTCCCTCTTGTAAACGACACGTGTTTCGCCCCAACACGAGACATCTTCAGGTGTAGTAGACTCTACGGAAGACAACCGAAAAAACCTTTTTCGGTTGTCTTCCGATCTAATGTGTGTTTGGTGTTGTGTCTAGTGGTTGGTGGGTGGAAAATTGATGTCCGATTTTTGTAGGTTTTTGGTTGAAGTTCCAAATAAATCCACTTAACCCAACGGAAAAACACACATTATTAATTTTCTGTTATTGTTTTGCTTGTCGCGGATCTTAGCTAGGTAAAACTTTTGACTGTCCATATAGTGATGGATTTCCGCAAGGTAACGCCTGACTCCATTAACAAAATATATAAACAACTCCTTACATATAAGCATGGGTATCAATGATTAATTGGCATCAGGTGGCATGCTCGCTCCACTGTCTATTTCTTACATAAAAAAGGATTATAGAATCAATATATTTTTTTTTATATATATATTCACGCCTATCTCCCACAGGGGTTGGCAGAGACCACAGAGCTCCATCCGCTGCCATTCATCGCAGCGAAACGGCTCGTCATTGGTCGCTTTTCGCCCTCGTGAGAATCAGGGCGTGACGGGTGGAGAACCACGTCGCCGTCATTTTTCGACAAATTAGGTATATTAAATTCGTCTTAGTGAATCCCACGAGCCGCAAGGGAGGATTGAGGTCAGCCCCAGCAGAGCCCTGCATGCTGAGGTAAGGCACCATAGTCCCCGGGGGAGCCCGACCCCGGGACGATCGGCACGCTTGCGACTAGGCTCGCCCCTAGCCACGCATCCATTGGCACGGCAAACCGTGGATTGGCGGAGAGGAAGGGAAAGGATAGTGAAGAAAGGAAGGGGCAGGAAAGGAAAATGTGGATTGGGGGGTTACCAGACTCGGAATAAACATTTAAAAATCCATATAAATATTTATTCCGATGCGGGAATCGAACCCGCGACCACTGACTCCGCGGGCGGAGGGCCCCGCCACTGAGCCAATCGGTCGTAATATAATTAATAAATAACCAAAAACCTACCTGAGTGACATCAGTCCGTAGCTTGACAGTGTCACAAGGTCCAATAACAGCGCTGGAGAACTTGCTAAAGATTATAGGTACTTCTGGGGGCTGAAGATTTTGCTCCTCACAATGGTCTTTGTAATTTAGTCCAATACACAAAACCTTGTCCATGCCATGTATAGGAGCTGTTAGAGACACGGCAGAGAGAGGTGTCGATTGTGGTTTGCTACTTTTAACCCTAAAAAAACATATTCAATCCTGATTTTAAAAAAATTCAAGTTTATAGTAATGAATGTTATAAAACTTCTATTATATCTATATTCTATTATATTATAAAACTTCACACTAAAGCAAGTAATAAAAACTGATGAATAAAAATGGATTTTATACTAAGACATACTTTTCATATCCATGCTACATTTGAGAACTAACCACTGAATGGCTATAAAAGTTGTATTTAATTTATAAAATAAAGTGATAACAAATACATCTAACTTTTCTCAATTTGCTTAGTTATGATGTATATCAGCCATGATTTCAGATCTTGAATTTGCATATTCACATGGGTTCAAATTGTTTTAATTTTACTTTACCAGAGAACATGTTATAAAACAATACTTTCATTCATTTGAATTAATGGTTTTCAATAGTGCCAAAATAGTACAGATGATTTCGTCAATGTCACATAAAATGGAGAAGACACAAAGGAGGTTAATCAGTGTGGTTAGAGTTAATCAGTAGAGGTTAAAACAATACTTCGTCACAAAAATATGTGCAGAAGAATTACTGACATTTAAGAAATATGTTGGCTTGTTTTTTGAACAACTTGTTCCAAAATAATAAAGTAAATAGATCTTTGAAATTTGTCTTATTATCAAACCCAGTATTACCAATTAAACTCTGTTTATTGTTGAGTTACTACAGCTTTCAGTTTATTAAGAACCTTTAAGATATGTCATTCCAAAATACAACAAATGACATATCAACACAAAATGTAATAGTTGTTAATGGAGTTTCAATATTTAACTAATAAATTAATATATAACACAAAGCAAAAATATAAAATTTAAATTTAAAAATTTCAAAGTATTAGGATTTAGATAGCACTCAGGATTCAAGCAATAATATCAACATTATATATTTAAATAATAAAAGCAAGCTCATGCTTAGTTTTTTTAGTGAATTTGATAATAACTAGAATGATAGAGTCACACTGCAGACAAATTGCCCGGGAAAGTACCACACTCTTCCAGAAAACCGGCATCCGAGTGGTAGCTTAGCTACCGAGTTCATCTGGTGATCAGTCGACTTCCTCTCACCCCTCCCATAACAACACTCCTTAAAGGCCGGCAATGCTTCTGCACTACCTGTGTCGCTGCTGATGTCTATGGGCGGCGTTGGTTGCTTTCCATCAGGTGACACGCCTGCTCGTTTGCCTTCTTATCCCATAATTAAATAGGATATTTATAGTATGTGACGAACTGACAACTAAAAAAGTAGATGAACACTATGCTGCTGCAATGCCTATGTTGTTTCAAATGACTAAGGGCGGCATTGATTACTTTCCAGCAGGCGATACGCTTGCTCGTTTTCGTACTCATCCCATAAAAAAAAAACGCAACTTACCGCTTAACTGCATCCATGCCTCCATTTTTTAAAATATCTAATAGAGTAGAGGGTAGACTACTGTCAGCTTTATTAAGATCAACAACATTTTCACCTTCTAAGTATCCGACTCGGATACGCTGCGGTTCGCTTTTGTGAGTGAATTGAACGAATTTCATATTTTTAGATGTATCAAGTGAAAAATTTCTAACTGCTCCAAAAGTTACACAGCTAATGACATTCTTGTTTACTGCTAACCTCGTTTTTATTGACGTTATCACTTGTTGAACCAAACAATTGATACCAGACATTGTCAAGGTCACAAGATTTGAAACAATTTTATAAATATTTCAATTTGTAGTTATGCAATAAGCAACACAGACGTTTTCCGTCATATGATTTTACCGATTAATAATGAAACAATCAAACATAGAAAACAAATTAATAAAAAAAATATAAACTTATCAATAATATCAGTATACTCTGATTATTTACAAAATGTCATGAGCATGAACAAACTTTGATAACGATAACCGGTTAAATAAAAATCTTATGCATACATCAGCATTTTGGAAATTGTTATCATACATTTATAAGGTAGGAAGTTTAAATTCAATTTTTTTGGTTAGCTTCCCTAATACTAATACAAACTAAATAAATAAATAATAAATAAGTAATATTTTGTTTAAATAATTTGAAAAGAGTAATTAAACTAATTTTATTACTGATGACATTTAAGTAACACTATTATGCCAACCAAAGCCAAAAATCAATTGAAATAGTTAAACACAAAATATGTGTAATTTTATTGCTATTATTTTCATTAGTTATATCAAATTTGTGGATCCGAAAAACTGATTTTAAATTGGCTTAATGACATTTAAATATTGTAATTTTGGATGCAATACAAGCATTTAAAATGTACTATAATTTTTAAGATGACGTCATTATTATTATATTTTTGTACAATTATGGAGCTAAAACTAATCTATATCAAGTTTAGGTAGAACAGTCCCTGTTTTATAAGGATGTTAAGTAATTAAAATTTATATTTTAAAAAACTTGATATTGGCATATTAATCATAATTGCCATCATAAAAATTCCAAGACTGCAGTCTGTCGTATCTAATTAATTTCATTTGCAAAAATAAACAATATAAATAAAAACTTAGTTTGGTTCTCATTTTAATCTGTCCCGGGTATAGTTAAAAATAACATTAAAACGTTTATTGGTTTCCGTAATCGACGTTTATTCCAACTTAAACTACATTTTTATTATTATTATATATTCACGCCTATCCCCCGCAAGGGCTGGCAGAGACCACAGAGCTCCATCCGCCGCCATTCATCGCAGCGAAACGGCTCGTCATTGGTCGCCCTTCGCCCTCGTGAGAATCAGGACGTGACGGGTGGCGAACCACGTCGCCGTCATTTTCGACAAATTAGGTATATTAAATTCGTCTTTAGTGAATCCCACGAGCCGTAAGGGAGGATGGAGGTCAGCCCCAGCAGAGCCCTGCATGCTGAGGTAAGGCACCATAGTCCCCGGGGAGCCCGACCCCGGGACGATCGGCACGCTTACGACTAGGCTCGCCCCTAGCCACGCATCCATTGGCACGGCAGACCGTGGATTGGCGGAGAGGAAGGGAAAGGATAGAGAAGAAAGGAAGGGGCAGGAAAGGAAATGCGGATTGGGGGGTTACCAGACTCGGAATAAACATTTAAAAATCCATATAAATATTTATTCCGATGCGGGAATCGAACCCGCGACCATTGACTCCGTGGGCGGAGGGCCGCGCCACTGAGCCAATCGGTCGTCTTTAAACTACATACATTATCATTATTACATCTAGATTCTAAAAATCATACTGTCCAATTACTAATTAGTAAGATTCTACATTGATAAGTTAATGCCAATTTTATAAATTCATTTTGAGCACTCTCATTCACAAAAACTAAAATATATTCCATTTTACATTAGTAAAATGAAGATATTGGTGGTTACCTGATGTTGAGAAAACATATGGTTTCCATAAAATTTTAGCCCAGTGTTACAGTTGTCCAACTTGTAACACTAGGCTAAATTGTTTTGTGGAAGAGGAAAACGAAGCAAATAGGTCATCGGATGGAGAGTAATGTTTGCCACATCATTAATACCAGTGCTATACACGGGGGACTTGAGATGTGTTGATAGGAGGAGAAATTTCTAGCTCAGCACATATCAAATGATCAGAACTCAATCTTATTGCTAACAACAACATTCTACTGTGTGTGACTTAAGTACGAGAGATAAAGTCAACAACCAATGGTCTAACAACACAAAGTGGTCTTTTCCGAAGCAAATGTTTTATCACTTATGAAACACAAACCTATGTATGTCTTAGCTACAAGGGTGTGATAATGCACCAGCAAAATCCATGGATAACTAAAATAATATAAATACAAAAACCTTAGAAGGCTTCTGTATCTGAGTAAAGGTAGCATAATTAATCAGCTAATTTTAAAAATATAAATCACTTACCTTACGATCAGATGTAGAAATGTGAGTCTATCCTACCCATAATGACTGTATAACAATAAAGAAAACAAATAGTAAATGTGATTCTAAAAATTAGCATTGTGCTTTTGAAATATGAATCATTTTCAAAATTTGAATAATAAAATGAGAAATTTTATATTTCATGTATTGAAGCAAATACCATGCACCAAAGTGAATTTTGGTATTCTATACCAGATAATTAAATATTTTTTTTTATATATTAAAGTTAAAGATTCATATAGTTTAATATACAATGAAATGAAAATATAATACAATAATAAATTACTCATATAAATTTGACTCTGATTCATCATAAATCATATTTGCAGGACTTGTGTCTATAGTCAGTTTCAGCTGCTACTCTAGTCCTTTACCCCATTCCTCTGAAATGTAAGACACTATCTATATACAAGTAGAATTTTATACAAGGGCTTTATTTCTCTAAAGTACAATGTAACACTGTCAAGTCCTACCATCTTCACAAATGTTGAAAAGTGTGGGAATTTTGATGCTAGTAGATGTCCTTGAAAGATCAATGTAGGGTCTATCAACTAGATTTCATACTGGTCAATATCATGTTTTTAATATGAGCAATGTTATTACAATTTTTTGTGTGCCACCATGTGCGATTGCAATATAAGTTTAACTCTTTATTAATTCGGTTTTGCCACTTTTAATTAAAGGAAAATCTTTACACTATTTCCTCTTTTTTAAAATTTATTTTTGTACTACAGTGTGAGTGTAAGTTTGTTACATTATCATCTATCACAGCATGTAAAATGAAATCACTTCTTTTCACAAAATTCAAAATCAGCTGACACACAAGAACTCTCGATTAGTTTTTGATGTTTAAACCAAGGTTGAAAGTCAAACTTTTAATCTCCACTCTCCATCCTCTCTCCAATAATCTAGCACTACATGGTATTGTATCTACAAACTACTAAACTTTACTTATTATAATTGTGTTTTACTAAAGGTACAGGTATAAATGAGCTGTGAATAAAGTCATAGATAATATATTACTAATTTTTTTCTAGTAAAAATACAATTTAATTTTAAACATTTTTATGGTGACGGTTTTTTCCTTGTTATTGCAAATTCTTCTCTTGTGTGATAAGGTGCATATGGATCCTCCACATAATACTTAGGTTTCTTCCAAAATTTAGTAACCATTTTGTCCAATAAAGTACTTTGTGTTGCATTACAAAAGACGTGTTGTCTAAGACGTCTTTTTTGTGGAGGAGATTTCTTCCATAATTTCTTATGCCTTCCAACTTTTGGTCTTATCCATCCACCCCAATGGAGTCTAAAGAATCTACGTATTACAGCTTTAACTGTTTTCCTCTTACCTCTTTTAAGACTAAATTTCGTTACTGTTCGTATCGGTACTGGATATATTTTATTTGATATATCTAAAATAGTTTTGTTACCTAATAAATTTTCTTTGTAGATAGGTATAGTTGAAAGGATGTTATTGTTTGTATGAACGATAGTATAATTTCTTACATTTTGTTGTGCAGTATTAGCTAAATTTTGATACAATAACTGATGAGTTCGTACTGTTCGAAGAGCTGAAAAAATATAACCTTAAATATTAAGTATATTTTTAATCACAATAAACTAATTTTACCAAATTTAATACAATATTTTTTTAAATTTCGTCACCCACCAGTTAATGCGAAACGTAACATTATTTACTTGATAAAATGTAAAGAAGATTATTACTACATATCAAATCAAGTTCCATATAGTTTTGTTTCTTCAAACAATGTAGTGTTATGGTCCGTGGTACGCTACTTTAATAATTTGTGACAATCTGTATTTTAATGTAATAAGTTAAAATAATTAATTTTAGTAACATACAGAACACCATAAAATTCTACAACTATAAAATAACTTCGAGTAATATTTGAAATGGATAGTATATTATATATGTAAATTATATATTTTAACTCTGTTTCTTTTGTTTTCCGTCTCTTTAGTCTTTTACTTTACTGTTGTGTTGACGTTGACAGTTGACAGTCCGAGTGGAGAGATTCGGTGCCGAAAATGTACAAATTTAGGAATCATTTAACAAATACCAATTTGGTTTTGGTATGTATTAAATTTAGTTTTAACAAAAAATAAAATTACTCCACGAAGACAATGTTTGTAGTTTTATTTAAATGATTTCTTCTCTTTGCAAAAGTTTTACATGAATCCTTCTTTTTTGTAGAATATATATTTTTTAATTTATTTAATCACATGTATGCTATAAAACAAAGTTCAATCTTTTTCTAGGTCCTATGATAAATAATAGAAACATAGACCTTGTTATTGTTGTCCCTTACATAACACAGTAACGTCATTTTTGTAATATGTAACCTATAAAAGTATGCAAGCCAAGTGTCAGTCGCTTCTGTACCAGTAAAAGCCGGTCTGCTAAGTTTGATTATTATATTGAATTTAAAAAGGAGCATTCTAAATTATTTAAAAACAAGGGACTTAGGGTAGATCATCTACATGTTCATCTTAGTGATTGGAATGTTTATATATATTGTTAGTTGTTTGTTCTGGTAGAATTTACTAATCCATTTTCATGTTATATGATGCCTTTCCAGTAGTTCACAGGAGTGATTAACAAAGTTATAGTGCTTTCCAATGTTTTTAAGTATTTTTATCTTTTTTTTTTAAATATCCCTTGATCTTTAGTTTATAAAATTATTTTTCCAGGTCAGGAAGCAACTTGGAGATGGATCATGTGCGGCACTCATAGTTATGCGTACTCCAAGGCGTTGCTATGCTCAAAATTCGAAAGATGCCTGTCCAGCACCTCCAAGGCCTAAACCTAAATCCAATAAACTGTTTTGGGGAACCCTAGGAGCTACTGTACTTACTGGAGCTGCAGTTGTATATGCAAAGTATGTTAAAAGTTTCATTGGGCTTATTCTTTAACTTGATGTATATTGTTCATGTAAAATAAAAATAATATATATCCAATCACATTGTTCTATCTATGACATTTCTATTAAATAAGTACTTATATTATTATAATATTTGTATGACAAGGTATTTTGAGGTTTCTATGATAGCCTATTCACTGAGAAGAGCACTTAAATGAATATACTGTGCACTTTACACATCTGGGATTTATTAAATATTTTCTGGGATATATTGCTAAAGCTAAATTTTTAATGAGACCTCATTAAACAATCTATTATTTTATTTATTTAATACTTAAAACTTAGTTTAAATATTTTAAATATCTCAATTTATATAAAATTTTTTGTGTCTATGTCCATCTATGGCTTTTATAAAAGGAGCTGTGTATGTAAGGAAGTCATTTGAAGTCAAATTTGTGTCTTTAAAATATGAATATTTTCTTTACAGAAATAGTCCAGATGTCCGAAACTGGCTAGAGTCAAATGCTCCTTGGGCAAATGAGTTTGTTGCTCTTGTGTACCAGGAGAACACAACATACTGGAAGTTTACGACAAATCAACTTAGCAAAGCATCCACTTCACTTAGTAACTTTATGTTTGGGAAGGTATGTAAATATATTAATATTAAGTAGGGTGATAGCCACTATGTGTAAACTTGCTGATTTCAGAGAGCAGTTTGCATAGTCCTGGTTTTACTTTTTCCTTCACTAATTTAAAATTAATTATCATCAACCTCAACCCTTTATATCTCCTCCTCACTTGATTTTATTAGGAAGTAACAATGTGACCCACCTAGCAACAGGGCTTCTGGGTCTTTTTGATCACTTATACCTTAACTCTGTGACAGATTTTGCTCACCAGGCATTCTCTCACACCTATAAATAAAGAAATAAAGATTAACAAATTTGATTAAAATTTTTTATTAAATTGACGAAGTCCAAGGTATATTCCATTACTAAAATAACTACAAGTGACCTTTCCTAACAACTTACATTAGTGACGATGTGTTTTTATTTTATTTTCATAATCATATATTATTGTTTAATTGTAGTTGCATGTTATACAATATAGTTCGATTAAGGGGTATAAGTAAAGTGATATCAAATAAATCCGTGTATCATGACTGTTTAAGTTGACTGAAAAAGTCCATAAAAGTTTTGATTGAATAGCCACCAATTTTATCAAGGTGTAACGCGACAAGCTGACCAGTTACATTTTGAGAGATTTGATATTCATCTAATTGCTAATTAGCAATTATATTGACTCAAAAAAGTGAAAATGCTGTGAATTTGTTGTTTTTTTTTTTTTGTTGCACCCAACACAACAAAAATTTTTGTTGCGTATTTAGATCAGAAAAAAATACTGCGTGAAATGGTCTGAATCTCAAGCTGTACAAACAATAGAAAATTAGGTACAGCGTAGAAATTCAACAATTTTTTCAGAAATCTTAAAAGTATTTTGGGCTCTGGTGGTAAGTTTTTATTTTATGGTTTACTACGTTTTTGCTTTTTTGCGTCGATATATAGATGAATATGCTTGTGAAATAAATTTTTTCTACTTATTAGGATACCTTTAACAGACTTTGTTATGAAACTATAAAATATGTTGTTAATTTTATTTATTGGTTAGTTAGTCTTTGTTATGTTATAAAGAGTTCTGTTGTAGAAAATATTTTTTTCTTTCAGGAAGGTGTTTCTCCACTCGATTTTAAACAGAAATCAGAACAGGATTTGGATAAAGATGCTGAACAACTACTGGCGAAAAAGGATTATGAGTGTAAGTTTTGTCAAAAATATATAAAAATATCAAAGCTATAATGTGTAATTTTAAATGAATTAAAAAAAGAAATTACATTTGTTTTCTTTTTAAAATATAAGTATAAATTTATACTGTGTGCTATTTTGAAACAAAGTATTAAAAATATGTTAGTAAATCGACTACATAATTATGTATCCATTTATAATTTAGAAAACTTCGGAAATATAAAGCCCTCTCAATATTATGGAACTATGTTACAAGTGCCAAAGACAGTTCTGCCTATTCCGATCAATAAATTTTATTTTATTTACATTCTTAGAGCTTTGAAAATATGCATCCCAATATAATTGTGAGCAAAAAAGCTTTAGAATACTAATCAACTAACTGATTATCATAACAAAAAAAATCAGATTATACTGAAAATGTAGTCTGATCAATGATACATATATAATGCTAAATGTTGATGCGGCTTTAAAATTTGACAAAACTATGTTTATATTAAAAAAAATACAACTATTAATAGATTATATGATGTACTGAATAAAAATAAATTCCAAAGCCATATTCTACGACATTTTAGAAGTTTAGTCACATGCTATAAGCCTTTTGCTAATTAAGAAATTGTATGAATTAATAGTAAACTTAAATTATTTTTATATCTATTTGTATTTACCTTCTAAATAAATATAGAAATCAATCAAATTAAAAAAGTATTTGAGGGATGTGATTTTGACCCTCTATCTACAATTATGTGTGGCCAAAATTGATTATTATGTCCCTGGCCCATGGTGAATTTTTGGGGCCAAAATAACTATATGGTTGACATTTCTCGTTTCAATTCTTACGTTTTGTTTAACTAAATTATTAATGAAAAAAAAATATTATTACGTCCATTATAGCTTAGAAATAGCCAAATCATTACTGAAAACAGTAGTAAAGCTCCGTTACATGTACCAGTATGTATCAAATGGTATCACACGATTGAAAATATTGATTTCTTGGCCTGTTTGAACTTTAATCGTAGCTTATCTATATATCTTAAATGGTTAAAGAATTCCCAGTGTACCATTTAAGGATTTTCTTGCTTTAAATATATTCCATTTTATATTCATACTCATTTCATCTAACAGATACATTAACATGTTTACCTAACAGTGCCTCCACCAACATTTGAACCTCTGTATGTTGAAGAAAAAGTTGTGAAGACCCCGGAAGTCGAAACCCCAGGTAATTGTTAACTGTGCAGTATTTGCTTTCTTTTCCTTTCTTTGATGGCAATTAGTTAAAACTATTATGCCAGTGTCAACTAAAATGAAATAATATCAAATCTCATGAAATGTCTAGTCATTTTGTCACGTTATGTCTTAATAAAATGGTGGTTATCCTAGCAAAACCTTCTATGGACATTTTCAGTTAATTTAAAAAGTCACGATACATGCATGTATTTCATATCACTTCACTCTTAAGTCTTAATCGAACTTCACTTAAAAAATGAGAATGCCAATTTTTATTAGTTATATTAGAAAATTGATTTGTATTTCTATCTTCATCCTAGGTGTATTGAAAAACATGTGGGTCAACACTACATTAAAATAAATTATCAATGTAATTTTAAAAGTAAATTACAACATCTAAAATATTTATTAATCTTAAAAAATATCACAATGATAAAGTAGTATAATATCAAAATTTATATGCCAACGGTAATGGAATAAAAATGCAGATGTAAAATAGAAACTTGAATATTTATCATTGTCAATGTAACATAAATATTCATTTGTAATATTCCGCTTTCAAGGTATAATATCAGATATTATTCAATGTCAAAATGCCATGAAGTTATTCAGGCATTGAGTTACTTTTTTACAACCCTCAATGCAAAATGAAAAGTGATATAAATTGTAACTGGAATCAGATTGTTTATATCTTTGAAGAACATTGATTATTTCATAAAATGCTAATGTAAAATTTCATATTTCTTTCTATTGACTATTTCACATCAGATGACAATATGATTCAATAATAAATCTGTATTGTATAGTCCACTGCAGGATGTTAGCCTCTCAAAAATGAGGGGTGTTGCCGTACCTTAACAGACGGTTTAGAGATCACAAATTGGTTTTTATTAGGAAAGTAGATGCTGCTGCCTTCCACAGGTATTTGCTCCCATAGTTGCTACATACGACAACCACTGGAAGAAATTATGCATACATACATATCGTCACGCCTGTTTCCTGTAGGGCTAGGCAGACACCACACATCTCCAGCTGCTACGATCTCGGCATACTTTCCTTGCTTCCTCCACACCCATCATTCTACTCATGCAAGCTCGCTGGTTAAGTGTACTCTTGACCTTGGCTTTTCTAAAAACATCGGCTTTTGATCAATGTATGTTTTCCTTGGTCTTCTCCTACGGACCCTTCCATTCACATTCCTCAACATTAATGGAAGAAATCGAGTAGGTCTATTTTATATCCGTTACGGGGGTCATCTACCCCCTCAGAGAGGGGTGTAGAAGCGAGCCTCGGGGATGAACCCCACTACTTTTTATAATTTTATATCCGAAACTACACTGCCAATAAATCTGTGCGTGTTTCTATCAAGTTTATATAAAATGATAATTTTATGTTTCTTTGGTAGCAACATTGGTCCAGACGGAGAAATGTGAACCACAAGCGCCACCCCCAATTGTCATTACCAAGGATATGGTTGAACTGGAACACGACATGCACGAAAACACCAAGATTGCCATAGACAATTACAAAAAGGCCACCAAATTTTGTTCGGACTATAACAAGGCGCTATACAGAGTAAGTACTTTTATGGATATAATCAGATACTATTATACTACTACTATATTATTTCGTCTAGATTAACACAATCTAACCTGACGACCAATTGGTAGTCGAATCTCCGACTATTGAATGAGTAGCGGGGTACCACCCACTGAGTCAGCATCGGAATAAATAATATATGTATGACCTACATATATTTATTCCGTTCCCTCAATCCGCATTGGACAAGCGTGGTGGTAGCGTTAACGTCCGTTCCTCTAGAAATGGGGAGACCAGTGCTCCGCAGCAAATATATAAAAAAAGAGAATGTCTGTCATCTACCAAAGGTCCTATGACGCTTGGTAGATGTGAAACATAGACGACGTCTCGGTCACTACTAATATGCTCACGGCCAACTTGTAAGTGACCCTGTACAGAGTCGAGTTGAGTCGAGGGGAGCGTGGCCTAAATCGAGACGACGCCTTGGTCTACGGTTTCACTCCATACCCAGTGTTATCATACCCAGTGATAAGATATTTCACATAAAAAATCTTTTGGCTACCCTTGATAATAAATGAGGTGAAATATTGGCAACTTGTACTGTGAGACCGGTTCTTGATATATTATAGATACTTGTATTTATTTTTTATTGTAGATCAGTTTACTCCAGCACGGCGACTAAAAAAAGCTTCCTTACTGTTAATTTAATTTTTTATTAAAACTTCTGCAGGTAGTAGAGTCTTCTCTTGAAGATTTAGACAAGAAGAACTTTTCGGCACTTAAAGGAGCTCAAGAGGAGAGAAATACTGATATAAAAAAGGCTAAAGACGCTGCCACCAAGGCGAAATGCGCTATCGGTAAGCTAATTAATATTGAAGTTCGCGTAAATAAGCTAATATGAGTTATGTTAATAGATTGAGTCGGACATTACATGGAAATCCATTATAAAGATAGACGGTCAAAATTACTTTGCTGAGTTCGCGAAAACAAATCAGAAAAATAATATAGTGCGTTTGCGAAGGAGTGTAGTAGGCTACAAAAGACAACTTGGTGTTGGAGGATTTGCTGACGGCCGTTTCTCAGTTTAAAATTAAGCTTAAATAAAGTATTAACATTTCATGTTTGTATGTCCATAGAACCTTCATCTGACAAAAAAAAAACAAATACACGTGTGTGTGTGAATATATATGTATATATAAATAATATACCTCCTATGTTACTCTGCAGAGACCTTGGACCGTATGATTAAAGCGGGAGTGAAAGCACCTCCGGAGAGCTTAGCAGCTACGCAACGATACATCAAACAGTTCCGGGCCGACCTGTACGAAGCCGAGACTGCGTATAAAGAGGAGTTGGAGAAAGCGGTGCTCAGTGACAGGTATTGGAGCAAGGTTAGTGTTTGTTGGTGTATGAACCGTGATCTGAGTTAGTATATGAAATATGAATACATATTTCATACACGAAATTATTTTTGAAAGTTCATAATTTGGCCGTGTATCCAATTGGAAAGCTTAATGGGCACACAGGACAAATAATAGACCTATATGATGAATTATTAAAACCAATATATTTTTCATTCGTGACATACTTAACTTCAGCAAAATGTTATAATCTAAATCAGTATTTCTTAAAGTGAGCGGTAAGGCCCCCTTGAGGGCGCTGGAAACCTTTAGGATGGGTAAGAGGCCCCGAGAGAGTCGGGGGAAATTGAAGTTGTTTACGGGAAGAGATGGCTAATTTCTATTTCAAAAATTAAATTAAAATCATTACCTCAATAATTGTGAAATTGGATAACACTGATATTATACGTTATAACAAAATTAAAGTTGTCATTGCGATCGGATTTTTAATATGTGGTAACTTAAACAAATTTGGGAGGCGCTAGAATATAATGGATTCTCAAAGCGGGAGGCAAACAATGTAGTTTGGGAACCACTGATCTAAAGCTTTTAATGAATGAGATTAGAGCCATCAAGAACTGAAATACGTACTGCTTGATTTTTACACGCATATAAAATGATATTTCACAGGTGGAAGCAGCTAGAAATGAGTTCAAAGATGAACTACAAATGTTGTTCCCCGGCTTAGATATCACCTCTCGAAAACTCGACATTAAAGGAGACACAGATCTACTGCTATTGTACGCTTTGAAAAAGGTAAATTTTAATATAACTCTAGCAATAATTGTAAGGGATTGTTTATGCATTTACAGCAATCTCGAATTCCTATCACTTTTTTTATAATTAGGAGAGAGAGAGACAGAGAAAGACTTTTTGATAGACTAACGCGCTCACTGAGGAGCGCCTCCCAGTGGGCGCTGGAGCTTTTCATGATGGCGGTAGCGAGTCCAAATGCAAATAGGGTGCGTTATGAAATACCTCTATTTTCATGAAAAAAAAACTATATCATAAATACTGGACAAGCGGCTAGGCAATGATGCTTTGATTATTGGTGAGGGAGTTCTCACCAATAATCAAAGAACTTGATTATTGAAATTTTGCATAAAAAAAAGCAATGCGATTTTTTTGTATGTTTTTTGTTGAATGAATTGATCTATGGCTGTATAAGATGTTATTTTAACATGTTGTGTGTATAATTGCAGGTCCAATATCTGCAGAATCAGATTGCAGAACTTCAAACTGTTAGAGAACTTAAAATCAATAGAGCTATTGAATGTGAGTATTTAGTAAGTTTTGAAAATATAAAATAGTACAAGTAATAAACTTGAAACAAAGGGAAGAGCGCTTTGAATATATACTTTCATTGACAAATTTCAGGTTAATCAAAATAATTTTTATTAAAACAGGTCACGATGAGAAAGCCATTATCGAAGCCAAAGTAGAAGAGGTTATTAAAAGAGAGGCATTGGAGAAGGAAAAAGAATTTCTGAAAAGGGTAAGATGCTTACAATTATTTGTAATAAAAAAAATATATTTTTCTTCTTTCTTATACAAATATCAATTCTTATACATATATTTTTCAGTTTCGTTTAAAATGAAGTGCTATTGGTTTTATTGATTAGGGTTTTTTTTAAAGAATAAAGTGGCTGGCAGTAATAATGATGATCGTTGCTCCAGTCAAGCCGGCCTATTCAAGTTGTAGCTACAACTTATGTGCATATGATCTGAAAATGAAACCCTTTGATTCTTAATGAATAGGTTTAATTCTATTTTAATACTGATATAAGTATTGTTAAATTCTATAGGTTAATATAGTAAATAAGTAAAATTCTAGAAATCTAAAAGAGGAATACTCATTCAAAGAACTTGTAACCAAGCATGTAAGTTAGTACAGTTCTGTGAAATTATTCTTTGTGTGTGATATTGTCTTAGTTTATGAAAATTGTTATAAATGTTTATTATACAAGTTATTATTAATGGAGTCAGGCGTTACTTTGCGGAAATGGCCATCAACTCTCCACCCACCAACCACTATACACAACGCCAAACACACATTATCACTTTTCCATCTTGTACACGACACGTGTTTCGCCCCAACACGAGGCATCTTCAGGTATAGTAGACTCTACGGAAGACAACCGAAAAGTCGAAGAAGAAGAAAGAAACCGAAAAGTCTTTTCGGTTGTCTTCCGTAGAGTCTACTATACCTGAAGATGCCTCGTGTTGGGGCGAAACACGTGTCGTGTACAAGATGGAAAAGTGATAGTGTGTGTTTGGCGTTGTGTATAGTGGTTGGTGGGTGGAGAGTTGATGGCCGATTTTCGGTAAGTTTTTGGTTTAAAGTTCCAAATAATCCACTTAACCCAACGGAAAAACACACATTATTAATTTTCTGTTATTGTTTTGCTTGTCGCGGATCTTAGCTAAGTAAAACTTTTGACTGTCCATATATACAAGTTATTTCAAAAATAATCTTCGCATTCAGATTTGGAAATCAATTAATAAATATCAGTTAAAATCTATAAGGAAAATATTATCAAAAGTTTTGTGAAATCAATTTCACAAATTTCAAAAATATCATATTGCATGTCAATGGTATATTTAATTTCCTTTGGCAAATAAACACATATTAAAAAATTGTAAAAATAATGTTTTTTACTTCCATATTGTAGAGTCTGCAAGTGGAAGCAGAAGCAAAGCGTATGTTGAAGGAGCAACTGAAGAAACAATTTGAAATTCAGCAGGAAGTCCTGCAAGACAGGCTCGCCAAGAAAGACAAGGAGGTATGTTCGCAACTTCAAAACAAACATTTCATTCTTTCAAAGAAGTTATTTAGTTATTTTATTTATGACATTTAACAGGTGAAATTGGATGGAGCATAGTAGGTCCCACTAGGTAGGCCCGTGCTGAGACCTACCTATTCGGTCATTATTCAGATTTAGAATCATTTTGTGGCACTTTTTTAGATTTAAATTATTTTCGTTTTATTTATTTGTATAATATGATATTTTTTAATTTAGTATTAAGTTATTGTAAAAAAAAATCGTGGATAAAGTTTTATATTACAGAATGTTTAATATAGAAATGTAATAAAGTAGAATTTAAGTAGTGAGTTCTCATATTAAATAGATTTTTTATATACAATATTAAAGATGTATTAATATTTACTTTCTAGGTGATGAATAAATTCAACAAAATGGTATCAGAAGAGGTAGAAAAAGAACGTGTGCTATTTAAGAAGGAGATGGCAGCAATGGCTGGTAAATTGATGGCCATAGAACAAACTCTCAAAAGTGAGTTACCATTCGCTATTATATTTTATTTCATGTTTATATTATCTTCTGATAACAACAAACAATAGAACTTTTCTTTTTTGAATTCATACTATTACTTTACGTTCTCCCTATATATATTTATTTATTTATCTTGTTCAACTTTTCAATCGTTAATAAAATACTTTTTATTCATCCACTCAAGTTCAAATACATTTTTATTAAACTTGTAGTATATGATGACTCTTGACGTTAAAACAGCTTTTAAATATTAATTAATTAATTAATTTAACTTTTATATGGGAGAAAAACAACCTCTTATATAAGTTATTAGCAGGATATATACTTATATTATATTACTTATTTCTTTATACAGACAAAGGCTTGATTTAATGACCGATACCTTGTTACTTTCAGAAAGAGCAACTACAGAAGCTGAGGCCCGCCGATCGCAATCACTGTGGGCGGCTGCTGAGGCTTTACTTGCAGCTACGAGACAGAACGGCCAAGAAGCTAAGATTGACAATGAGATCAAAGCGCTTGAGAAAGCTGGTAAGATCAGTCAAGGACTCTTGATAATTCAAATCTCTCTATTTGAAGTAACTGTTGGGTCCCTAGCAAACTCTCGGTAAATCAAATAAATTCAATAGTACACTCGGTAATTCGAAGAAAAAAACAATTCATAATTTTAATTTATATAAAAAGCTTTTCGGTGCCCGCCTACGGCGGCCTCTCGAGGCTACGCGAGCGTTTCGAACTTTTGCCAAATTTCAGCAAAATCGGCCCATAAACGACGACTTCAGTCTTGTATGGCGGCCATCTTAATTCAGCCATTTTGGATTTATGCTTTGCAATTATTATTCCAGTTCTTATATAAGATGCTTCTTCCAATTAGATTTGAATGTGCTAAAAATAATTTTTAATCTTGAAACATTGTTACAGGCAAGGATGACAAGTTGGTTAAAACTGTCCTACAGGGCATTCCTCAAGAGGTTCGCGAGAAGGGTATTGTGACTGAAAAAACCTTGAAGGAGAAATTCGATGTGGTAAGCAATGAATTACATAAAAATTGTTAGTGTAGTGACGCCAAAGTCAATTTAGGATATTGAAAAATATGTTCTGGACCAAGAGTATTGCATATGATTGCTTGTTATTAGGAAAGATTTCAGATAATGGTGGTAGAAAAGGGGTGAGATTAGACTTCCGGCTGTTCATCGCTCATCAAGTGAAAGCAGTAACAAAATTACTGCGCAGAAATTGGTTTTTCCCGCCAACTTACATAAGTGACGTGTTATTATTTCATTTTCATAATCGTATATTATTGTCAATTATATTGTTTAATTGTGGTGACGTATTGTACAATATTGTTCGATTAAAGTACGTCTTATACTTCACGTATAAGTGGAGTGATATGAAGTAAATCCGTGTATCGTGACTGTTTAAGTTGATTGAAAAAGTCCATGGATGTTTTGATATAATAGCCAACATTTTATGGACAGTCAAAAGTTTTTCTTAGCTAAGATCAAGAAAAACAATAACAGAAAATTAATAATGTGTGTTTTTCCGTTGGGTTTAGTGGATTTATTTGGAACTTAAACCAAAAACTTATCGAGTTTAAGTTAACTTAAACCAAAAACTTACCGAGTTTAAGTTCCAAATAAATCCACTAAACCCAACGGAAAAACACACATTATTAATTTTCTTTTATTGTTTTGCTTGTCGCGGATCTTAGCTAAGTAGAACTTTTGACTGTCCATATAGTGATGGATTTCCGCAAAGTAACGCCTGACTCCATTAATAAGCCAACATTTTATCAAGACGTAACGTGACAAGGTGACTAGACATTTCAAAAGATTTGATATTATTCCATTTTACTTGACATTGGCATAATAGTTTTAACTAATTGCCATAAAAAAAGTTCTTCGAGCCTTTTCAAAAAGCAAAGTAGTACAACTGAACTTTAAACATTTCAGATGGAGAAAACAGCAATGAAAGTTGCTTTAGTTGGTCGGAATGGAGCTTCATTGCCAATCTATTTCTTGTCCTGGTTGCAGTCGAAATTACTATTCGAAAAGGTAAGCATTTAAATTCGCCATAGTTTGAATTTCTTAAAATTATTTCATGATAGTAATAATTTCAATGAATTATAAGATATTATTTATATATTGTCAATCAGTGAGCGTTGTTAATTGTTGTATGTATAATAATGATGTTTAATAAGAAAAGAAGATTTATTTAATTTACTTAAATAATAAATCTTAGTTTTCAGAAATTCCAAAGGACGAGTTGGAAAATAAACCGACAGATTTCTCCAGTTTGGATACATTTGATATCATCCAGAGGGCGAGGTATGTATATTGTAAATCATCAATGGACTTGAAACAGTCCGTTGCTGATCACTCTTGTCATTCGGCAACAAACGAAAACGTAGTGAACTGCAAAATGAAAACTTACCACCAGAGCCAAAAAAACTTTTGAGATTTTTGAAAAAATTGTATCTGAATCAATTTTTTTTATATATATAATTTTACGCCTATTCCCCGCAGGGGTTGGCAGATACCACAGAGCTCCATCCGCTACCATTTATCGCAGCGAAACGGCTCTTCATTAGTCGCTTTTCGCCCTCGTGAGAATCAGGACATGACGGGTGGCGAACCACGTCGCCGTCATTTTTCAACGAATTAGGTATATTAAATTCGTCTTAGTGAATCCCACGAGCCGCAAGGGAGGATGGAGGTCAACCTCAGCAGAGCCCTGCATGCTGAGGTAAGGCACCATAGTACCCCGGGGAGCCCGATCCCGGGACGGTCGGCACGCTTTCGCATCTGAATCAAGCTTGTCAAAAATCACTATCTTTATAAATATATTTTTGTTTATTCGTTTGTTATTTACGGTGACTATTGATTTTGTCTATTGTAGTCTATGCCTTAAGAATTTTTTGACATTTGTTTCATTTACAGCGTTTTCGTTTTTTTACGTCAATATGAAAGTATTCAAGTCATTAGTACAGATATAAAGTGAATAAGCTGTTAATGGACTAGTGTGTTCGCAAACAATACACATAAGTTTAAAATATAGTCTGTAATGTATAGCCAAGATTCGAAGATGTTTTCGCTGGTAGCCAATAGGCTTTTACAGTTTTATTCATCCGATACTACTGGGGCCTCGGAGCCAGAGGCAAAAAATCACGTACCCGGCCCATCTGGTGTTGCTTTATTTTAAATTTTAATGTAAAGATATGATTCGAAGATGTTAATGCTGGTAGGCTAAAGACTTATACAGCTTTATCCAATACGGGTAATCAGGTAAAAGGACAACAAATGTATTTACGGTTTGGCTCAGATACCACATGGAGCGGGGCGATCTTCCGTCCGCGTTGCGCTACGTCAACCTACTGCAGGGGGCGCCTCGAGCCGTGGCGACCCGCTGGCTGAACGCTGCGAGACACCACCTGGAGGTGCGGCAGGCGGCTGAAGCTGTAATGGCGCACGCATCCGTATCCGGATTACTGTATCTGTAAACTAACAAATACCCACACACACACACACACTAAGAAATAATTATTGCCCCTTCCCTTTTCATACTAAAAGTACAAACACACCAAACCTCCTTATGCTGAGCAACAGAAATGAGAGATCAATAGAATCGTGACATAACTTTTTTTCGCGTCAACGCTGGCTGTACGTCCTTGCTATCGATGGGTGCGGTGCGGACGTTAGTTGAGTGACAAGCGACCGTAAACGGCTTATTCGATTGGTTTCATCTCTTTATTCGGTTCATTTTAATTGGTTATATTGAAAGGTACAGAAGAACGCTATTATTCTGTCTTCATCGCCCAACACACATCCATCTATGGCGGCCGTTAATTGAAAAGAATAGCGCAATCATTAGCCGACGTACCCCCACTACTGTTGGTGCAAGACCTGTGTGTAAGACCGTGGGATGAACTGCAGTCTCAACAATCGATAAACTTTATCCATCTATGTTACCTTGTGTGATTGGGCGATGTAATAGTTTTTAATCGATATTGATTGGCCAAGTTTACTCCAATGACGATTGATTGATTGTGTTTACTCTATGATAAGGCTTATCTATTTTCCTTTTGCGATTGGGCGGTGTACTGGTGCTTAAACGGTTTCGATTGGCCAAGTTTACTCGATATCGATTGGCTTAGTTTTATCGATGTCAATTGGTCGAGCCTAATCGATGTTGATTTGATTGGCCGATTATTAACCGATGTCGCCGTAGCATGATTCGACCAATGGCTGGTTTGGTGTATAATAGACATACACTATCACTCATATTCGTAAATGTCATTGTGAAGTATTATCGACTGAATTATTTATTTATACCGATAATTTGTAACGAACAAAATATCGAGGATCTTGATGTCAAAAGAGTTGCATAGTGACATTTGTTAAAACAGGTGTATTAATATGTACTTATAATAATATCATTGCCTTCCTAAACTAAAGCTATATGTACACAGTAATTTTTGGTGAAAGTATCAATTTTATTGTCATATATAAATAAAAGTTTATATGTATATAAAAGTTTAATTATTCGAAAATAAATTCACCAAGGGCATACATACATTGACATTTATTCATATTAATTTCAGTATAATACACATATGCGACTTTAATATTCATTCAAATTACAATTTACGTATATAGCAAATAATAATTCTTAAAAGCTAATTAAAAATTATAAGTTCTGAACCTTTTCGTCTATACAATATAAAAATCTTTTCACATTAGTTTATATACATATCATAACAATATTTGAAGTAAATTTGTGAACCAATGAAATGGATATATTTTGCAAAATAAAATCGAATATTACTTGATTTAATTAAAAAATGTATAGCAGTTTTTTATTGATTTCAAAGCTGTAACAATCTACTGTTTGTTATGTTCTATTGACATTATTCTTGTAGTGATTTGTATGAGTTTTTTTGTTACGAAAATATGTAATATTTATTGTGTCCTTTAAAATGTTGTTATATTTATTATGCTAAAATATTTTTTTGTTCTTTCAAAATGTTAGATATTTAATTTAACCATAGACAAAATCTTCTTTTTTTAATACTTTATGATAATAATAATTCTTAATAATTGAAGCAATGATTTATTTATTATCGTATTAATTAACAAACATTAATATAAATGTAAATTTAAAATATATTGTGATTTCTTTCTTGTATCTATTAGCCGCAGTCATATAAAGGTGTCTTTTGTGTTTACGTACACACTTTAGGCACTGAATTTTTTTATTTAATTTTGTTTTTGTAAGTAGTTAATACCTGGGAATTTTTCAAAAGAGGTTTTCATAGCCGAGTTGGCTTGCATAGATAATGATAATCAATATACATAAATGTGTGGGTAAGATACTTGGATGATCAGAAAAGCATACGAAATCAAAAAATGATAATTTTAAACAACGAATTCACCATTCAAAATGGTGTAATCATTCTATTAAAGAATTGAAGCAAAATTATTACGTTGTGGAAGGTACCGCTACATATCTGTAGTACATCGGGGGTTTAAAATGTATTGTGTTGGGTTATTAAAATTATTAAAAAATTCGAAAACATTTAAATATAATTAAAAATTCTCTTCATGTTATTGATATACAAAAGATGTAAACAATATATAACTAATTAAGTACCAGCATAATTTCAAAACTTAGCATTTATGTGAACGGAAATGTAAAATTCTTATAGTTGCAACAAGTTTTGTAATTTTAGTAACTTATGTAAATATTTAAAAGTTTAATTTAAAAATTAGAGATTGACTTATTTCATGCTGTTTCATTTACTATTCCTTATCTTATACTTTGATACGATGTATAGCGAATATAGTCTAGAAGCCTATACATTTCTTAAAGGCCGGCAACGTTTCTGAAATGTCTATGGCACTGCGAGTGCCTATGGGCGAAGTTGATTGCTTTGCATCAGGTGACACGCCTGCTCGTTTACCTTCCTATCCCATAAAATAATAATAATAGTCTATGGCACTGCGAGTGCCTATGGGCGACGTTGATTGCTTTGCGTCAGGTGACACGCCTGCTTGTTTACCTTCCTATCCCATAAAAAAAAAGAAATATAATATGGTTTTATTTCGCTGTTCGGTTCGGTGTTTCGGTTTTACTTCGTTTTATTACGCACAGTACGCTGCACAATTGTGTAAAATAGACTCATACATCGAGATATTTTTTTAATTAATACTCAACTATTGGTATTACTACACTAGCGAAAAAGGAACTAACTCTTTTTTTTTCAACTTAGGGCTTTTACATTTTCGTCGAAAAGGTCTTGCATGTTTCAGAACATAGATCAAGAATTTTTGAAAATATAGTTAAAACAAGGCTCTTCCCTAATGAACTATAATCACCAAGAGTCAGTAAGTATGAACTATAGTCGCCGAGAGTATATTGCCATGTTGTTCTATAAATATTCGTATACCTATCCCTTTTTAATGTGGATTTATATCTTTTCTTTGATGGCAATTACTTAAAACTATTATGCCAATGTCAAGTAAAATGGAACAATATCAAATGTCTCGTCGGCTTGTCACGTAACGTCTTAATAAAATAGTGGCTATTCTACCAAAACCTTGTATGGACTTTTTCAGTCATCTTAAAAAGTCACAATAAATGCATTTATTTCAAATCACTTATAAAGCTTTAATCGAACTATATTATATAATACGCCACCACAATTAAACTGATACTAATATAAAATTGATGATGATAATATAAGATTGTGAAAATGAAACAAAAACAACGTCACTGATGTAAGTTGGCGGGAAAAGTCCGTGGACTTTCTTTTCTTTGATGGCAATTAGTTATAACTATTATGCAAGTCTCAAGTAAAATGGAATAATATCAAATCTTTTGAAATGCCGGTTATCATATTACGTCTTGATAAAATGGTGGCTATTCTACCAAAACTTTCTATGGACTTTTTCAGTCAACTCAAAAAGTCACGACATACGCATGTATTTCATATCACTTCACTTATACGCATTAATCAAACTATATTGTATAATACGCAACCACAATTAAACAACATAAAATTATGAAAATGAAATAAAAACGCTACGTTAATGATGTAAGTCCCAATCCGTAAAATTGTATCTGTGATTATTATTAAGTTTCTTTTTAAATTTAAGTATATAGTAGCAACGATCGAGGTCGACTATATCGAAGACTTCTTCGCCTATCAAAATTTATTTCTGGCACAATTCTTGTTTTTTCTTTATTGACTAATCAATCATTAAATGTCAATATCGTGAACAATCCAAAGTGTAACCATAAATGTACAATGAAAAAATCACGTTTCTGAAATTAAAACTTCGAACGAATAAATATGTTAAGATTAACAAGATGTATGAAGAATGGAATGTTATTGGTAAGAAAGTCCTGCTTTTAAACCAAATAAGACAAGGTTTTTTAAACTAAGCAAATTAAGCACAAGTATCCACGGATATCTGTGCCAGCAGTGGTACTCAGATGCGTTGCTTGCCGCAAGGTAAAATTTTAATACTAAAAGGGGAAGAGAGTTATAAAGAAATGAGAAGTGAATTAGACTTCCGGTTTATAATGCTCACCGGATGAAGGGAAGCTATTATTTTTTCTAGTAATACTACTACTACTATTCTTTCTGGCTGCGGCAGCCTAATTTAGTAAAAAAATATCAAAAATTTTGATTTTGTGGGGCCGGCACTGCTTTTGCAATGTCTATGGTGTTACAGATATCTGTGGACGTTTACTAATTTGCTCATGAAAAGCCTGCAATGTAGCTCTACCAAATAGAATGATACTAAGGATGCATGAAGGACCGGATGGAAAAATACGAATGCAAGTTCTCGTTTCATACCAAATGAGAATATCTTAAGAGAATATGTGTATCAACCATAATAATCTTAAATATATTACTAATTCAATTTTAGAGAAGATATTTATGCTGTTAATATTTATACATTTTTATAGCAAAGCAGGCATACCTACTAGAATGCGGGTAACCTGATGGTAAGTGATCACTGACGCCAATAGACAACGCTGAATGTGTCACTAATGCGTTACCGGCCTTTCGTAGGCACATACGCACGTTTTTAGAGTATCCCAATATCATACTCTTCTGGAAGACCGCAGTATATTTCACATTTTGATGCATCTTTCGTGACATTTATTTTCGTGGCAAAATTAATTCCATCCTCAATCAGATCAAAAGGTTATGGGGATGGAACTAATGTTTGCGTCCCGTGGGTTTAAGGTTTTCACTTTAAGACCACTGGATATGCGACTGGTAGGAAGTTAACACGTGTACGCCGCCGTGACCGGTGGGTCACACTTGACTGTTCTGTGGGGAGGCGTGAACCACTAGTGGGTCACGCTTAACTATCCCGTGGGGTAACTTAACTATCACATGCATCATAGGTGAGTCATTTGTTTTCAGAAAATATGTCGTTAAAAAAATAAGTTCATTTTCGACTCGAACTGTTGTGATCTCGCATTAAGCGTGTTCGAACTCCAGCCCGCAGAACAGTGTTGCCCCGCCCCACGGAGCGTAAGGAAATAAGCCAGTTCCGTCTCACGCGAAAAAACGTAGATATTTGCTCCGGCGCGAACGTGTTAAACAATAGCTCAAAATATGCGTCATAATACACTGAATTGTTATGTTGATATTTAATAGCATAAATAATTTTTACTGCCTGTAACCTTTTGTCTGTACTCCACAGTACCTCAAGCGCGCAGAATTCCAATTGGCTAGCGTATCGCATACCGCTCCTAATTTCAAATACAAAAAGGTCGGCGAGCGGAAGCCTTGTCCAGTGCCGTTGCAGCCAAAACCAAAACCAAAAGATGACACGCTCATTTGGGGTGCAATGTTCGTGGCCACTTTGACCGGCGCCTTCGTATTTTACGCAAAGTTTGTCACCTTTTTTAATTGTATTTTTTTTCATAGCCCATATATGTAGACAAGTTAAGGATTAATTTATTTCATTTGAATTACAATTAATATTCTTATTACTATTGCTGAGCGCCCTTAAACCTAAAACTGTGCGATACACTTGCTTAACCTAAGACTTACTTAAGACTGTCTCGTCTCTTGATGTGTGATGCTTCCGGTGAGCGTTACGCATCCCACAGGACCACCTAGGGTCCGAAAACTAGGTAGCGGTTTTCCTTTATTAACAATTACTAAATATCTTTGTACATATTATATATTACATATATAGCTAATACTATGCACACGGACATTTGAATCCCTTTTTCTGCTTAATTTTACATATACATACGCACGCACACATCGTTTCAGGAATTCCCCGGAAGTTAGAGACTGGCTTACCATTTACGCACCTTGGATTGATGACTTCATTGCCGTGATATACCAGGAAAATATTACGTATGAAGAGGCCATAGAAAAATGTATTAAAAATCTGAAAAGCTATTTTTCAGATACATGCGATGAGGATAAGAAACTTAGTTCTGTGGACATTTCTCCAATAAAAACTATTCCTAGTAAGTAGTATGTAAAAACAGTAACAACTCAGTAAAAACCGTGCTTACGATCTGAGGCCTTAAGTTCGTTTCTTCCATTGAACTATTAGTGTAATGACATATGAAAAAAACTATAGTTTCCTAGCATAAACACTATTCGCTTAATTAAAAAGAATTTAAGTAAAATAAAAGCATTGCTAGTTATCTTTAAAAAATATGTACTATACCCCAAAATCACAAACAATTATTCATTATAGCTGCCTATTATTTTTAATTCTTCTAGTATTGTGCTTTCAAACTGAATCTTTTAAATAGTGAAGCCACCAGTTTTCATGTTATCATTTGATTGGATTTTTCAGCTGTACCAGAAAAACCAAAGGAGCTTACACAAGATGTTCACGAAGGTCAGAGCACTTTCAAATTTGATATCATTTATTTATTTAGACTGACAACATAATTAGCTACTGCTTTTAAAGTCAATAGTCGTGGGTTCATTTGTTTCACTTGGCAGTATTTATTCCAAGTCCGTGTGGCTGGAAATCCGCCTAAGACATGCGTGGGTTAATGTGCAATCCTCTAAAAATGGAGAGGTTAGCGCCCAGCAGTGGAGTATATTCTTCGTCTTCTATGTCGTCATGCACCTGGCAGAGCAGTTGTGGTCATTATTTATAGTTGTGACTAGACCCCGCCTTTCATAATCACGGCTGCCTTCTTCGTGTATTCATGGGGCTATTGAGAGCGGTCTTCATCTGATCCATCCACCGCATCTGTTGATGGAGTATATACGGATTGTGGAAAAAAGAATAGTTATTTAAGAATTGTCACTGAGTGTAATATATTAACACATAATTTAGTTTAAAAAATGTGTAAGTTTGAATATAAATGAACTCAAATGATTTACTTTAGAGCAAAGATAAATCGTTTTAGTTTTGATAAAAAGTTCTTGAAGAATTCTAAAATCTCAAATCGTATCTATGTGACTAATTCATACATTATGTGGCATTGAATTTTAATTTAATATTTGTAATATTGAAGTAACTACAAGTGAAGATGAAATTAAAAAGGAAGTTGAAGCACCTGTTATAAATTTGCCACCGCCATTATGTATAAGAGATATTTGCGACGTTGAAGCCTGCCTTATCGGAATCCATGATTGTGCTGTATATAATTATACAAAAGCTAAAGATACGTGTGCCAATTATAATAAGGTATTTATTAAAATTGTCTTCAATTCATTAAATTTTGCTCACCACTAACGTGTTTTCTAATTCAACGTTCGAAGTAATAAAAAATTGCCCGGTAATCCGACTAAAATAATACAATCCATAAATGTCAAAATAATACATTTCTTATTCGCTCAAGTGCTTCACACAAAACTCAAAAACTTCCTCTTTTTATCTCCATTCATTATTTTAATTATTAAAAATTGTCAGTGATTATAGAATTCGAGAAAAAGTCGAGACATATATAGTTGGCAACCGCGCATGCCAGTAATCAAAGTTGGTCCAAAATTTTGGCGTCTGGGCCGTTATAACCCTAAACTATTCGAAAACATTATTCTTTGAATTAAATTTGCTATCTACATTATTGATAATTAATCGCCTCTTCTGCAATTGAGTCTTTTTTTTTCAATTGCAAAAATATGCTAAATTTTTAATGTGATCCTTCTCCGATAGATATCCAAACACCTTGATCTAACCTGAGGGATCCTTGGATCGCTAGCAGTCCCTCCCATGCTGTCGCAAAGCATTTTCTATCGCTTCAGTGGGGTTTGAATAATGAGAAGGACCTTCATCGCTGAATTATCATTGACTTCGTCGTTCTTCCCAGTTTTTTACTTGAGCTCTTGTTCATTAAAAGCATACATTTGTATCATACAAGAAACTCCTGTTTTTCTAAAATTATTTATTATTTAATTTCCCGTTTATTTTCAGTTAGTAGAAGAGACGATGTTAAATTTTTCCGTCACGAAATTAAAAGAGCTTCGTAACGCAATGGAAGAGAGGTCGGAAGTTGTTAAAAGTTCACTTCAAAAAGCGACAGATGTTCAGGCGGGCTTGGGTAATATTATAAATTCCCAAATTCATAATATTTAATTCCATCATGATCAAAATTTAAGATGTTATTTCTTACTTTTTACAAGTTTTACATTTAAGTTCACAAGTCTTTATTAAAATTTAAAAAACAAGCAGTTATAGACATAACGCACTTTAACTATCAAACAAGAATTGCCATGTTAAAACCCACGTCAAAATTGGTTCTAAAAACGATAATATATTTATCATGTGTGCATTAAAGACCATTTATATTTATTATATCCAGTTTTAAAAACCCCTTTTAAACTTTAATAATTATACTTCGATTTTGTTCAATTTTTTTAATTTATTTAATTCATTCGACTATTTTTTAACCAACAATGCACTACCATAAGCACATGATCTCGATGATGACGATAAAGTAGTTTGATTTGTAGGTGAGTTGAACCGCTATTTGGAGTGTGGCGGGTCGAATTCGGCAGAGTCTATTGATAAAGCAAAAAACCTGATGAACCTTTGTAAAGATAAAATAAAATCGGCGTTTGTGGAATTTCAATGGGAAAATGACAAATCTCTAGTCAGGGATAGTCAATGGCAATTGGTAAGTGAGGTTATCGCTAAAAAGAGTTTAAACTTTGCGTACTTTATTTTTTAACTTGATTTTCAGCCTGAAGCATAATATTACAATTATGTACAGTAAATATTTTATCATGATATTATATAAAAAATTATATGACAATAGCTTAATTAGGAATTACTAACGGATTTTATTCTTAACGTGAAATATACTATGCGATTTGTAGTACCTATTCGTAATAATCTGTGTGATTTGTAGTAATTTTCACTCCACTCCCATACTAATGAATTATAATAATTTTTCGACAAGAATTTGACTACCGTTAGGTACATGCTATTAAAATTGCTAACATGAAAGGAAGTAGGAACAATGCGTCCGTATAAATTTAGCCAATGGGTGATTTACCATTTAATATTATCCTTAGTGTTGTCAAAATGATTTGTGGGAGGGGAAAAATGGATTTAAAGAAAGCGAAAAGGCCTCTGGCTCACTACGCACGAAAAAAACAGTTACATAGGAAAATGCTACGTTATTAAATTATTTTAGTGGCAATTAAAATTATTTGGATTTTAAAGTGGGAGGATATTTTGAACATCAATTTAGCAATAGTTTCGTTGTTAAGGATCGAGCTTGCGATATGACGTCGAGAGTTCGTGTCTTTCATTGGGCTATATTATGTGAGCCATTTCTTAGCACAAGCATTATTAACCCTATTTAGTCGAAAGGTCACCTCTCACGTGACAACAGTATCTTGTCGCTACGGTCGTAAGTCACGTGGGAGGTGACAAGACGAGACATGTTGAAACTCGCTGTGTGAAACGCAGGCACTATTGCCTTATTATTTTAATATCCGTAACAGAGCAATTGACATCTCCAGTTATATATCATTGCCTTTTCCAATTATTTTTTAATATATTTAGCCCAAAAATGAATAAAGTCAAAGAAAACTGTATCTGTAACTACTATCTAGCGAGAATCACGTATAAAAAGCTAGCGACCGATAAGGTTTAATTAAGTTGAAATGGTTAACAAGAATTCTATTAATATCAAAACATTAGTTATGATTACTTTTTTCAACGTAACACCTTTTCAAATTATCAGGTGGAATCAACAATAGACAAATACACGGAGGAAAACGAAGTAATGTTGCCAGGGTTACATTATTCACAGAATAAGTTTCAATTGACCGCCGATCCGGATTTGTTACTCTATCACGCTTATAGATATGTAAGTTTGGTTGATGTTACGTGGATTTTTCTATATATCGGCAACTAGAATAATAATGTTAATTTTAATTACAGACACGACAATTGCAAGATGAACTCAACGAGGCCGTGGCAGGGATGAGGGATAGAGTTGATCGTGGACTTAATAGTGACTTCTTATATTCTATTCTGAAATTAATAATATATTATCATTTAAAATTGGAAATAACGTCCCATTCTTGGAATATTTATATAGAAACGTGTAACCGGATCAGCCGATAATATATATTCATATCCAACAGCAAAAACACTGCAGATGCCTTAGTGTAAAATGTAAAAAAAATGGAATGGGAAAAGAGGCAAGCCTCCGGTTCATAATTACAAAACGCAGTAATATAGCTACTTCTTATAATTATGTTTCTGCAAGTGTTGTATATCGTCGAATGAGCCGGCTCATTCACGGTATACACGAAAAATTGCCCCAAAAATTTTACTTATTCAACAAAATTATCATTTTTTGTGTCATATTTTATCATTGTACATAGTTCGAAGCAGTCTACGGTGAGCTGTAATAACAAGCAAAATGAGATTTCTTTGTTTGTTAATAGTTTTAATCTATCGATATGTACCTTTAGAACATGGTCCTCAACTATTTGGTTTAATTAATTTTATATTGAATGATATTGGGGCGCAAAAGATATTCAATTATTTTCCTTTTTTTTTTACTGTTAAGTATTTCTCTCGGGGTCGTGCTGCCAACTATAAACGAGAGATAAATGTGAGCTAATCAGCAACGGTGTTGTTGACTTGATGGAAAGGTGTGTCAATCAAAACAAAATATAAACAATAAACGTTCGCGGACAAATTATCAAACATCCATCGATCCCGGGCGCTAAAAAGGTCGGGGAACACTGCCTTAGAGTAAAATTTATACTTAATAAAAATTATCTTAAAAAAAATAATATAACACACAATTTTCACACAGACGCTCTACCACAAGGCGAGAAGGAAGTACAGGCAAGAAAAGCGTTATTACAAAAGTCTATTAAGCAGAAACGAGCTGAAATGGAAAGAGATTATAAAAACCGGGTAAACATTTGGTATTTAAATGCAGATGGTTATTTGGTGTAATGTGGTGAATCGTCTAAAAAAAATAGTCATCTGCCATAAACTTTGATAAAGATAATAAATTATTCGAGATAATACTCATATTTATTCATTTCATCAATTTTTTTAGCAGTACTTACAGATGATTGCCACGTGGGACAACCTCTTAATCTTAATGTCATGAGATTAATTTCACTATTAATGTAAAAAATTATAAAGATGGCCAATATTAATTCTACTACTGCATTTCTGCTTCGTTTTTGAGGGATGGGGTCGGTATTGTTTTTACAATTAAAATAATGTGAACAAATTGATTTTATTTAAATAACATTTACAAAGTTCCGTATTACAGTATAATATATAAAAAAATCCAAAAATTTAGATTTTAGGCCCAATATTTAGATTTTACATATTTATATTACAGTCTGAAGCTCAAAAAAATAAAAACAAACAAGATTTAGCAAATGCGTTGCACAAACAACTAGAAAGACATCAAGAAATGTTAGAAGCAAAGTTACAAGAAAGAGAAAGAGAGGTAAATAATTGTTTTGCGAGCTTTATATTAGGTGTACAAATAAGTTTCCGCGGTTTGTCAAAAGATGGCCCCACCAGAAGGTTATGGAGAAATTGTCAGATGTAAAACGTAATATCCCAAGTTTAGTCATCTGGCAACACCATAACCTTAAAGTACTAGTGATTCCGTATCAGCATCACGTAATTTTTTTCGTGCAAAAATGTCAAGTTTTATTCCGAAAAAGCATCATTTGCGGGAACTTTTGATTTACTTCTTTAATGTGAAAAAATCTGCAGCTGAGGCGCATCGATTGCTTCTAGAAGCATATGGTGAAGCTGCTTTAAGTGAGAGAAGTTGTCAGGAATGGTTTCAAAAGTTTAAGAACGGTGAGTTTGACGTTAAAGACAAAGAACGCAGTGGAAGGCCGAAAGTGTACGAAGACATGGAATTAGAAGTACTATTGGAGGAAGATTCGTCCCAAACGCAAAAAGAACTTGCACTTACTCTACAAGTGACTCAACAAGCAATTTCACATCGTTTAAAATCGTTAGGAATGATTCAAAAACAAGGAAATTGGGTTCCATATGAACTAAAGCCGAGAGACGTTGAACGCCGATTATGCATGAGTGAAATGCTGCTTGCCAGGAATAAAAAAAGAGTTTTTTGCATCGTATAGTCACTGGTGACGAAAAATGGATTCACTACGATAATCCAAAGAAGAGAAAGTCATGGGTTAAGCCCGGCGAACCATCAACATCGACAGCTAAGCCGAATATTCATGGAAAAAAACTCATGCTGTGTATTTGGTGGGATCAGCTTGGTGTCGTGTATTATGAATTGCTGAAACCAAGCGAAACCATTACTGGAGCTCTCTACCGAACACAATTGATAAGATTGAGTCGGGCACTTAAGGAAAAACGCGCCCATTACTACTCCAGACACGACAAAATTATTCTTTTACACGATAATGCTCGTCCACATGTTGCGGCGCCGGTAAAAACATACTTGGAAACACTCAACTGGGAAGTTTTACCCCACCCGCCGTATTCACCAGACTTAGCCCCTTCTGATTATCACCTGTTCCGGTCGATGGCACATGGTCTGTCTGAGCAGCGCTTCACATCATATGAAGACACCAAAAATTGGGTAGATTTGTGGATAGCGTCAAAAGATGAAGAGTTTTTTCGACGGGGTATCCGAATGTTGCCAGAAAGATGGGGAAAAGTAGTGGCAAATGATGGAAAATACTTTGAATAAAACGTAATGTACTTTTCCTTTACAATAAATTCCTAATTTTTTATAAAAAACCGCGGAAACTTATTTGTACACCTAATAGTAAGATACTTAACTCCGCTCTTCTCGTAAACCGTTTGCTTGTAAAGTCTGTAACTATAATAGTACAGAAGTATTTATGAGTAGGTAGGTATTATTTGTAATTGGTAAAATTTGGCAGTAAAAAAACATTGTTTATTTTACTTCTATAAAAATTAAAATGGGTTCTATCGATCCTATTTTAACGATTTTTTTAGACCAGCATTTTGTTCATGTTATTTTTATTGTCTCAGGGCGCTCAGAAAATCAAGAAAATGGTCGTGGAGAGGGTAGCAGCAGAGAAGAGAGTTTTCGCAAACCAGCTCTCGGAAATGTCCTACAAATTAAAAATTGTAGAGGACAAGCTAAATAGTTAGTTCAATAATGTTCAAGATCAGCGGTATACTCAACCTTTTTTTCATAGTAGCCACAAACACATCTTCGTCGTGATATTGTGGGTCGCAAAAATAAATCAATTCATAAAAATTACGTAATAACTTCTTAGGTTTTTAGGAGGACACAGATGTATCATATAAATAAATTAAAACAAGCCACGACCAGCAATCTAAGCGACAAATACATGAAAGTATGAAAGCCAAGGAAAGGGGATTCCTACAGTTACACTCGCTTTATACGGAATTAAAAACGCCCAATGCAAAACATCGCTAATCCAAACACTTGATTTGTCGCATTTACGAAAATACCAAAATGACGTCAAAAACAAGGAAATCATACGCCTGTTGTAAATTAAAAAATAAATGAATAAATTGCCGTATATTACGGCAAATTACCGTATCAGTAATAGCACCGCACACTGCGGCGCAGTTGTGTTGTAGAACCTATTTACTCAGCGTGCTCTCAATTTTTCTTATGGGCGCGAAATTCACAATGGTTTAAAATAAACTAATACCAGGTGGGCCAACCACAAGAGCCTGGGGGGCCGCAGGTTGAGTGTAACTGTTCAAGACGTATGTTTTATATATGTATAATATAAATATTGTTGTCCTACTTACGAGACTATACTATTTCGTCATTTTCTATACGTGTGATATAAATTGATTACTGAAACATTTTATGTACACGTTTTCCTTGGACAAACACTCAATGATAACGTAAGAGAACCATTACGTTTTGATTTTTATTGATTAAAATATTTAAAATTATAGCAGAAAACGCAGCTTCCGGTGTTGCTAGTATATATTCTGGCTTATTCTTTCATATACAATAGGAATATTCAATGTATATAATTATATACTCTGGCTTATTACATAGAGTAGAATACTAGAAAAGATTTTAACGAGTAAAATGTTATGCCGGTTCCGTTCGGTGCAAAACCGACAGCCAATAGAATAGACGAGTGCTAGATTGGAGGCCGCGGCTTAGCAAGCCCAACATAGGACACACTTCTGGCCAGATTGATCGATGATCTGTACTAAACGGTTGGCAAAAACTAGATATGTGGTGGCGAAGATCGGGATATTTGGCGCGTCTTGCAACACTGGACTGCCGAAACCTGTTGATGGTGATAATGACCATGATGATGATGGTAGCCATGACTGAATTAGTATTTACTTGATAAAGAAGCAGATATTATGAATTGAAGCTTACTTACAGACTTACATTTTATTTCCACAGCCCATATATGTCCCACTGCTGAGCACGGGCCTCCCCATTTCTGGAGGAAGTCATATCATCACACTTGTCCAATGCGGATTACCAAACTCGGAATAAATAGCTTTAAGTTTAAGTTAAAATCCGATGTGGGAATCGAACCCGAGATCATTGACCCCGTGAGCGGCAGGCCTCGCGACTGCGCCGATTGGTGTACATTTCCTTATACTTTAAATACATAACATACAGGTCATTTGAAGGCTGAAAAAGAAGCTCGTCGATCTCAAGAACTATGGACAGCGGGAGCGTCACTTCTGGCTGCCACCAAGAAAGGAGACAACATTGTAAACGTCAAGAAAGAGTTAACAGCTATAAAAAAAGCTTCAGGTTTGTTTTTACATCGTCATTATCAGATAGATACACATTATATACACACATAGATACACATTATGTACACACACACACACGTGTTATATAAAATTGTTGTTTCTTTTGTGTGATTTTAAAAAGTTATTTCGAAGTGTAATTGAAAGTTCGTTGTAGGTACATATAGATATCTTAATGACACACATATACAGCCATATATATATATACATATGCATATATATAGATAGATATATATATATATATATATATATATATATATATATATATATATATATATATATATATATATATATATATATATTCTTCTTAATACTAAGATTACCACTGGAACATAAGTTATCAGGAAATGAAATTATAAAATGAAATTAAATAATTGTATTTATCTTTCATGTAAATAATATACATTATTCATTAATTAGAACTACAATAAACTTTCATATAAGATCTATAATTCTAACCATACACGACGCAATGAGTATTATTAACTCTCTCGATGAATTGACATTGGATGATTTATTGTGACTGATAATCGCTGATCAAAAAATGATTACATAAAGTGTAGGTGAAACGAAGTTCAACGGCTCATCTAGTTTGTTATATTATGCATATTATTTGACTAAACATAATATCACAAAAGAATATGAAAAAACTACAACTAAATCTTTTAATTCCCATACTTTTGCAGGGGAGGATGATAAGTTGGTAACAACGGTTATAAAAGCGATACCAAAATCTGCGTGGGACGTTGGCATCGTGCCAGAGAGTGTCCTTAAGAAAAAATACTACCAGGTAAACCGCTATATAACAAGTAATATATTAAAAAAGTTAAAGTCAATTCCAGTTTTTATATCCGTTAAATATCTAGCTATGTAATAGCTAAATAATACCCGTCTGGATAAATAAAACCGTCTGGATGAGTGGCGATCCAGTACAGTGTGTTTTTCCCGAAACTTCATTTCGCCACCACGCTATGGAACCAGCAAAAAAGCGACGGTGGTGTAACTCTACTTACTACCAATAATATATATATATATATATATATATATATATATATATATATATATATATATATATATATATATATATATATATATATATATAATTTTTTTCTCCTATATAAAACTAAAATTAATTAATAAAATTTAATTAATGAATTAGTATTTGAAAAAACTGTATTAACATCAAGTATCGTCCGCTACAAGTTAAAAAAAATGTATTTGAACTTGAGTGGATGAATAAAAAGTATTTTGTCATAGATATATTGATACTTTGACCAATTTATATAAATAAATATATATATAGGAAGTTTGAACTAATAGTAGGAATTGAAAAATTGTTTGTCGTTAATAATGACATTATTGACTTATTGTTCACATCATGTGCCTGACATTGGCTCACCTCAAAACTAATATTTTATTATGGTATTACTGTGCTATTTGCTCCCACAATCGCCTCGTACGACGAACATGGGAAACAATGAGGTGGCCTAAACTACGCCGGGAACTATAACAAATTAATATAGCCTTCATATATACGTAGCTCTTACGTATTTTTATTAATATTATTAATGCAAATATAGATGGAGAAAACAGCAATGAAAGTGGCGTTAGTAGAAACGGATGGTTCGCCTTTGCCCATCTACTTTCTGTCTTGGTTGCAATCATTTTTTCTATTATTTAAGGTAAGTAACTTTATTGCTTCTTGAGTATTCTCTACAGTCACGGCGGCAAAGCGAGTGCGAGCTAGTGTGTATAGTGGATACGTACACTCATTTAAACTATAGTGAGTGATGAACTAGAATGCTTTTAATCACCATGTTGTGCATCCACATCTTGTGGTAACATTATATCACTTTTTTTAATCTTTTGTGGTTACGAAATAAATATAGACACAGATATATAGACAGAGAAACACAACGGACCCTAAATGTTTTTTATAAGTGGTAGAGCCACCCTGCAGACGAATACTTTGTCAAGAACGGCATATTATATTCTATATCAGGAATGGGCCGGCTCGCCCGGGGAAGTACCACACTCCCGCAGAAAAACGGCGTTTGAGTGGTAGCTTAGTTACCGCGCTTCGTCCGGTGAGGGGCTGAATTCCGAAGGGCCAATCACCTTCCCTCTCCTCCTCTCCCTCCCCTTCCTCCCTTCCATATTGACAGTTTCCTTAAAGGCCGGCAACGCTTCTGCACTGCCTATGGTACTGCAGATGTTTATGGGCGACATTCATTGCTTTACATCAGATGATGCGCCTGATCGTATGCCTTCCTATCCCATAAAAAAGCAAAACCCAATAAGATCATAAAAAAATATATATTAAGAATTTATTTTTAATTTATGTGTTCAATTTTTTAAAAAATGCTTATATTTCTAGGTCTCTGGTATACCGCAAGCGGAAGTAGACAAACCGCCAAAGGAACCGTGCAAAGATTTAGATACTTTTGACTTACTACAAAGAGCGCGGTAATTTTTGTATTTCTTATTAGTTTCAAATATAATGCAATGAATATTGGTTTACTCTTTGCGACTTCGCTTACAATTATTGAAAAAAAATATTTGAAAATCACTTATCAATTATCATGAACCATACCGAATGAATGTTTAATCATATAAAAAAAACATAATTTTATTCGTATGTATTATAATTCTACTACGGCACAATTCGCCATAAAAAAATATTTTATCCCTATTATTTGGATAATGATGGTGGCGATTGGTACGATGTATTTCTCCAAACTTTCCATGCATCACCTCTTTGTGCCACCAGCTTCAGCGGAATTATCGAAAGGTTTCTTTGATCTTTAAAAAATCCTACATATTTCTCAAACGCCAACAACACTGTAATGCCTGTTGTGTGACAGATGTTTATAGGCATCTGCTAAACCTATACTTATTTTTCCTCTTCTCCCACTGTTCTCATTTCACATTTAAGTAGACAATGTATTATTTCAGTGAGTCGTTTGTATACGTGTCGATTAGTATACGTGTAAGATTACATACATATGTATATATTGTCACACCTGTTTCCCGTAGGGGTAGGCAGAGACCGGCAGAGATCTCCATCCGATATATATATATATATATATATATATATATATATATATATATATATATATATATATATATATATATATATATATAAACGATCCCGGCACACCTTCCTTGCTTCTTATCTGTCTGTCATGTCGTCCATCCATCCTCTCACATTCATATTAGCGAAACGGCTCTCCGTTAGTCGCTTCTCACCCTCGTGGGAATCAGGACGTGGCGGGTGGCGAACTACGTCGCCGTCATTTTTAACAAATTAGGTATCCTTAAGAATCCTTGAAAGTGCCGTGGCAGTCGACGTAATAACAAAAAAAGATTGTGACGTTTTCTTTCGCAGATTTTGGATAGAGAGGAGCAATTTAACGATGGCAATACGTTATGTGAACGCACTGGAGGGCGCTTCTCGTATAGCCGCGGACACCTGGCTACAATCAGCGCAGACGCACCTTGTGATTAAACAAGCTGCAGAGGCAGTGATTGCCCACGCGGCCGCCTTAGGCCTTAAATATATTTAAGAAAGGGAGATTCAAATTACCGTATGCACGATTTTCTCTATGTATTGTATAATAAGATTATATACCATGATAAAACAATTTCAATTTAATATATCTGGCAAGTTTTTCAGTTCCGTCTATTTTCAAGTGGAATAAGATGAAAATTACCTTGTACTCGATTTTCTCTAAATTATATAGCGTGTTATTACTATTTTAATTTAATATGTATGGCATGTTTCTCAGTTGTGTCAAGTGGAATGAAACTGATCAGTCAAAATGTAAAAATACCGAAAGAAGATTTCGAATATATTCTTTTAATTTTCAGTATAAGAGCCTCATGTAAACTTTAAAGCAGCGTAAAATATTATTTTTAAAATTATTAGTAGAGTTTTCTTCAAAAATAGTAAAATATATTGCTTTAATTTTATCATATGTTTTTATTATACCAGAGTTAGAAATATTAACTTCATGCTCTTGTTTTTTTCATTTTCTCAGTCACACGTGAACACAGTTGTGCTATTGTGACTACATATTTTGTTAAAATACACCTATTAAAATAATATATAGTATCAATCGAAATGTCAACTTGGGGTAAAAGGTTACGTGCGTACTATTATCCCCGTACTTTTACCTATAAATTAAACAATTCTCTCTATATCAAAAAGCATAAAAGTAGGGTTAGAACGTTATTTTGATTTTTATCGTTTATTAACCATATAAAATAATTAAAAGAAACTTGTCTCGCAAACAACTGAAACAAAAGCATCACAAACTTTTACCCATGGACAAAAGTAATACGAATTTTAACACTTTTTTAATTTCTTGCTTTTAAAAGACAACATGAGCCACAAGGTGGCATGCCAAGCTCAGTCAATCCTGCTAAACAAGCTCCTTCATTTGTTTAGTCTCCTCTGGAAAAACAGCACTACGAACTTTTACCCACTGCGCCCCAAATTTTACCCCAAATGACTCTTATTATGTACGTACTCTATAAACCACGTAAATTAAGACGCTTTTGCGAAAAAAATAAATCGAAGTTGTGAAAAACAAATGACGGTTATAGATGCCTACTTTTTTTTTGCACAAATTATTAAAAAGTACAATAATAATACGTTAGTATAAAATTATTATCGAACTCCCCAATCTCCCCAAACTCCAACTGACAAAAAAAAGTATCTATGGTTTTAAGAAGCATTCACCGATTCTAAAATGGCCGTTACGTGTTTAAAAGTATAGGTATGTAATTTCGAAATGAATGATTTAAGGTGTAAGGATAATGCATTTTATTTTATTTAGTGCAACTTCTAAGATTGAAAAACTTATGAATTATTAATACAATACAAAGCTTAAAATTATCTATGGTGTTAAATAATGCATCATCACAATAATTATGTAATTGAAATTGAATATAAACATGTAATAAATATTTAAAACTAGTTAAAAATACTAACGAGCTGTGAATGTTTTAAGTTTAAGGTAATACAAAATACAGAATATTGAACGCAAGAGTAAAAATGGTAGAAGAAAATTTGCCTTAATATCTCTATTAATTACAAACCTTTATTTCAATAATCGTAATTAATTGTATGTTAATGCGTGCATACATTATTTGGCAGCTTTTAAAATGCAAAGTAGCTATTAAAGATCACCTAAACACGACTAGATCCATCGTGACTTTTTAACTTGACTGCAAAAGTCCATAGATGGTTTTGGTAGAATAGCCACCATTTTATCAAGACGTAGCTTGACAAACTGACTATACAAACATACCGGAAGGAATAGACTCAAAGCCGTAAACTATTCCATTCCATTCAAAACAAAATAAAACATGCTGCCCGTTACTAACGTGTGTCATTTTACGATTAAGCCTAGCTTTAAATATGTGTGCCACATTTGTCGTAGAATCCATAATTGTTAGAGTAAAAGTGTTGGAATGGAAACCGCGTTTTGGCAAACGTACACCAAGCGACAATCTGCGCGGGGGGCTGGCGAAAACTAGATGGGAACATCAGGTTCCAGTTCATGGAAGAGACCAGTTTCCAATAATAATTCACTGCAAGTCGTTGACGACGATAATATTCAGCTATTGTTATTGCAGACAAATGATGATTACAAATCTTTACTGGTTGTGATTAAATCTATTTCAATAAATCACGTTGTATGTAAAAGTCCTTCACTCTTCTTGAGATATCGTTGTTGCCAACGAAATAAGGGACCAACACATTTTCATCACCTGTAATTGAAAGACTTGAATATTTTTCTATTGTAAAATATTATAAGATCTCACGGTTTAGGTAGAAACCTATAAAATAACCTTTACATGCCACTCTTTCTGTAGAACAGCTCACTCCGCTAAGAATGATATACGTCAGAACGTATATTGGATGGACGATTCTTTTTACCGCCTAGATACTCCAGCAACGCGAAGAGGTGCGAGATTTTCTGTATGTATTTTGATTGTTCGAAAAAAATCTTTCAGCTGAATTATTCAACTATTATACATAACCCACAACTAACGTAATATGTATATCCTCGCTAGTTGGATTAGTCGTACGTACATTACTATCGTGCGTTTGTCAAGAAACTTTTTCCAAGCACGACGACGCTATGGAAATGGTTTCCTGGAGGTATTTTCGTACTGGTACGAGACTAAAATCTTCAAATGTCTATGGGTAGGAGTAATAATTGACCATCAAGCAATAGGATTGCTTGTTTATTACCATACTTTCGTCTTAAATATAAATAGTTTGAAAACTATATAATTATTACCTTGGAAAAAGTCTCCAGGGAGATGTTTACGAATTTTGTCGATTGAACATAAATAACTCTTTGTGATCTGTAAAAAAACATGTTATTAAAAATTTACTGACTATTAGTACAAATTTTAATAACATTAATCTAAAATCTTGTTACATAACCGAAATTTTTACACCCTAGGGGTTTTAGTTAGTGTAAGCAAGTTGTTTTTTATTGAAGAGCAGGTGTCATAGGCACGTGAGTCACGTGATGGTAAGCAATCAAGACCGCGACCGAACTAAGGACACTGCAAAGGAGTTACCTACATAAGGTCAGGATGTGAATAATAAGAGGAAAAACGAGAAAGTAATGGGAGGTGGAGAAGAAAATTAAAGAAGGGAAAAGGAATTAGGCCACGGAATCCCTGCACTCACCGAACGAAACACGGTAAAATTAAGTAACAATAGCTGAGTAAGCAATAGAGATAAGCCTCGTCCTTACAATCTGGACGTCGTGAGTTCGTATATTCCACTGGACTATAGATGTGAGCCATAACCTAACACAATCATCATTAACTTAGAATGGTTAACAATAATTCTAGTTATATTAAAAACATTACTAGTATTCTTTAAAAGAAATAAAAAAGGTTACTTTTTGACGCCGTTATTCTAAAGTTGTGGTACGTCCCCGGTCATGCTACCGTACATGCTACGCCATGCCATGGTTGTGCCACTATAACGTTGCTTAATCTTGCATACAACAATCAATGTGATAGATAATATTGTTCAATTCCTGCCGCTGAATTTCACTACCGCAAGACGCGGCACAAGGAATAGTTTCATCCCCACCATGTGGATGAATGGCGATCTAGTACAGTTCGTTTATCGCGACACTGATTTCCGCGTAGAACGTATAAAGATAAATTTATATGATACTTACATTGGTAAAATAATTAACAAACTCTTTTGATGTTTGGGCGATAGAGAATACCAGTTGCTTTGAACTAATTTATGGTAAATGTCAGCGTTCTGATAGCAGAAAAAAATTATTATAGAACTTTAAATAATATTTCAGTGAAATGACTTAAAAAAATCAAGTAAGGACAACAAAATTTTACATTTTAACTAATTTCATCATCATCAACAACAACAGCCTTCAAAAGTCCATTGCTGAACATAGGCCCGCCTAAGATGATGAGAAATCGGTAAAAGTTTTTTTTTGTTTCGGTCAAGTATCAAGTTTCTGCAAACCGCTGCTGCGCAGATCGTCGCTCCATCATACTAGAGAGCACCAAGACGCTGTCTCCACACCAGCTCTAGTCTACTCCAACTTTTATCGGTTCTCCTACAAACGTGACCACTTCAATGCCACTTAGCTTATTGGGACATTCATTGACACTTTAGTTGACTAACTCAGCCGGATTTCTAAGTTTCGAATTACATGCTCCCCAGTATCAACTTCTTCCATTTGACCGCATCCAAAGTCGTGCGATCCGAATCGTCAATGACCAAGATTTCACCGATCGGCTTGATTCTCTAACGCTGCAGAGATATGTCTCATCTCTCAGCATTTTTTACCGCTTCTATCATGGGGAGTGCTCCGAGGAATTGTTTGGAATAATTCCAGCCGAATTCCACAACCGCACAACTCGCCGTAAAGGAAAATTTCATCCCCACCATCTGGATGAGTGGCGATCTTCTACGGTGCGTTTCTCTCGTAACTTCTTTCCACGCACCACCAGTTTGCGGAACCAGCTACCCTCGGCCGTCTTTTCGAACCGATACGACATTGGAACCTTCAAAAAACGCTTCCGCGACTCCTGCGGTGTCGCGGTTGTCCATGGGCGGCGTTGATTGCTTTCCATCAGGCAACACGCTTGCTCGTTTGTCCTCCTATCCCATAAAAAAAACACACCAGATAAATTCCGAGCATAGTATGCTTCTAGCGCTATAATCACTATCACTAGGACAAAATTCGTAATGAAACTAAACTTACTGACACATCTCAAGGGATTAGTTATTTGAAGCGGTAATGGGCTCCTTTTCTTTAGAACCAACAACTAAACGGAAATAAAGTTAGAAGTGTTAATTATTTTATAGGTTACACCCTCATTTACTACTTTACTTTTACTCTGTATGTTACTTATTTGTTAGTTGCTGGAGAATTCCAGCGCGATATTTTAGTAAACAAGTTCTTCTAGAAAGGTGAGAAGGTTTCCGCTGCAAACCTTAAATGGTTCCGTGCTACTTTACATCCGTTACAATAATGATAATTTAATAAATTGCAATACCCAAAAAAATACATATGTGTATATCACAGATAATTAAAAATTACTTACGGAATCGGCAAGAAGTTGTCCATAAAAGCAACAGAAGTATAAATTTGCGATAAGAATGGCACATACCAAAAAATTTTTTGAATCTTCTAAAGTTGGGTTGATCTATGGATTCAGATAGCAAAATTACTTAAATATTGTTTAATAAGCATTTTCGGAAACAATAAAAACGTGACTTACTCGAGCCGAAAGAAAAAAGAAACAGATTATACTGGAATGGAATAGTTGATGAAGTGCAAAAGAACCATTAAACGCTTCGCTCAACTCATTTATCAATCTGAAAATTAATTTGATTTATTAAAATATTGACGTAATATACACACACATTCATCAGTGTACATACGCATATGACGAAAATATAAGAGATGGGAGATAATGTTTTAGGAGCATGTTCAGATAGAGCTCGAGGCCGATTATATCCAAACCTCGAGGATAATCAGACAATATATAACAAAACTGCTCGACGGCCGGCCCGAGCCGTAACACCTACTGGGGTCGTAACAATGCAATACCTAATAACTTATGCGGTGTTTTAAACGCTTTCCCCAAAAATAGTCAAAATCCCTATTGCACCAAATTCTAGCAGCTTAATGGACTAACTGTCGAGCTTTATACCGTCTCTTGGCAGAATCAACCTTCTGAACTAACAGTAAAAATAATATGACATAAGTACTTTTAAAAGTCCCCTTGAAGAAATAAATTTTAACTTAATTTGTCATTTTTCTACAATATTTTCCCTTTTCTCTTCAAAATACTATATTTCAATCAAAAAATAATGCCCAGTATTCTTTGACGCATTCGGAATATAACCACAAGTTCATGATTCTAAATAAATAATTTACCAACTTACTGTAGTAATGTTATATGCTTTTTAACATTTAATTTTAATTTATGTTCACTAAACTGTTCTTCTGAATTGAACAAAGTCTGAAAGTCGTGTTGTAGCACAACAAATAATGTATGTAAGTTATTCATTGTAATAATAAGTGCGAATAGACCCATGCCTAATAAACACGACAACAAGAACTCTGTAATGTAATAAAAAATACTTTAGTGAAATTCATACAATCGTGATTTATGTAATAATTTATGTTAAATGTGCAGAAATTTCAATAAGATATATTTAAAGAGGAGATATTTAGCCATCTATTAATTCGAAACCGTGGTTCTTTCCTTTTTCTAAAGCGAATAAATATGTTACATCAATTTGTAGAACCAGGTTGGGTCATATTTGTTCTCCAAAATTTTTAGCTAAGCTTAACATTCGTGATAGTTCTATTTGTGAGTGCGGAATGGAAGATGGTAATGTTGATCATATTTTCTTTAATTGTCCTAAAACTTTCTTATGCTTTATATGACGTTATCCCTTGAAGTATTTCTCGTCTAATCTCGTATAATCTAGCTAAGTTTACATTCTTAATGGGTTTTGTTTTTACCCCTTTTGTTAAGTTGTTATCTGATTTTATTATTGCTCATAAAATTAGTTTGTGGTTGCTGTAGTTTAATTTTTGTTATATATGTTGTTTATCGTCTGTTTGCTTCAATTCAATTCAATTCTTTGTTTATGGTCTGTTTACTTATTCATACGCATTAAGTAATTATTATTATTGTTCACGTCATTTTGCTCTTTTAATTATAATTGCATTCAGATCATTTTCTTCGTGTGTCATGTTCTTTATTTGTAGTTTAATTTTTTGTTGTTTCCTTTTTTCTTTAGTGCCCTTGTGAAAGTTACCACGGTGCGAGTTTTTTTTTTATATATTGCTTTATTTTTTGAGTTATTATTTGACTGTGCGGCTTCCGTGATTAACTTGACACTGATAGTTGCCATAAACAAAGAATTGAATTTAATTTAATCTTTTTTTATTTTAAAATAAAAATATTTTTTAACCATTTAAAGCTAAAAATGCTTGTTAGAGGTATCAAATGGAATTTATTACTTCATCAGCACCCGTTGCCATACACAAATCGTCGCTCCACCTAGACGGAGAGAGTTCGACACCACGTTTGCCAAGACGCGGTCTCCATTCCATGACTCGAAAACTTTACATATGAAATTAATAAATATAGCTTAGCGTAGACAGGAGCGAATACCAGTGAATACTACACTTTTTGGAGGTTAGGTTAGTTATTCAGATTTTATATTTTTATAATAATTTGTAACTGACTTTACGTATTTTTTGTGGTACAAATAAACATATTTTATGAGTTAAGGTATCTACAGGCAATTTTTGTGTACCTATATAATGATTACATACCAGAAAGTATATCGCAAAAGTAGACAATTATGAGAAGTAAAAGGTGATCTTCATGGTTAAACGGAAACACAAAAGAAAATTGCGTTGTAAATTTGACGTCAACATTTAATATGAAATGATTCACCCCGTAGATTGCCAATGGAAACAACATATACGAGATGAGGAAGAACACAACAAATTTCATGTATCCTGCAAAAAATCCATTACATAATTTATTTTGTGTTATTAACATTAGGAACCGTATCACTCCTCGTCTTCCGTTGCGGTAGTATCATATCTTTTCTTTCCCCTGCTTTTTCCTTTCTTCTCTATCCTTTTCCCTTCCTCTCCGCCAATCCACGGTCTGCCGCGCCAAAGGATGCGAGGAAGGGCGAGCTTAGTCGCAAGCGTGCCGACCATCCCGGGATCGGGATCCCCCGGATATTATAGTGCCTTACCTCAGCATGCGGGGCTCTGCTGACCTCCATCCTCCCTTGCGGCTCGTGAGATTCACTACGACGAATCTAAATATACCTAATTCGTCAAAAAATGACCTGATTCCCACGATGGCGATAAGCGACGAACGGAGAGCCGTTTCACTACAATGAATGTGAGAGGAAGGATGGATGAGTGTGAAGGAAGCAGGGAAGATGTGTAGGGATGGTAGCGGATGGAGATCTATGGTCTCTGCCTAACCCTACAGGGAGACAGGCGTGAGGATATATATGTATGTATGTATGTATTAACATTACATTATTACAACTTAACTTACAGATTTAACCAAAAACTATTTACATTCTTTTTTACACGTTGTTGTGATTGTAAGTTCCTAATCATACGAGGAAAAGGCGAATCAGCTACCGACACGGTTTTCCGTAGAAGTGACACGGAAGAAATTATTTGACTGAGTGGAAATCCTCTGTCAAGGTACTTTGCACAGAAGTTGGGAACAACTTATTTATAACTAATATAAAAAAATTATAAAGTTATTTGTTCTTTGCGCAAATTGCAAAACCTGCAATTATATTTAAGTTATAAGCAAGATTACACGAATCAATAATAAGATTTGATTTTGTGCATAAAAATACTGTATACCTAATGATATTTTCTTCTTCTAAAGTTCGTTTTCCAATTAGCATTAAATTTTTGTGCTCATTACAAAGGATTCTCAGGGTAGAAACAAGGAAGCGTCTAAATTCTCAAATGTTTTCATTGTAGGTACCACAAAAATATTAAAATAACGAGTGTATTTGTGATGCGTAAAATACCGTGCTATAGATTATAGGTATAACAGTTTTTTGAAGTAATAAATCGCTTAGAATCCTGATTTTCTTTATGTAACTGTAATATTTATTATAAGAGGAATAATGTGTTTATAAAAAAAAAGTTGGTTAGGTCATGTTTATCCCCAAATATCCGTATTTAACAGGTCTATGCCTTTTTGCCATAATGGTATAGTTGCTACTGGATTAAAATTGTGGAGAAATTGATCATTAAAAATATAAAGATATATAAATACTATTTATGACTTTTTTGTATACTTGACGGAATTATGTGAATAAAAGTATAAAAAATTAATTTACCATGACCAGTTTTGTAAACAGGTTTCAAGAGATTATTTTTTATTAGAACTAACTCCGATGGCATATCGTCTTCTTTGGGCCATTCCATTGCAATTTTATGTATACAAGTCTTAATTCGATTCTTTGATACTAAGTACAATATATGCAAGATCCAGCCTAATAGGATATAAGTAACGTTAATAAATATTATAATTCGAATAAAATATACGATTGTATTAATAAAATATAATATTATACCTACCTTCAACCGAAGCTAAACAAACTGACAAATCCGAGCTAAGATCTGTTAAATCAGCGCCGTTTGAAAGTTTTTTTATCAAAGCCGCAAAACGAGCCATCGTGATCAAGCCAATGAAAATTAATTCTATTATAGGGAAAAATTTAATTTTGACGACAAACATATCGTTTTGATCCAGTAAATCTATTCCAGTGCATTTAAATAATTTAAGCACGTGTTCATATTGCTTTATACATTCACTATTTATTGTTCTTGGTCCGCTCATTGTTACTTTGTTTGTAATAGTTATTACTCTTCCTGCGATAGTAGATAGAATAATCATTCTTGTGTCGGTACGCCGACGCGACAATTTCTGCACTGGCAGCAAAACATGAAGCTAACAAACATTTTTTATATACTCATGAATTTGTATAAAAACATATATAGATAAATACGTGTAATAAAAGTTTAAAATTAAACCTGCATGTTGTCATAATGTAAAGTGAAAACTTTAACATTCTAAATTTAAAGTTAATGAATAAAACATTTGACTGTTCGACTCTCATTTGTTTTTATATTCTGCTTTTAAAACGAAAATATACGCGTTTACCTACCTACAATAGTGACCAATATGCGGCAAATTGGTAAAATTAAAAACTTGCAAAATGGGTATATATATACATATATATATATATATATATATATATATATATATATATATATATATATATATATATATATATATATATATATATATATATATGTGTGTGTGTGTATAATTAAAATATTTTACACTTAAAATTTTTTTTAGACTAAACGTCTTTAATCTAAATAGGTATGTAATTCTTTCACTAAAGTACAAAGAACTTCAAAAAAGTTCAAAATCATGAAAATACATTTTTAAGTCTCTGGAAAGTGAATACTCACATTAAAACCACACATTGAACTATATATTAATGTTGGATTCAATTAAAAGTTTAATTCTTAATTTTTTTGCCGCTTATTAAAAGTTTTAAATGCCTCAAGGTTTTAAGGGAAGTAAAAAATGTATCGAAATATTTGAGACTTTTCATTAATTTCGTACCTCTGCGTTATGATTGGTATAAAATATTAGGTCATGTAAATAACATAGTAAGTTATCTATCATTTACACAAGATAATCGCGAAAAATTATAAAGCATAATTCGCTATGTCCATTATTAAAGACAATTTAAACACTAACATATCCTAGCTTACAATAAAAATAATACATTATGGTATTATTGCTTATTATTATATAAATGATTAATGGGCGTATATGATGCATATTGGTAATTTTTATATAAATTAGATGTTATTAAATCATTGTTGATGAAGTAATATTAAATAAACTGGACCGCAAAGTAAGCGGGTCGGTAATAAAGACTGTTTTATAGACAATTTAATAGCGCTTAAATCAAAGTCATGAAAGCTCAGGAATATGAAGTTTATTTTTAATAAAAGTAAGTTAAGTAAAAATAACCAATTTTCACTAGATTTCCAAAAATGTGCTTCGGTAACATATCTATATAATAATAGCTTTGTGATTTTTTGTGGGAATCACTGAAGCGAAAGGGTGCCAATCACAAGTTTTTGCCCCGGTTTGAAAAAATCGTACCTATATCACATATTGGGTAGTAGTACCCTTTCCACATATAAAATTTAACACAAAATTTAAAAGATATAATAAAGTTTCATGTCGTCGAATTATAAAATACGTCGATATTACAATATAAATATTTTTTAATATCAACTTATCTAATATCGATATCTATATAAAAAATAAAAAGAAAGCGTGCCGATCGTCCCGGGGTCGGGCTCCCCCGGGGACTATGGTGGCTTACCTCAGCATGCAGGGCTTGCTGGGGCTGACCTCCATCCTCCCTTGCGGCTCGTGGGATTCACTAAGACGAATTTAATACATCTAATTTGTCGAAAAATGACGGCGACGTGGTTCGCCACCCGTCACGTCCTGATTTTCACGAGGGCGAAAAGCGGACCAACGATGAGCCGTTTCGCTGCAATGAATGGCAGCGGATGGAGCTCTGTGGTCTCTGTCAATTCCTGCGGGGGATAGGCGTGAATATATAAAAATAAATATAAATAAAAAATATATAAGACATTATCCTCTAAGTAGTCGTAGGTACATATTTAGCAAACTAATGAACTTTAAAAAAAAAAGTGCTTGCGCGCGCGTTTTATAATGTACATACGTACTTAGCGAAATATGCACATTATAGAATGCGCGCGCAACGAACTAGTGTGTCTTAGCCTCAAATCTAGAACACGCTACAGGTCAGTCATATGCAGCCACAAGTTTTCACCAGTTAGTTACTTGAACTCATTTAAATCAGCAGTCACTGCATCGCTCTACCAATACCTGGGGCGACTGGCTAGACTTTGTCGGACCGCATTCCCATGTATGTAACTATCGTTTTGACCTACCTTAGCTAACGGATTCCTACGTGCCTTTGTCTCTCCGATTATATTGGCATCGGTCAAGCTATTCGATTTCAGCATTCTTAAGGACTGTCCAGCTTTTATCTGGTCTCCGCTTTAGACCAAGGATTATGATTACGTCTAGAAATTGTTGAAAATGATTTCATTAAGTAATACCTTATGAAATCATTTTCAACAAAGGTTTTTTCGTATTTACCAAAAAAATACCACTTTTCATACCTAAAGTAAGAATGGTTAAATAACAATTTTTCATAGGCCGACGAAATGAAAATAAGTTTCCAAAATATTTGTATAAAGAAATATTTCGCCTTATACATCTATTTACCTAGATTTTAGTACTCCGATAAGAGACAACTTGAAGTAATGAATAATACAATAGCTTTCGGTTCTTATACAGAATTAAAATTCTTGGGAAAATGAAACATAAAAATATGATGTAAACATAAGAAAATGATTTGTCTATATATATTGAGATCACAAAAAATAGTGTAATTTTGCTTTGTATTTAATAATAATAGATTATTTACTTAATAAGGACATATAAAATAACAACAAAATTATTTAAACCATGTTTATTATAATACAATATCAATATGTAAAATTGTTGAAGATAGTTTTAAAAAAAGGAATTATTTGTTAGAAAGCAACTACAAATTGGTATTTCAACATTTTATAAAAAGTTCAAAGTCACTATTTTCTTTTTACACAGCCATACATAGAGACTGATATCAAAGCAAAATAATGAATGATTAAAAATGTGACCATATTTATTTAATCATTATCTTCATTTTTCACCAATAACACTCTGTTCTTATCCACTCTTACATTTGGTGCACTCTTCAATTTTTTAATAAATTTATCAGCAATTCTGTCGTCAATTTCTGTTCCTGTTATTTCAGAGTATTCTGCTAAAACTTTTTTTTGTAAGCGTTTAAAAGGAACTTCGTCTCCTTTCTTTTGTAATACAGATAATATAACTGAATGCCAATTAAATTTCTCCTTTTTGGATCCTATTTCTTCATTCTGTGCAACGTTTTGGTCATGTAGACAAATACTACTTTCTGCTGCTACTTGAATTTTTTGTTTCTTTTTCTGAACCTTTACTTTGTCTTGAGGCTGATTTTCAATATTTTCTACTACATTTGCTATTATTTCAGGAATAGTATTAGTTGTATCTTGACGTTTCCTCTTGTTAATTTTATTTTTTCCTTCAGGTTCATTTTCTGTTTCATCTTCATCAACATTGGTAGTCCCACCTTTATTTTTATTCTTCTTGCTTTTTTTATTAATTTGCACTTCTTCTATCCCTTCTTCAAGGGATTGAGCTTTAGCATTTTGTAACTCAGCTTCATATTTCTTACGTTTTTTCTCTTCTTTTCGCTCCTTTTTAGAAAGTTTCTTTTCTGATTTATCATCATGACCATTTGATTTTGATAAAGAATTATCATTGCCACTTTCATCTTGCTTACCATCTTCAAATTTATTATCACCATTACTTAATTTCTTATCAATAGTTCCATTAATTTCAGAGGTGTTACTTTTTTGGCTTTCTTTTAGATTCTGATTATTCAAATGGGATAGACCAGAAAGCTTTGGAGAGATTAAATCCCATGCTAGTTCAATGTCCTTTGGACTTGTTTTCTGGCCACAAACATTCTTGACAAAGTTAATAAATTTTGGTTTTTTTCGTGGAGTATTATTATGTTTACTAATTGTTTCTATTATCCTTAAAACATTAGAAGATGCACCTTTTTGCTCATCTAACACAGATTGTAATATTTCCACCCATGCATTTTGTTTTTTCTCTCCTTTTTTCTCTTTTGCCATAAAACCTTTGCCAGCATAACGCTCTTCCTCAGTTATACATTTTATATGGGCTTCATAATCATTACCACTGAAAATTATAAATATTTTTATTAGCATATATGTATATGTATAAAAGAACTGTATTATTTTTATAGTTGCTTTTATACAAAATACTATTTCAATCTCATTGTACAATTTATAATTATTTTGATGCACACAGCTTGCATGTGACTATGTGTGATAGAGATATTAACATATATACACATATAAACAAAAAAACAATTATTTATTTATGTTCTTCATTTTTATCTAACACATACACTTTAATTAGTTATATCATAGGTAGTGATGTTATCAATGAACCAATTGATTTAATTCTCTTTTTGTGGAATTCTAATTTGAGCTTTTTAATAGAATAAAAAAAACTAATGCAAAAGTGAATTACATTTAGCAATAAAAGATAATTTATAGTGAAAACATTATTTAGTATTATGGGAGGTCTTATAGAATTAAATTAAGCCAAAGTGGTGTGTCATTAGATGGTTAGAGATTGATTATTAAATATTACTTTAATCAATCAATAATCTTCAATAGTCTGTGGTAGTATACTGGTTGGATATGTCCAGCCTTGCCTTGCCTTGCAAGTCAATATGCTAATGTTCCTATTACATATCAAATATTAACAGATATTTTAAACTGCATGATCAAATTAATTCAGAAAAAAGAAAATTATGTATAACTTACAAAAAATCCTTAAAACAATCCATACAAGACAAGTTGGGGTTTTGATTTCTACATTTTGTTAAATAATGCTTCTCTACTTTCGGTTTTTGTACAGATTCGCCGCAGTGTCCACATGTAAATACCACCATTTCACTATTTTTTACAAATTTAAAATCTTAAAATAAACGTAGCTTTAGACGAATACCTGAAAATTACAACTATTTAAATATTTAACTTGAATTTTTAAATATGTTTATTTTTTACTTCATATAATATAAAAATAAAAACATACCTAGTCCTACACGTGCGTAGTACACATTCTCATAATTCCTGGCTTTATACTTATTAGTAGTAGTGCTGTAGTAAACGGTATGTATTCGGTATTGAGTAACGGCTGCGCCATCTAGTACCGAATAACGAAACGTTTCTCACGAATGCATTTCGTTACTCGCATTGTTCGTATTTCGGCTACAACTACTTAAGCTAGCGCAACTACCGTTGATGCGTGTGTTAAAACGTTTGCTGAACGAGTATTTTACGCATGATGGATTGCGATGTTATTGATAATAGATTATTATCACGGTTAAAAACTAGTTAGTAAATCCATTGCAAATACAATAGAATCCGTCTACAGTTCACTTGTAGTTTTAGAACTATGTATGTAATAAGTGTTATTATTACTATACAATACTTAGAGAATAACGTCTTATATTAAAAGGTAAAGGTTAGCCTTTACCTATTAAATCAAACTAAATTTAGAATAACTTATACACAAGTCTGGTTTAAAATATAGTAAAAGGAAAAAATGCATCTTACGCAGCTAGGTATGTAATGTATAAATATATAAGTATGTTTTCTACAAATTACGAATGATGCGACGCCATGAAGTCATACCGTACGCAATACGACTCGATTTGTTGGTCTATGCTTTGTTATGAGGTATTAAAAGTAACGTAAGGATGCAATAGTAACCTGTACTAATTGTTATAGTAATAATAACACTTAGTACATACGATTTTCTGTACACGCAAATCTGATTCCCACGAGGGCGAAAAGCGAGTAACAAAGAGCCGTTTCGCTACGATGAATGTGAGAGGAAGAATGGATGAAAACATGGATGAGTGTGAAGGAAACAAGGGAGGTGTGCTGGGATCGTAGCGGATGGAGATCTGTGGTATCTGCCTACCCGTACAGGAAACAGGCCTGACACTATGTATGTATGTAGTTTAAATTGAAAAAAAAAACACCATTTCATACAACAGAACAACTTGTATAAAAATTTTAAATATTTTTTTCAAAATATAATAATGTTACTGCTTGACATTGTATCTTTAATTCGTTAATCGTAAATTAAGATAATTTATAACGATTTAACTTAAAGTTAAACTAAAACAGTCAGCGATTTTCATTCCACTGCTATTCCGTCTAGTGGCGTAGTTGACTTTTTTTACAGAAAAAAAATACTTTACGGACGAAACGAAATCATCGTTATTCTAATATGCTAATGCTTACGAAGGGAAACACCCATCTCACGCTAAATAATGGACAAATAACTAACTGCTATTATTGTTTCGCTAGGTGGTTATATTTGTATTTTTTTTCCTAAAAAATTATACTGCTATTTAAGCATTACCTATACACATAGGTATGAATTACCTTTTAACGGATAACTTTTAAACGATTAACGAATTAATCTTTTTTATAGCGAATCAATGATTCACGAAAATAACTTTTTTTCATTTTATCCATTTCAGATAATATGCAAATATATGAAACGATATGTAAATGCGCTGTATTAATGATGATTGACAAGCAAGAACGAAACATCGGCTTAGTCATTACAGACTTTTTCCTATGTTAATTTAATTTTTAATATCGAACATCTGGCCGAATATTTATTCACTAAGACGAATAAATTGGGAATCGATAGTTTGGTCAATTATATCTAAAATTATCTTAATTGGTAAGGCTTTATTGGACTATGGTATAGTGAACTACATTTCCTAACATAAGAACTATTATTAACTTAATTGGAATGAAAAACAAGATTTCTAATAATATCAAACATTAAATGCCTTGTTTAGGAAAATGTCGATTCATTCGATTATTTTCTTGAAATAATCGCTAGTTTATGTTATCCTTTTCAACTGCTTTTATTTTTTTCATTTGTATTGTGTCGTATGTAATGTAATATATTGTATTTTATCTGTGCTATGTTGTGTTTATTACAGCGGTTATTCTTTTTGGGTGTGTCACATTGTGTTTAAGTTTTGTGTTGGATTCTTGTTATTTTTTACTTACAAAAATATGCAACTTTTTATAATTTAGCGGTATATTTTAAGAATGAAGTTTATCTAATATTTACAAATGATGAAGTCTTTTATTATTTTATTGTTACTACTTGTGGAATTCGGTAAGAATTATTATTAAAACATGTTCACAGTTATATTAAACATGATCATTAAAATGTTAGAGTTCTACAGTTTTAATAAAGCTAAAATTTCATTCATTGTAATATTACTTCAGCACGTATGAAATGTTTAAAATAAACGTTATTGTAAATTAATCGAATACTGTTTAAGAACCGCTTAATATACAATAAAAATAAATTATATAATTTATTTGCAGAGTTTTCTTATGGTAGTTATTATGGTAACGAAGATAGTGCACAAGTTTTATTTAAATTAGAAAAAGACCCATCTCGAGAAACTGTGATCTGGTGCACGATTTCAGCACCCGAACAAAAGAAATGTGAGAAATTAGCAAAATCTGCATTACAAGACAAGGGCCTTTTTGGAGATGATTTTCTAGAAATAATATGCAAGAGGGTATGTTAAATCTTATTTCATTTTTATATCTGTGATGAATAATAACTGTCTACTAACTGTGAAACTTATACTTTCAACTATGGAAACTATAACTAATGTTTATTTTTGTTGACACAAACATAACATTAGAATAGATGCATTTCATTAAAAGTTGATCATAACAAAGTATGTATATCATAATTTTAGCTACACTACACTTTATAGGTACCTACTGTTGACTATGCCCTATGTTTACTGGTACAATCTTGTTTTCTCATATATATATATATATATATATATATATATATATATATATATATATATATATATATATATATATATATATATAAAGTAAGTAAAAAATAATATGATAAATGATAATCCAATAAAAATCATAAACACACAGTGACATGAAAAGAATAACCGCTGTAATAAACACAGCACAGACATATTAGCATATCTTTGTTTCGATTTTAATCTCTGAAGAAATTTAAATATTGGCTCCGTGTGGTAATGTGATTTAAAATAAGCTAATTGATTATTTTTAAAGTTATAAGGTGTGTGGGTTTTTCTGACCTCAACAAGTATGTATGAATGTGTATTTGGTAAAGCATGCTTACAAAAAAATTCTTCTGAGTCTGAATATATGGGGATCTGTTTATGTAAGAGTTAACACCAATATTCTTTGAGGGTATGGAATTCCTCCAGTCAAGCTATTCCATTTATGATGGTTTTACCAATATTTTTATCTAGAGACAACATACTATATTCAAAGTTATATATTTTATAGGCATTTGACACAGAAGAATGTATGACATGGGTAGATCAGGGAGAAGCATCTCTTTTAGCTCTTGATGCTGGTGAAGTTTATATTGGTGGGCGATATCACTCACTGGTACCTATTGCTCAAGAGGTATGTATCTAATTATGACTACATTTTTATGACTTGTGAATTCTACAAATGTTAACTAATAAGAGCATTTTGTTACACAAACAAACTGAGTTTTGAGTTTCTAGTTTTAACACTAAATTTATGCATGTGGTACCACAAAAGTTAAGACTCATTCCTCTTATCCCTCGATGTCACAGGGTCAATAAAGATTGACCTCCTCTCTCCACCTTAAAGTGTGACATAATTTATGGATGGCCCCCTAACTAATGCTGTTTTTTTCTTCAACTATATTTACAGATGATCTTTTTTTTTTCATTATATAATACATAGTTTTGTTTCAGAGTGTAAAGCTCACTCAAATCTCGGAATTTGGTAATAGTTTATCAAATTTAATCTTTTCAGCCTTTACCAAATGTCTAATCATTAAAAAACTACATTAGAGATGACAAACCTATAACTATATACATCCCTTTTTTTTTCAAATAAATATATGTGTCAATTTTGTGCCAACACACAATTGTGACTTTGTGACTACTGGGAAACTAAATACTTTCACAATAATACTCTTTATTAGCGATTTTTTAAATGATGAAAGATCTAATTAGTGTGACTTCTGCTGTTGCAAACAAGATGAAACTGAAAATGAACAATTTTTTTAACTTATTAGTTTGATTTAAGCTTTATGGTAATGGAGAGCCTTACCAGTATTCAGTTGCAGTTGTGAAAAAGGGTGGGCTACCCAATGTGCAACCATACACTGGCCTACAAAATCTACGAGGAGTTAAAGCTTGTTTCCCTGGTGTTGGTTCCCTTGCAGGATGGGTTATGCCCATACATATTGTAAGTAAACTTACATACATACTGTCATGACTGTTTCTCGTAGGGGTAGGCAGATACCACAGATTTCCATCTGCTACAATCTCTGCATACTTTCCTTGCCTTCTTTGAAAAATATCAAATGATTTATCTACAACAAATGAAATAATGCTTATAAATTTTAAATTGTTTTTTTTTGCTGTGGTATGCTATTTGTAGTACCTTAAAGATTTGTTTGTAAATGGTCTTGTGTTTTTGATATTTAAAAAAATTACTTTAATTAGTAGGGGTAGGCAGAGACTATAGATTGCTACCTCCACAATGTTTATTATACTTATAATTTTATTAATTATATTAAAGTAATAATCTAATAAATTTTAGCTGATGCAAGAAGGAGGCCTCAAGGTCACTGACTGCAATAATCACATTAAATCAGCAGCAGCATATTTTGGAGATTCATGTGCACCAAACTCCTTGAAAGATATTTATAATCCCATTGGAGATAATTCTGATAAGTAAGCGCTTTCATGTTTTTAATATACAGTGTAAACTCTTAAGGGACTGCATGTTCTATGCTGATATTGAGAGTTGTTATTAAACAGAGAGAAGTGACTTATCAACATTTTATTCAGTTTTAGGAAACACTGTGTTATGATTATAATTTCATCAAATAATATGATAAGGATGTATCATATATAAAAATGTTTGGCATAATGTAACATACAGTAGATAATAGATTTTATATATATATACATATACAGAACATATACATATACAACATCAGCATTGTAAAATCGATTTAGAAAGAAGCTGCTTTGACCAGGATCTCGTATGTGTGTGTGTGTGTATGGAAGAAAAATTCTAGATAAATATATGGTAAAAGACAACCACTCACACAAGTAGCATTCTGAATCAAATCTACAAAAACTTAGTAATGTAGTTCATTAATCAGCAGCTTATCTACTCAAGTAATAACTCATAAACATTAAACATATGTTTATGGAATGAATAAGCAAACAAATAAGCATATCACATGAATGTAAGCAACTGGCGCCGCATATAGATATCCGCAAACCTAAAGGCACTGCTTAGAAAAGAAAGACATCTGAAAAATATCTTAAAACTTTAAATTATTCAAAAATAATGTTCTCGACTTTATTGAAAATATAAAATAATGTTATATAGTTTATAGAAGTACACACACACAATTTATCATTAATTTATTCATATAATATTGCAAAAATAAAAGTTAAGTAAAATGTCTTTTCTAGGTTAATGTTCAAGTGTTGTTTTCAGTAAATTTAAATAATACTTATATATATATTCCTTCATTGTATGATGTATATATGTATATTCCTTTATTATGGTATCTAAGTGTTGTGGATTTTCTAAATAAATAATAGAAGGGGAAGGAGGAAATAAAGGAGAGAGAAAAGAATTGGGCTCACTGTAAAAACACAGTGAAATGTTACCTAGCACTTAACAATTATGATCTGTGAGGGTGTAGTATTTTTGTAGCCATACACCATGTTTCAACCGCTACAAACATACTTTCAGATTATGCAAACTGTGTTCTGGTGGAGCTGGTGTTCGATGCACTTTAGCAGATCCGTACGCTGGTTATGAAGGGGCACTGAAATGTCTTGTTGCTAATGGTACAGGCGAAATAGCCTTTGTGAGGGATACAACTATACAACATGCATTATTATCCCACAAAATACTTGGTAAGTTAACAATAAATCTGTTTTAATAAAGAAATAAATATTCTTTTTCATCAGTCTTCAACCTTTATAACCAAACCAAAAGACGTCTCACCTAACTCAATCTTCATCTTCATGAATTCAGTTTTGCCCTGCGCAGATCATCGCACCACCTGACCATTGGACAACTCACACTATGTCTGCCAAAACATGCAACTTCAATTTGAGAACTGTCTTGGTGACTTTGATATTCTTGATTATTTCAGATTGAGACATTCATTGTGATTAAATTGGACTGTTTGTTAAAGAAAGTATCACACTAAACGTGATATATGAAGATTAGTTTTACTACTGAACTTCAGCTTTTCAAACATTCAATCATTAACAAAAAAGAATCGTGGGATTCCTCATAATGGACAGAATTTACTAGTGGTAGAGCCACGCTGCAGACGAATACTTTGTCAAGAATGGCATATTATTTGTCTGTAGCGTAAATGAACCGGCTCGCCCGGGGAAGTACCACACTCCCGCAGAAAACCGGCGTGTGAGAGGTAGCTTAGCTACCGCGCTTCGTACGGTGAGCGGTCTGAATTCCGGAGGCCCAACACCCTCTCCTTCCCACTCCCCCTCCGATTCCCACTCTCACTCCCATAATTTCACTTTTCTTTAAGGTCGGCAACGCTTCCGCATTGCCTATGGCGTTGCGATGTCTATGGACGGCGTTGGTTGCTTTCCATTAGGTGACACGCCTGCGTGTTTGCCTTCCTATGCCATTAAAAAAAAACAAATGTGTTGCCTGATGAAAAGCAATCAACGCCACTCAGAGAATGAATCTGCATTACCATAAGCATTGTCATCCAAAATTCCAAAAAAGAACTTTTTAACTTACAACAATATTATATATATATTAAATATTTTATTTCAATCAGGTGGTGTGAGTGAGGACATGTTTGAGTTGATATGCCGCGATGGCTCCCGTGCGGAGGTAACGCAATGGGAAAGATGCAACTGGGGTCGAGTCCCGGCAGACGCCATTGTCACAAGCAGTGCTGCAACATTAGAACAACGTAAACGGTAAGTATAATGGTGTGTATAATCCTAATGATGTTTAGTCACACAAAACATTAGTTTTAAAATTAGTAACACCATGAAGGACCAAATTAACAATGGATTATAACAAACTAAGTTTTTGCCATTTTAAAGCTTGCAAATTTATATTTGAAAATTACAACTTTAAAGTCGTAAATATAATTCATTTACGACTAGCTATTAAATAGATAGAGAATATAATTAGATTAGCTATTAAAGGAATATTTTATAACTTAATTATCATAGGCATTATTCTAATTTATTACAGATATCAAAATCTACTACAGAAAATAATTCAAATGTATGGAGAACCAAATCCTTCAAACAAAAAGTCAAACACCACTGCAAGTTTTCAAAACCGAGATCAGTTCGGCAATCTGATGACGTCAACTACAGAACGTGACATCTATAATCCATACAGACGCGAGAGCTTTTATAATCGAGGGCGAATAAACGAGGATGATGAAGCCAGGTGAGAATATCTATGTAGGGATTGATATATTTAAGTATGTTAACAAGAAATGTTAGCAAAATATCCACAGTATAAAAACTACATATGTATTTTTTTTTCTAAAGCTCAAATATGTCCCACTTCTGGGTGTATGCCATATGCTACTGCTTTAGGACACCATGGCCAGACATTTGATTATGAAATTGGGATTAATATATGTATATATGGCCTGCAACTATTTATTCGGAATCTGATTGCCCAGCCAATGCTTCTTGAACAAGCATGGCGGGTTAATATCCTTTCTTCAAATATTTGGAAGCTCCATCCCAGTAATGAGATATGTTCGAGGTGTCAAAAAGTATTTTTATAACATTAGAGTGGGTGACCCTCATGTCCTCCAGTGGGTGTGACCATAGGAGCAAATACTAGTAAATGGGCAGCAATGTCAACCTTGGTAACAAAAACAGATCTGCAATCACCAATTCTCTAGCCTAGCATATTGATTACAGTACCACCCTCAAGTTTAGGCTGGCCAATGCCCAGCACTGGATTGCTACGATTGTAATGATTATGACGAAATGCACAGAAGTAGAAACCCTAAATAGTATTTATTTTTCAGAGTAAGCACCTTGCCACCGTTCCAACCAAGACTTGATCGTTCAGGCCAGCCTATTGAATTACCTTTCAAACTGTTCCAATCTGATGACACTACGGATTTATTGCTGCAGGTATTATATTTTTCTGCATAAATTATTCCCTTTAAAACGCAAAAACAACTTGTTGATATATACAGATATCAGTCAACTATTGAAAGAAAGTACATTTTTCTATTTTTGAGATAGATTAGTCAACCACACAAAACAAAAATTATATTTTATATTATATGTTATGTTATTACTCTTAGTACATTAAAAATATATTTTTCTTTGCCTTACCATAAACGACTCATAGCTGCCATTGACCCGTTGACAACCCCTGCGTTGTAGTATTATGTACCATCTGAATATTTTATGAACAAAATAATTGTTTTCCAGGATGCCACTATAAACTTCCGACTGCTTAATGAAAATGAACAAGCATCAAAACATATATTAAATAATAAGTATGTGGGCAACCAAGCTGAGAATGCTGTGACTGGTGTAAGAAGCTGTCCAGTGAAAAGGGCCACTCTTTGTGTCACCAGCGACCCTGAGATGGACAAATGTGTCAAAATGAGGGTATGTTGAATTAATAGGGCTTTATCATATAAGATTATTCTTATAGCTTACGTTTTTCCTGATAATGATATCACTATTTAAAGTAGTTAGGTTGTGATGAAGTTCTTTAGAAAAGTCACACAATATGTTAAAATACCAATATTATTGTAACATGAAAATCCTATATTTAGTATTATTTGCAATGTGACATATTATACAGACAGTCCACTGCTAGACATAGGCCTCCCCCCCAAGAAGCGGTACCTAGCCCAATCTTCAGCTTCACGCTTACAGTTTCTAGCAGTCATTCTGCGCAGATCATTGCACAATGTAGCCTAAGGGCATCCCACACTGCACTATAATATTTTTAGTTTGAATTATAAAGTATAATATTTTACATTATTATATGGTTTTTAATTTAAGCAAAATGGCGTCACTTTGCGGAAATCCATTACAAATGTAGAACAGCAAAACTTACTTTCCTAAGATACGCATGAACGTGCATCTTCACTTGTGTTCGCGGATCTTTGCAAAGTAAGTTTGACTGTCCATCTTCCCAGTAATTGATTCTTCATTTGTATTTTTGTAACAATTTGCCAGGTGGCTTTAAAAGCGGCAGTTCTTTCACCGACGTTGGTGTGCTGGCGCGGCCATAGCACGAGGGAATGTGAACGAGCCGTCGCAGACGGTGCCGCAGACTTCGCGCTCTTTGACGCTGCGGACATGTTGCACGCTGCGTACAAATATCGACTTGTGCCTTTTATGCAGGAGGTAAGCAAGCTCGTAAGCCTTAGCAAGGAAGCCTGATTTGGGACTGTCGCTGACAAGAGACGAAAAAGGCTAACAATGTTAACCTCTGACATTGCATTGCATAGATTCATTAAATAAAAAAATGTTACTTCTCTGATTCCCCATTCATATAACATTCACACTTCCATCAACACTCCCTAGTGGGCAATGAAGCTTTTAATGGTCGAAGCAAATGCCCCATCATGAAATACCTCTATTTTTATGAAAAAACATTTTAGATTTAAACATATTTTTCTTCTAAAGGGGTGTAAAGGGTAGCCCATAAAAGGTTGGGAACCTATGATCTATAACATAAGTGTTCAGCACTTGTCGATGTAGCAATTTTTCCTTTTATGAATTTTAAAACAAAATTCTCACTACAAACCAAATGCACTATCATACTTCCTTCTTCTTCTACAAGTATTCTTAATGTGTTTTAAGATTTTGGTTGCTCATTAACACTGTTCAATTTCTTTTCATTGGTTCTTTTTCTTTCCATTAGACCCGTCGCTCAATGATTGCAAATTATAATCGTGGAAGGATTGTCCTTTTGATTGGAAGTTAGGCGTAAAGTTATTTCTCGAAATTTTCTTTCTCAGGTGTACTCTAGTGGTCACAGTTGGTATTACGCCGTGGCCGTCGCTAAGGAACAAGATCCGGACACTGATTTGACTTACCTTCGCGGTAAAAACACCTGTCATACGGGTATTGGGATGGCCGCTGGATGGTTGTATCCGTTGGCATACCTGCTATCTAATGGATGGATAAGGTGAGCACATGATTCATTTTTGATTTAAAAGAAAAAAGTTGATTAATAAGTTTCTTACTAGAAGTTCACACATTTTTATGAGAAATTATGCAGTAGAGATAACAATAGATGGAAACAAAGTTGTGGAAACAGTGTATTACTAATATACATATATGTAGTCATGCCTGTCTTCCTGTAGGGTTAGGCAAAGACCACAGGTCTCCATCCGCTACGATCCCAACACACCTTTCTTGCTTCCTTCACACTCATCCATCTTTTCATCCATCCTTCCTCTCACATTCATCGTAGAAAAACGGCTTTCCGTTTATCGCATTATGGTGTACATAGACGAACGGTGTATTACTAACAATCCAAAACGAGACTTTTGATAGACAATAAAAACTAACCACTCACTCAAAAAAAGTTCTAGGTAAATAAATTAGAAACGAACTTTATTAAACAAGTAAACACTGAATGAGTAAAAATGACTAGTCAAAAATGCTTGTCAATCGCAAACTTAAAAATGAAAGGTACTTAACATTTTGAGAGCGTATGTGGGTCGCCCAACTGGACGACGTCTTGTGGGGCGCCCCAGGTACCGCTAGAGAGACATGGTGGAGGATGAATTGCGCAACCTTCAAATCTATAACTGGCAGGGGTGGCGCAGGGCACCATGGCGTAAGATCTGTTCGGAGGCCAAGATCCATTTTGCGTCGCTGCGCCAGCAAAGTTAGTTGGTTATTTACTTAACATTTTAAATTTTGGTTTAATGATATTTGGTTTGTTTTTAGACCTTACGGATGCGACGGAACGCATGCGGCTGCAGAGTATTTCACTAAGGCATGTGCCCCTGGCGCTCTCAGCACTGAATACGTAGATTCGGGCACTGTTCCTCACGACAACCTATGTCATCTCTGTCATGGAGCTTCATTCAGGTATTAGCAACTTTTTAAAATAATCAAACTGAATTCCTTGCGATTCCTTTTTTCGGCTTAGCCATAAATCATATTAGTTTCTCATTATGTGAGTACAGTAAACCCTTCTATAATGCGGTATTCTTGTAACGCAATTTCATGTCCCTCGTATAACACGAGGATTTCCTAAGTTACATATTTTTATTGTGAAATCTTGTTCTTATAAAATTAAATTATTTTATTAAATTTTTGTTCCTAGTTTTTGAGTTTTAGGAACATTGATTATACATACAGTGATCCTTTATTCGATTATAGGATGGTTTACTGTAAGTTTATTGAAACATGGTCTATTGAAATAAATCCAGTTCGTCATTGATGGTATGTTGTGTACGTGTACAGTTTGTGATTGTTTCCTACTTATGTGCAGACGGTGCCGACGCGACGCGAGTGAGCCCTACTATGGGCACGTGGGCGCTCTGCGGTGCATGGTGGAGGGCGGCGGCGACGTGGCGTTCGTGCGGCACAGCGCACCCGCTGAAGTGGTGGGTGGGCGGAGACGGGAGTGGTGGGCGCGTGACCTGCTACCCGACGATCTCCAGTTGCTATGCACTGATGGTAATGTTATCTTCATCAATGTGAACAATACATCTGTAGTACCTTAAGACATATTATTAAAAAAAGAAGCGTCATAGGACGCTTGGTAGATGTGAAACATTGACGTTGGCTCTGTCTCTACCGTATGTTCATGTATGTAATTAATCCTGTATAGGACCGAGTGGAGGGTAACCATTAACGAAAAGTACCCATTTTTTTCATCATCATTCCTGTAGCACTAACCATTGTCATCGGCAAAAATTCAATTACTTAATTTGTTTTTTTTTTTTTTAATAAGACAAGCAATTTTTTTTATACATTACTAGAATTATTTTTAACCATTCCAACTAAGCAAATGCCCATGTTAGGAAATGGTTTACATCAATAGTTCAATGGATGTTACAATGGAGGTACACCCGAACTTTCTCAAATGAGCTATTGCTGCTTTTAAAATTGTACTTTTCTGTGTTTGTTTGTCACCTGATGGTAAGTAATCACCGCCGTCTATAGATATCTGCAATACTAGGGGAAAAGGGTTTAGTTAGGAGAAGAAGGAAATAAATGAAGGAAAGAGTGACCTCCTGATCTCTGCAGACACTTATCGAAAATCTGCAAAGGTACATCCTCAATCGAGCCAGACTGTTCATGCCGTAGTACAGCTCGATCAATATTATGCACATTTAAATGGCATTCTTAACATGGGATCTTGTACATACATACATATTGTCACACCTGTTTCCAGTAGGGGTAGTCAAAGACCAAAGATCTGCTACGATCTCCGCATACTTTCTTTGCTTCCTCCATACTCATCACTATCCACATGCAAGCCCGCCGCTTAAGGGTACTCTCCATCTGGTCTTTCCTAAAAAATTTGGTAGTTTGGTCATGTTCTCCTTGATCTTCCCCTATCAACCCTTCCATCCACATGCACAACGTAAATTTCTTTTACCAGTAGTCTTTCATCTATCCTCTCTATGTGCCCAGGGATCTTGTAAAACAATGAGCGTAAATCATTTTATTTATTAAGAAAACAATGAACAACTTTATCACAGGCACTCGAGCGAAAATGCATGAATATGAGCATTGTAACCTGGGCAAAGTGCCTGGTTCAGTGCTGATGGGAAGGGCCAACCACACCGAATTGGACACATATTCCAACCTTATGGTTTACGCCCAACAACTTTATGGTGCCACTGCTGCTGATGAATTCAGGTATATATTTTTTTCCTCTATTTTCTAATAAACTCATCTTTATTATTATATGCCCCCCCCACCCAAACTTAGTATGGCAGTAAAAGAATCTTCTGCCTGGCTATGATCTGCAATGGTCTATGTTGAGATCTCTTAACAAACTCGGTACACAGGTGGGTCGTTGTAGACATAGCATGTGCAAATGGGGCTATACCGCACCGCAGTGTGAGGGGTGTGAATGTGGGGTCGCAAGTCAGTCTATGAAGCATACTCGACTGCTCACTGTGCCCTAACACTTGCACATTCCAAGATCTTATCGATGCGAATGCTGCTCCCATTGCAGTGGCAAATTACTGTGCTGGAAAAATATAGGTCGAATCACTGACACGAAAATATATTTAGTTAAACATATCTTGTTAGCTTTTACCCGAAAAAACTCAATAACGCCAAAACTGGTAAGTTAAAAAATTATGTTCACAAAAAATATAAAAATAAAATGTCAAAAATATATGCAGTATATATATATATATATATATATATATATATATATATATATATATATATATATATATATATATATATATATATATATATATATATATATATATATATATATATATATATATATATATATATATATATATATATATATATATATATATATATATATATATATATATATATATAATAATAACTATTTGTCGTCCTGTGGTCTCAAATTCGATCATAATTCATTAACACTAGATTTGGTGGGCACTCATTTTGATTGTTTATTGAAAAAAATATATTTATAATGATACAATTTCTTAGAATTTGGTGGCTTTGCATACAGTTTTATGGTAGTACAATTGTATGCTGCCTCAAAATACTAAGAAATTTATCAGTATAAAAATATTTTTTTTTCTAAACAAATTAAAAAAGCACTCAAAATGACTTCTTGGGCAATTTAGTGTTAAATTTTCCCCATATATACTTTAACTAGGCCAAGTCTTACACTCTTCAATGTGTGCAATGCTTAAAAAAGATACTAAGCTTTTTCTTCAATGATTTATTTGCCCATAATTTAAATCAAGCTCAGTCATAAGTCTAGTCTGACATTCCTCTTGAAATTAAAAAATCCTAAACAAATTTCTTTTAAAACTCTTAAAATATGACAGTTAATAATAATAACAAACTTTTAAAATATGAGAGTACTTGCTGCAAGGTGAATATTTCTTTTTCTCAAATTTTTATTTAATTTTATTTTTCTCGAGCGTTATGTGTATGTATTTGTGTGTGTGTGTGTATATCTTATATGTACTTAAATTTTTTCTTTAGTACAAGCTGCACCACCTTCAAACCAATTTTCTGTTTCGCCCGCAGATTGACTGGTAGAGAATGCCCAGTGGCATTAAGTCCACCTGTTGTGCATTTTGTACGACAAGATAAATAAGTAAAATGTAAACATTGCCACATAGTTTATGGTACAGAAACTTTGTCAGCTTTTAAGGTTGTTAGTAATGATGATGCTAATTTATACCATTCTTTACAGCTTCAGTATGTTCTTCTCGCAGCCACCTTATGCTGATCTTATCTTCAGCGATGCAGCCGTACGGCTAAAGCCTATACCTTTTAACAAGCGCTCAGCAGAGTTAATAGCAGGCCCAGCGTTGCTGCGTGCAGCGCGAATTGTATCGTGCGATGCTCCACAAGCGTCATATTACATTGCACCAGATCCAGAGTTTCTGTCACATGCATACAAACATTTTGTATTGGGACACCTTCTTGCTATAACATTGTTCATGTTAGTATTAGTTCGATAAACAAATGTACAAATACTTATTAGTTTTTAAAGATGACATGAATAATGCAGCGTTAAATGACTTTTTAAATGTTCTATTGTGTTTTAAACATTTTTTAAATTTATATGATGATGTTGTACTAAACAAAATATTTACATTTTCAAATATTGAATCAGACATGATATACATGTCTGATTCAATATTTGAAAATGTAAATATTTTGTTTAAAAAAATGAGTCATTAAATAATACTTGCATAAAAACAGTATAGAAAAACATAAATTTTTACTATAAATTATGTTCTTTCCGTATGTTCTTAACGTAATTGGAATATTTACAAATTAATAATCAAAACCTATTTGATTATTAACAAATAGTGAAACCTTACCACAGATTATTATAATATTGTAAACATTTAACAACAACAAAGCTGTATCACTATGATGTGACAATTGAAGTAGAAATATTTACAGGCCTGTTAAGTATATTTTAAAATGTAGACTGTTTTACAATTCTTAAATACATTACAATATTCATGATTGCTCCTTTAGTATTGAAGTTTTTTTGTGTACTCAAATATATATAATTATTAATTTTTTGAAAATATGTCATTCAAATTTCAAATTTGATAAAATTGACCAACAACTTTTATTAAGTTCCTTAGTGTAAAAATATAAGCTTGCTATATTACATTTTAAGTTGTAGAACTTGACATTATCAAAAGCTTAAAACTATTTATGTATTTGTAATTTAACACTAGTGTGTTTTACAGTGATATAATAAGTTCCTTCACTTATTAACTTAACTTCATTCCATCCTTATGAATCTCTTTACTGGTATTCTTTATAATTGAAAATAAAATAATATCCTTACACTTGCTATTTTATTCATGTATGGAAGATATATTTGTATAATCATAACTTAAAACTTTTAGTGTTGTAGCATTCAAAACCATCAGGCAATTGATTGAAGTTTTTCATAATCATCCTCAGATCGGGCCTTCTGCAAATCTCCTTTATTGCTAAACTTTGAAAAAATTGACCAGTCTTGTCTATTCTACATGCATGTTCCCGCCATTTTCCAAATATACAATTTGTTTTTGCAAGTTCAACTTTAACATCTTTAATGAGGCTGGTACACTGAGATGTCTGTTTCAAACATAAATACAATGCATGATATGATAAATAACGAAAATGATTTATACAGTACATAAACATAACTGAGTTAGGTTTGTTTTTCATTAATGTTTCTATAATAACATTGGAGAGTTTTACAGTGACTTTTTTTTTGTATACTATAAAATATTTCGTCATCTCTTTTTGATCGCATAAAATAGCTAAAATTGTACAAAATTTATTTGCTGCAAGACAGAAAGTAATAAAAATGTTCTGCCAAATATTTTCCTCACTGTTGTATTGCAGATTGAATACATGATTACTGACTTGTATACCTGACAGACTTACACGATTTTCTAAAAAAAATTTGAGATTTGCAATTGCACTAGAAAATAGAATTTTATAACACATTTGACCACTATACATTTTGTTAGCTCTACTAATTTGTAAAGTTTCAGTATTGTAGCAGTGACCCAAGAAAGTAATGTTGTTATTATATTTTATAAATGGATGTGAAAAATTAACAAATGTCTTTTCATAATTAACATTCTTGTATTTTGATAATGCATTTATAAATAAATTTGCATCTTCTAGTGATTCGGTAATAAATAAATAATCATCCACAATTCGAATAAATAGTTGTAATGATTTTGTATTTTCTATTAATTCCTCTTTAAAATATAACTTATCCATATAATCATAGTATAACTCTGAAAGAGCTGGAGAATATTTATAGCCTTGTATTAAACCTTCTTTCCACTCATAAATAGTTGAACCTGAATGAATTAAAAATGGCCTCCTTAATTCCAATATTGTATCTCTATAGTGTTGAGCAAATTTCTTTTTTAAATGAGCACATTTTTCTGATGTCTGGAATTCTGCATGTCTCTCATAAATTATATTCATTAATTTTATCCTACTAACTGATCCAAAAGCGTTACTTAAGTCACTTTTTATAAAATAAAGAGGTGGTTTATTCTTTTGGAGCCACTGCAAATAGTAATTGTTAAACAGTTTTTCCAATTTTTCTTGTGGCTTCCATAGTAATCTTTTTAAAAAGTTTAATCTCTCTTTTATTTTATATTTTTCTGTAACAGTAATCAGCATGTTTTTGTAACACACAATAGGTCTACATCTATTTTTGGGTTTTAGAATTAAATACAATTTAGGTATGTCTTTTTTTAACATCTTCAATTTAACTCTTTCTTGCTGAGTATGATTTCTCTTTGCTATTTTTCCTAAACAATACTGTTCATATTTACAAATAACTTTTGTGAAAATCATAGAAGAAATCTTTTGGTCATAAAACCTTTGCCAATGAGATTTCCAAAAAAAATGAAGTTTATTTTCGTCTGAATCTGATTTGCATGTTGTTACATAAAAGGTAAGACATATTATTGTACATAAAAGGTTTTTTATCATCCAAAATAAAACCTTATATAAAATTTTATGTGATGCTTCGGTTGTTAAGGTCTGCCAAGGATATACAGCAATGTCCCAATTTTTCAAATTTTTTGTAAGAAAAATATGTTGCCCTTTCATGCTGTAAACGACTGTGTGAACCAGTTTTTTCCAAAGATTATAATTGTGGTTCCCGCCAAAAAGAGTTTTTGGAATAGTGTCTTCCAATGCCTTTAAACAACCAGACACAACTTCTTCCTTATTTACAGAAGTCAACTCAATGGTTTTATAGGCTACCATGAAATAATTTTTAAAATCTTTTTTAGAATTGTATATTATATTATTTCTCATTTTCTCAAATAAATCGCTAAGACTGTCCGATATTTCACTCACTAATTGATCATCTTGAAGTACATATTCAGAAAAAACTTTCTTATCCTTAATTTTCAACAAATTAAACTTTAGAATATTTCGCAATGATCTTACATATTGTTTATTAACGAAATATTGGGAAAAACAAACAGGAGTCTCCATAACTTTCGCATTCAAATACTTTAAATACAATCACATGAAGTTGTTATTACGTACAAAAGTCGCTTTGTTTTTAAAAATTTGCGCGAACATGTCTGAACTGGTATGAGTGTTGAAACTAATAATTAAAAAAAATATTATGACAGTAGCTGATATATCCTCAGTTAAATACAAAAAAAAATTCATAATAAGTATTTTGTAGTGAACAATCTTCAAAACATACAAAAAATAGTCATAATAAGTTTCTAAATAATAATTGATTTATAAAAGCGTTAAATGTTGTTTAATACATTTTATTAAATTTAAATGATCTTTGACAATTTTTATAACAGACATTTATTTTCTTACAACTATTTTTACAGGATCTAATTATTGTAAATACAGTATAATTGTGAGACATTAATAGCTCGTTGACATCATTCTGTATTCAGTAATCCGTAACATAATATATAAACTACCCAAACACAACAATAATAATCTGTTATTTATTTGTGAGCTTTGAGATGTTTTTTTTATTTTTTGAGTCTATTTACTTTTATTAACCATTTTCGGAGAATTGAAACGAATTACTTTTTTGACTGCCTTGATACTGGCAGAATTCATTGATAGTTGCCGTAATTTTTTGTTCGTTTGTATCTCAATGATTCATATTAAAAAAGATTAAATTGATTTAACCCTTTTCTTGATAATGTATCTGTAGAGATACATCAGAATTAAAAACGTAATATATTTATCAATGCTTTTGGCAATGTATCCCACAAGATACATGTGATTTTTTTAAACTACCCTAATGATTATTTTTTAAGTTTTTTTTCTAGACACCTTGGGTCATTAGGGTTAAGTGCTATGAATATTATTTTGATATTCAAAAAAATAAGTCTGCCAAGTTAAGGGTTAAACAATTGAAAGAGCGCATCAGTTTTCAGCTATGATTTAGCACAATTAACAATTATACTAGAATTGTCAAACTTGATTTAATGGTGTGGTAAATATAATCTGAGACTGATGATGATTTACTTCACTATTAAATGATAAGAGATCTGTAGCGTGACTGATAATTTGTCTGATTAATACCACACACGACATACCACAATGTAAGGTATTAATTTGATATAATTAGATTAAATATAAAAATACAGTCAAATTTGAAAAAAAATATTGGCATTTGTGCCTAACCACAGGTTTTTGTTAAAAACACTAATTTCTAAATATGAATGTTGGTATTAAAAAATTAACTTTATAACTATCTTATCATTGTTTATAAATTGGACTAGTTACAATAATTGATTGAGATATAAAAGTTACTCTTACATAATGGCTAAGTCAGTTATTGGCGATTTACTTCAAATCTTTAAGAGCAGTGTGACTGCTGTACTTCCAGAAATACTTGTAAGGAACGCTCTTAGTTACAGTGTAGCGACGCAGGAATTATGCGTTGACGGCCGAATGTATTGCTTAAAACACAAAAAAGTCTATGTCGTTGGAACTGGCAAAGCTGCTCAAAATATGGCTATTGAACTTGAAAATATCTTAGGTCCTAAAATCAAGCAAGGTATAGTGAGCATTCCTCTAGGAAATTTCAGTAATGTAAAAAGTCAAAGTATATCTTTTTATGAGGGTGCCAAAAACAACCTACCTGATAAAAAAGCTATGAATACGGCTAGAAAAGTGGAAGACCTTATTATGAATTTAACAAATGATGATTTCCTTATAGTTTTAATATCAGGAGGTGGGTCAGCTTTGCTCCCATTACCTATACATTCAGTGAGTTTAGAAGAGAAATCACAACTGATAAAGAAATTAGCAAATTTGGGTGCAGACATAAAGGAACTTAATACTGTGAGAAAGAGAATTTCTGGATTAAAAGGAGGTCAATTTGCAATAAAATGTAAAAATGCCCAAATTGTAACACTTATTCTATCTGATATAGTGGGAGATCCTTTGGATCTCATTGCAAGTGGACCTACTAGTAAAAATAATGATCATCCATTAAAAGCACAAAAAATAATTCAGAAGTATAACTTAATAAACGATATTCCTGAATCAATAGCTAAAGTATTAAATGAGGGCTATAGGTCTGAAGAGTTTCCAATGGATAGAGTTATGAATGTTATAATAGGTTCTAATAAATTCAGTACTAAGGCAGCCTTAAATGAAGCAATGAAACTTCATTACACTTCAATAGAGCTTTCAAACATTGTTACTGGTAATGTTAAAGATATTGCTTTTAAATATGTTCAACTAACCAAAACTTTTTGTGCTTTCATAAGTGGAAAATTAAACAGTACTGAAATGAAAAGAATATTAAAAGAAATAAATATCCCAGGAATTCATAATAATCTTATTGACATTCTTCACAGTATGTTAGTTTCTGGAGGTAATGCATTTTGTTTTATTCTTGGTGGTGAAACAACTGTTGAAGTTAAAGGAACTGGAAAAGGTGGCAGAAACCAACAACTCTCCTTAGAGTATTCAAAGTATGTTAATGAAATTAAAGATAATTTTGAAAATTTTGACATATATTTCTTAAGTGCTGGTACAGATGGTATTGATGGTCCAACTGATGCTGCTGGTGCAATATCATATCTTAATTTATATTCTGATGCAACAAAAGAAAATATAGATATAACTTCATATATAGACAATAATGATTCATATAGTTTTTATAAAAAATATAAAGATGGTTTGTTACATATAATTACAGGTCATACAAACACAAATGTTATGGACATACACATAATTTTAGTCAAAATATGTAATACACAAGCACCTAAACAGGAGACCTGAACTCCATAACATCACATCTATATGTAGACAGCATACTTGGCATGTGATGTGATGAGAAGTGTGTGTACAGACTGCATCTACATGAATCTCATCTCATGGTGCATATGTATAACTTTCACATTTTTACAATTTAACTTGATGGTTTTAGGAATAAAGCCAATTTGTTTTGTTTTTCTTTTTCTTGTTTTATTTTATTTGATGCCAATACTGCCTTTTGGCATAACCCAGCAAATTTATCTTTTTTTCTTTTGTTATTCTTTATTTTAGGTTTCTCTTTTATAATGCTTGATAGAAGATTAGCTTTATTTTTAATTGAAAATACTTCTCTTGTCTTAGTATACACATTTAATTCTGGTATTTTAGTTTTCTTTGGCTTTGATATATGTTCTGCTAATTTAATATTTGACATGACCGGCACAGTTATTGCACTTTTTGTTTGAAAGACAGTGTCCATTGGTGTCATCATTTTTTGTATTCTTTCCTTTTTTGGTTTAAGTACAGGAGTAACAGTAGTATGTTTACAGAAATAGCAGATTTGTTCCTAAAAATTCAATACTTGATTATGAACATACAAATATAACTCATATTTTCATTTAGATTTATATACTTACTAAATTATTACTATACAATAAGTCTTCTTTTGTTTTATCTTTTGTACGGCTTAACTTTCTTATCAACCTTCTTTGTCTTTTGCTAAGTTTTAGTGGTTTAATCTGGAAAAAATAATAATTACTACATATAAATGTATTATATATTAAAATACTGATTAAATGAGGGTGAACTCACTTTAGTTTCAGAGTTTCTATTCCATTCTAAGCAACAATGTGAACATCTTGTTTTCAATGAAAAAAATTTTTGTGGCAGACCATATCCTCTAGTAATTTCTTTGCATCGCATTCTGGTAAATCAAAACACTAGTAAAATAAAACGCCAATTAAAATTTATATGATATACTAAAGATACTAACAGGTAATAACTTCTTAGCAACTGTGTACATGTGGTCCGTTCATCGTTTCGCGATAAAACAGTAGCAGCTTTGAATAGGAAACCTACTTGTTTTTCCGTCATGCTTGTTTTAAAATAAGGCGGGCTAATATTTGATTCTTATCTAAACAATTTTTATATTAAAATATATGTAAACTTTTTAGGAAACAACACAGATGACATGATATAACAACCTATAGATAAAAGAAGTCGATATGTACAGATATCGATGTTTTTATGAAAGAATGGGTATATATCGTTCATGTGTCTAATCTCCATATATCGATATTTATTTTTTTAATATATTCGACGTATCTTAATCGCTCTTAAATTTAATAACAACTTTGGCTGTTGATTTATCAGTGCTGGATAACAGAAGTAGATTGATAGACATCACACATCAAATGAAGAATGTTTTTGACGTCCATATCTGATGAATAATAGTTTGATAAAATATAGAATCATTATATAAAATAATACATAAAATCAGTTGGCACAGTGGCGGGACCCATCGCCAATGGAGTCAATGATCGCGGGTTCTATCTGCGCATCGGAATAAATATATGTATGTAAGATATTTATTTCGAGTCTGATAACCCCGCCAATCCACAGTGGATAAGCGTGGTGGGTTGATGTCTGTTCCTCCTGATATAGGAAGGCCCGTGCTTATACTTTTTAAAATTTAGGATGATAATTTTGACAAATCACGCACATGAAGTTTGATATTTTATTTCGGTAAAATGTACTTACGATAATATCATACTTTATGGATTTAGCGAAGTACTACTCGTAACGAACAACTACAGACTATCGAAAATCGATTTGAAATAAAATAAATCGATCGACATTTAGGTTAAATTATATTATTAATTTGTAAATATATTTTATAATTATTTATTTTTTATTATCTAATACATTTATTTCTAAAAAAAAACTATATTTAATATATATCTAATGTTCACTTTTTTAAATTGTTAACCAACGATAATTGCACTTGGTGTAGAGTTTTAAAAATTCATAAATGGAAATGATTCATCATTAATTTATAGTCGAAATCGTCGTTGTGCACCAAAAAAACTGAACATACAAAATAATTATGCAACTATCGATATCAAGTTATATAAGAATAGTAATCGATAATCGAATACGTTCATTAACGATTATACACTGCCCTCATCCTTAGTGTGATCTGTCAAAATTATCATCCTAAATTTTACAAAGTATAGTAGTAGAATATATATGAGCTGTGAAAAACAAATAACACTCAAGATATTTATAACTCAAGATGTATACGATGAACCATTGGTGACAGGATATCAGCTCCTCATCCATAAAAAATCTAATATCTTTGATAGATTTGATTAATATTGTTTTAATAAGAAATACATTTATTACATTCTATATCTTTGTTTAATTATCTAAGTTTTGAATGTTTTGGAATTACTTTTATTCAGTTACCAATCCGGTTTTTATAATGCAGACTAATAACAGCTACTTATATGTTTATGCTTTAGGAGAAATATAGACGCTCAGCCGGATCATTTGTACGCTGATGGTAAGATAATGTTAATATGATGTATATCTTTATTTTTTGGCAGTTGACATATAATTTAATAAATATATTCTAACAACGTAATCATATCAACTATATAGTCATATCAATGGGTAATTTTTAACTTAATGCAACGAATTAAATTTTGTAGTAGTGTTATATTTCGTAAAGTAGTATTATAATACCTAAATCCAAAGTTTTTCGGATACTTGCCGCATTGTACTCTCTTGCACCTTCCAGCTAATAACAAAATACGAGTAGCTCGCTAGGAGTTAATTAATGGGTGTGCTTGCTAGGGATTAATAAATGGCTAGGGAAAAATTCTGACAGAAATCTAGCAAATAAGTGGCAGTTTCAGATTCCTGACAGAATTTTTGAAAACGTGCCAATTTATATGTTGTGTTTCTGTGACTTATTCGTTATCTGTGTTTTCCGATGTACCAGTTCGCAGTTCCCGCGAAATTAATAAGTTGATCTTAGTTTGATTGATAGATGTGTGAAGTTCTTAACCAAATAGTGTATTCCGTTAAATGTTTGTTTTTGGTGAATTATGTTTTTTTGATAATTTTTGTTATTTAATCGGACTTAATATAATAGGCAAGCTGACACTAGTAAACTGTAGTGCTTTGTTACGGGGTGATATTGTAGAATTTGTAAAAAGTTATCATGGATGTAGCGGACACTTATGCTACACAACGACAAGCGAAAGATGATGTCGGAGTGCGTTGCCAAAAGCTTTTTCAAGACTTTTTGGAAGAGTAAGTAATAACTATATATAATTACGTTTAACGAATACTGAAAAATTCCTTTTCATTATATTGTTTTTATCTCTTTTATTTACATATTTCTCTCTCAATAACAATAAAATTACTATAAACAAACAATAAAAAATATTATTATGGTTTTAGGATTTAATAATTATTATTAAATTATTAAGAGTCTGTATATGTTCCACTGCTATGCCTCACCATTTAAGTTCATTTAATTTTTTTCCATTAAAGTAGTATGCTCAGTTGTGTTTAGGCTATTTGTTTGATAATCAGTTTTATTAGTATCTTGTGTTATGAAACTTAAAATAAGATTAATTTTATCATAACTTTCAATATTTACAGATTTAAAGAAGACAATGAAATAAAATATGAAAAACAGGTTAAGGAGTTATTTAAACCAGAACTGAGCACATTGGAAGTTAGTTTTGATGATGTGGAAAAATACAATCAGAATCTTGCTACTACAATAATAGAAGAATATTACAGGATATATCCATTCCTCAATCAAGCTATTCTAAATTATGTATTGAGTCTGGCAGATAGTGGTATCAAAAAAAAGTTACAAGATAAAGAGTGTTATGTGTCATTTGTAGATGTGCCGACAAGACATAAAGTGAGGGAACTGACAACTGCTAAAATTGGTACTCTTATTAGAATATCTGGTCAAATTGTAAGAACTCATCCTGTTCATCCGGAGCTTGTACTGGGCACTTTTGTGTGCTTGGATTGCCAGACTGTTGTCAAAAATGTTGAACAACAATTTAAGGTTAGCTTAGTTTTTTTACAATCCATACATTTCATAGTTTTGTATATATGGAGTCTCTCCATTTATGTTGGTATAGAAATTAACCTTCTGTGTTCATCTCAGGTCTATTAGGAAAACATCCACACTCGGAATAAACATCTAAGCCATACATTTGTTTATTTATCTGGATGCGAAAATTAAAATCACAACTGGTGACTTCGCCATTTAGCCAATTAAGTAGTATATTTATATTTTATATAAACTGATGTTATCTATAAATTAGAAAATTGGTGTTAAATTACACCAATTTTCTAATTTTTAATTTATATATAGGTTTATGATGATTACTAATATCACAATCAATTACAAATTATCTATATTAATCACATCTTTTCTATCTTGCAGTACACAATACCAACAATCTGTAGAAATCCAGTGTGTGCTAATAGGCGAAGATTCATGCTTGATGCAGACAAATCTGTTTTTGTTGACTTTCAAAAGATCCGAATTCAAGAGACACAGGCAGAGTTACCCAGGGGTTGTATACCTAGATCTCTTGAAGTCATCTTAAGAGCAGAAGCAGTAGAATCTGTACAGGTATGAATAATGAAACTAAGTAAATATTGTGATTATCAAGTGTTATCAATTAGGATCATTTCTTTATATATGACAATCACATATTTTAAATTTTTATTTAAAGATATGAATGCACCATAAAACATTAATTTTTCGCTGTCATCCCATACTATATTTCTAAAATAATAGATAAGTAGATATTAACTAGTCATCACTACCTTTTTTTCATCTTCATTATTATAGATAGCCTACAATCCACTACAAGAATGGAAAGGTTTACACCTTTTTAATTTATATGTATTTAATTTATATATATATAAACGCAAGGAGTATTCATCCTGAGAATCGTGGGAGTGGTGATGGGAGTCAAACTCAATAATACATACTTTGTAGACAATGGATTGTAATTACTACAGTACATTTCACTTTAGACACAAATCACTTGTTAAATCAAACACTTAGCGGTTCGTCACAGACATGGTGTGCTAGTGGCACCTAAATTCAAACTGTTGAATATGGCCACCCCACATCCATATATACAATGCTCCGCTAGAGGGGAGTATGAAGACCACCCACTCTTTACTTAGACATAGACAACGCACGCTTTGTTGCTTTGTCAATGACTAAAATGACTCATTCTTTGTCGTTGACAAAGATAAATCACTCTCGTCATATACATAATGATTAATTTGTTTGTATGTTTTTCAGGCAGGTGATCGTTATGATTTCACAGGAACACTTATAGTTGTACCAGATGTGGGGTCCCTGTCATTCCCTGGAGCCAAAGCCGAACTGACAACAAGGACTCGGCAAGCTAATGAAGGACAAATGGAAGGAATAAAAGGTTTAAAAGCTTTGGGTGTCCGGGAACTACACTATAAGTGAGTATTGAAATATTTATGTCAGTTTATATCTTATAATATTTCCTGTTTCAGTTTCTTGTATCACTATTTTAAATAATTTGATAGCTAAATAAGTTGATTCTATGAACATATTCTCATAAAAAATATCCTTTATTATTCTATATTTTATTTATCCTTAATTATTCCTTTATATATCTATATTTTATATTATATGGGCAGCATGTATTGACATCTCATTATGAGAGTGTTTGAAGACAGGCCAGATTCAAACTATGTCTATGATAGACATGGCTATGTCCCTAGTAAATTTTCGTCAGTATGGTCCCACTGTGGTATCAGTTTTATTTTGTCCTTCCATCAGTTCATTTGTTATATGTTTTTAACGAACCTTTCTAATACATCGAATTACTAAAAAAGGGGGAAAACAAAAAAGTTAGAATTACTGAAAGTAGTGTTTATTAAAATTTACTTATTGAATAAAGTAGTATTTATTGATTTAAGTAGTATTTATTGATTTAAGTAGTATTTATTGATTTAAGTAGTATTTATTGACAATACCAATCACATACATATTTCATAGGCCTATATGATCGTTTGTGTATACAACTTTCAACATGTCCAAATTTTGATTTATCGAGTGTTTGCGTAAAAGAAATTCCGCGTGTTTTTGATAATTGTGGATTATTATTTTCATCGAATTACCGAGTGTAGCGAGCCCATTGAATTTATTTGATTTAACGAGTTTTGCTAGGGACCCAAAAATTAGATCGAATTATAGAGAGGTTTCAATTATCAAGAGTCGACTGTATCTTTTATTTCAGGACTGCCTTTTTGGCGTGCAGCGTGCAGGCAATATCACGCAGATTCGGTACTGCGGAAATTGCGACTGATGATCTTACCACTGAGGACATGAGAAAACAGATGACTGATAAGGAGTGGGACAAGGTATTTAAACCTTATATTAATAATACTCTAGGTTAATGAAACAGGCAGATTATTTTAAAATGTACAAAAACAGCTTGTTTATCTGATTGATTTGACCTTGCAAGATGGAATGTAAATCGGTTTGGGGCATTTGGCACAACCTGGAAACAAAATAATAACACCCAGAGTGGATGTTATTTCTCTTATGATACTTGTATTTCTCCTATGATAGTTCTTGAGGTATAAAGATTTACTATATAGGCATATTTTTGCATTTATTTAGCTGTTGTAAACTTCCATCTGTGAGGTCAATTGGTTCTATCAATGTATATTCATTCTTTGTATCACACACCAATACTATATATACATAGCATTGGCAGCAACTTTGTCTTGAGAGGTTCTTATACTTCTATCTGCCTTGAAGATTATGGCATTTTTTCTACAGGTGACATTATTACATGTTTTTAAATACCTTTGTTCCTTTCACTCTCTGTCTGTCTTTTTTAGGTATATGAAATGTCTAGAGATCGTAACCTTTATCATAATCTGATAACAAGTTTATTTCCAAGCATTCATGGTAACAATGAAGTGAAGAGAGGGATTCTACTGATGCTGTTTGGCGGTGTCGCTAAAACCACAGTTGAAGGTAATTTTTGTAATTGAAAAAAGTTTCAGTGTCATATTGGTTCAGAAGTACCACCGAAGGCAGCTGGTTCCATAGTGTGGTGGTGAAATGAAGTTTCGGGAAAAACGCAGTATACTGTGTCGCCACTCATCCAGACGGTGACGATGAAACTTTTCCTTCGGCGAGTTGTACGGCAATGGAATTCAGAGGCAGTAATTGTTTCGAACAATTCCCCGGGGTAAAATTATTTCGAACAACTCCCCGAGGTAAAAACGATGAAAGATGCTAAGATGATATTTAGCAATCTCCCATTGTGATAAAAACCATTTGATCTACAATTTGGTTATTTAACTTTTGCTTTTTATATTCTAGAGACAACGCTTCGAGGTGATATTAACGTGTGTATTGTAGGAGACCCAAGCACAGCCAAATCACAGTTGTTAAAACAAGTTAGCGAAATAACTCCCAGAGCGGTATACACTAGTGGCAAAGCGTCTTCCGCAGCTGGTCTGACTGCTGCTGTTGTAAAGGTACATATCTATAATAACTAGCTGCCCGTCCCGACTTTGCACGGGTGGTGGAATACAAAATACGACAATCCTCCTTTTTTCATCACGATAAACCTCGTCAACGAAAACGAAAGCTTTCCGAACGAACGAAAGAAACGGTAATTGAATATGAATGAATGTCAATTTATCAATACTGACATTTAATTTTGTAAATCATAGCTTTTTTTTATTATAACAACAGCGTCATTTATAAGCTATATGCGATTTATATAAATACATATCGTCTCGCCTATCTCCCTATAGGGGTTGGCAGAGACTACAGATTTCCATCTGCTATGATCCCGGCACATCCTCCCTGCTTCCTCCACACTCATCTATCTTTTCATCCATCCTTCCTCTCACGTTCATAGTAGCGAAACGGCTCTCCATTAGTCGCTTCTCGCTATTAGTTGAATTTTTTTTTAATGAAATATCATATTTCAGGACGAGGAATCATTTGACTTTGTGATAGAGGCTGGTGCATTAATGTTGGCGGATAATGGGGTTTGCTGTATTGATGAGTTTGATAAGATGGATCCACATGATCAAGTGGCGATCCACGAAGCTATGGAACAGCAGACTATATCTATTGCGAAGGTGTGTAATTCTTTCAGCATATATAATTGAGGTTGAGAGAAGAATAGTAGATGAGTTTCCTTTCATTTTTTATGAGTTTCTTTACATTGAAATAAAATGAACTTACATCTTACTTTTTAAAGCTCAATTTGACTAGTTGCTTTTTGTCCAAAATAACATTAGCAGTGAGTAAAACCAACCTAAGGAATGTATTTCTAAAATTATTCCACTATTGTACTTCAAAACATTATCCAAGAGTCAAATCCGCGGGTGCGATTGCTCGCTTTTTTAATTGAATTGATTTGATGATCGTCTGGTTGCACCACGTATCTGCTTTGGATAAGAGTGGTGGGCTAGTGTACATTTCTCCATATATGGAGCGTGGATAAAAAATCCAATTAGGTGAGTATACATATGTGAAAAAAGTAGGTCCATTCTATGCAGGAAACCACATCATAAAAATAATAATCGTTAATATTTATTCCTCAGGCTGGTGTTCGCGCCACTTTAAACGCAAGAACCTCAATCCTAGCGGCTGCGAATCCCGTAGGGGGTCGATATGACCGCGCAAAATCCTTACAGCAGAATGTAGCTCTAAGTGCGCCCATCATGTCCCGTTTCGACCTCTTCTTCATACTCATCGACGAAAGCAGCGAAATGGTTGACTACGCGATCGCGAGGAAGATTGTAGACTTGCATTGCAATAAAGAGGAGACTTACGACTGTGTATATTCAAGGGAGGATTTACTTAGATACATTGCTTTTGCGAGATCCTTCAAGCCCATAATTACTGAGGTAAATATATAAACAAAATATACGGTTGTGGTTGACATGAGGAGAGTGATGAGTGTGAAGGTAGCAAGGCAAGTGTGCCGAGATCGTAGAAGGTAGAGATCTGTGGTCTCTGCCTACACCTACGGGAAACAGGCGTGGAGATATGTATGTACATATGCGATTTTCCTCTACAAGTACGACATTGTGATATTCAAAAGATGTGCATATGTGTCTATGAAAGCACCGTTTTTGACGTCTCCGGCGTTGCGCATGGTCAAAAAAGTACCTCCATTAGTGCCTTGTCTGTGAATCAATGAGATTTAAACAGTAAACCCTCTTACCTCCTCTTGTATAAATCGTGTTTTTCCTCGATTATAACGCAGGGATTCCCCAAGTCGTATATTTGTACTGTGAAATTTATAATGTTTTGACAGTTCGTAATTAACTTTGCTACGTTTGCACAACTTGTTCTTGTAAAATTACATTATTTTATTAAGTTTTTGTTCCTAGTTTTTTAGTTTTAGGAACATTAATTATACGTACAGTGATCCCTCGTATAACGCGGAATCAATCTACTGCGTTATAGGAGGGTTTACTGTATTTTGTTTTGCACTGCAGGTCACATTGACGGATTAATTAAAAGGTATCTTTTAGACCATCAATTAACTTTTAATTACTTTTATTTCAGGAAGCTGGTAAGCTGCTGGTAGAATACTATACGGTGTTGCGTGCACGGGACGGTGGGACAGGTAGTGGGGCGTGGCGTATCACAGTGCGGCAGCTGGAGTCCATGGTGCGACTGGCGGAGGCTATGGCCAAGATGCATTGCAGCGGCCATGTGACCTCACAGCATGTGCATGAAGCCTACAGGTTAGAGATATTTTGGGTTTTTCTCGCCAACTTACATAATCTCTCGTTAGTCGTGGAGGTCTCTAAGGTGTGCTAGTTATGAATGCGATGGTTGAGGTTGCGTGTTAAATAAATAAGCACTCAGATCCACCAACAGTTATTTAATAATTGTTGTTACAATTACATTAAAATTATAAATTGACATGTGATATACAACAAATACGATCAGAATACAAAGATTTTTAAATCCCGACCTATTGAAAAATATAAATTGAGTACAATAAGTAGTGTTATATCAGTGGAAACATCAATTGCTTTGTTGCTGATGCTTAACTCTAGTCAATCGTGCCCGTACTTCACAGAGCGCGAATTTTCACTCATTGTCGCGTCCCACGTGACGTGTGACAACAGCGACAAAGTACTGTTGTCACATGACAGATGACTTACGACCAGTAAGGGTTAATTATCATTCAATGAACACCCGTGTATGATCAGTATTTTTTTTTGTCCTCCTTTGTCCCCATTTTTAACCACAATGTGAGCACAGAGGAGTGTAAGATTTAGCATAGTTAGTCTTTTTGGAGGAGTGCAGAAAGATAAAATATAAAAAAATATTTTTTTATATTTTATCTTTAAATTTAAATTAGCGAATTTTGGCCATTGGACAACCACAAGTTTAAATAATTATCTATTTTTTTATTTCAGGTTACTAAATAAATCAATAATCCGCGTAGAGCAACCTGACATACATCTTGATGAAGATGATCCTCAATATGAACCATCGGATGCCGATCAAGAAATGCCCAACGGTAGCGCAGGTACCACTTTTTGTTTCCAAGTGTATATATATTGTCATTACTAAGGTATTTTGATGCAATTGGATACATTTCGATGCCAATAAGTGTTAAATATTATAAAATAAATATCGCGTGTTGAAACTGGAAATAGAGAAAAAAATTCATTAATATGATTCCCTTAATCCCCACGTTTCGTGGACGAATTGGGTATTGCAGAATTAAAATTTTAAATTAAAATAAATACTCTAAATTTTATACGGAATTTGTATTTATTTCACAGAAAAACCTGTAAATGGAGATGCTGCACCAAAGAAAAAGCTAACATTATCATTTGAAGAATACAAGGCCCTCAGTGATATGCTTGTCGTATTTATGAGAAAAGAGGAATCTGAAGCAGAAACCAGAGGTAATTAATTAACCTCTTTTTATTTCATCGAAATTAAATTTTAGCAATATGCGATTAATGATTGTAATTTTTCATACTATTACAAAGCTTTAGGTATTTATTTTTAATTTAAGTAAAAGTACAGTGTATTATTTCCAGGCGAGGAGAGCGCCGGTATGCGTAAGAGTGCAGTAGTAAACTGGTATCTTGAACAGCTAGTCACTCAGGAACAAATAGAGAATGAAGATGAATTGCTTGAAAGAAAGACATTGGTTGAAAAAGTTATCGACAGGCTCATGTATCATGTGAGTTTATTTGTAAATCAGAAAAAACAATTTTCTTAAAACTCAATCATATCCATCCATAACACTTACGTTTGTACTTATCGGTGTATCAATTGCCAATGGTCTGCCAGGTCTTTGAATTATTCATATCAACGCAAAAAAGCGAACACGCTGTAAGTGACATAAGTGTCACAAAAATTTATTGCATATTCGGATCAGAAAAAAATACTGCGTGGAATGGAGTTTTGGACAGCATTGAAACTGGCTGTTTTTTTTTGATCAGTTACAATTTTTTCGGAAATCTTAGGTATTTTTGGCTCTGGTCGTACATTTTCATTTTGCGGTTTACTACGTTTTCACTTTTTTGCGTGTCTTTAATATAGCCTTTTTGTTGATGTTATAAACTTTCTTATTGGTGTTTTTCTGTTTTACCTTCAAATTTTTCGATATTATTAATCTATCGTAGTGGTCTATTTAATTTAACAGCAAACAAATTGTCAAAGTGTATCTTGAATGAAGTCTGTCATCTTATATTAGTAATATATATATATATATATATATATATATATATATATATATATACATATATTCATTTATCAATCGATACATAAAAATGAAGCCCTATTTCCCTTGGTCAGGCCATAACTTGAGAACGACGTTACAAATTTCTTTTTCTTTTTTAATTAATTATTCATAGCCAAGACAGGTCGTCTGGCGGGTCAGCTAGTTTAAAACAAAAATAGGCAGTACTCCATCCAAGCTAAAAAAAATTGACATATTTGTCATAAAAATGATTCATTATGAAATTTTTTTATTTGCAGGATCAAGTCATAATTCCTTTGTCAACCACTGGACTGAAAGCAACACAGAAATCGTCAGAGCAAGAAATTGAAGATGACCCTCTTTTGGTTGTTCATCCAAATTACGTTGTAGATACTTAAACACATGTGAATTGATATAAGCTGGTCTTTTTTATAATAAATCTATAACTGAAATTCAAATTGTTTTAATTTTAGTTGTCTTTGATATTTATAAACAAAAATTAAAAACATCTCCAACAAAAATTGTGCAAAAATTAGTATCATCATTATTATTTAGTCTGCAGCAATCCATTAATGGACGTAGCTCTCTCTTTGGATACATTACCTAAGTGATCTCATATGTCCAGGGTCTGCCAGCCGTCCTGCGCATATCGTCGTTTCGTTTAGTCTTACTCTAAATTTGCTAAAACGCGGTAATGGGACCAGCGTATGCCACTTTGTGAACACGAAAAACTATAGCGTTGACTTTGGTTCTCAAATAGATTTCTGCCTTTCGAAGAATCATATTCCTTGATGAGGATGGAATACTCATAGTTGCCACATTGGGCATGTATGTGTATTAATACCAGACCGCAGAGTTAAACACTATTACTGTAACACTAGTACTGACGGTAAATTATTTATATGTAATACAAAAAAAAAAACTAAGAAATATTAACACTGTATTTAATTACGACTTAACGTAAAAGTGAATATGTACAAAAAAATATTTTTTGGATCAACAACGTTCAAAAACTTTATACAAGTCACTCAAATTAGCAATTTGTAATATCGCCCCATTGCTAACAAAACTTGTGGGCGGTAAGAAATTCCTTCTTATTGCCGGAAATATTATATGTTCCTGTTTCCATTCTTCAGCCTTTTGTGTTTCTGTAGAGGTGTCTGGATTTGGTTGGGAGTAAAATATACCAGTTTGTCGACTAAAACTTTCAAAACATTCCTTCTCTGAATCCCAATTAACTTCCGATACGAGACGTACTAAATAAGTAGGCAGCGCACCCATAAATGGATTGTGACCATCTGAAATTAATAGAAGCATTTGGATTAGTTTTTCTAATGAAATGATAGAAGATGCTTAAGTACAGGGGAGGAGGAACTAGTAACGACGATCTCCGAGGAGAGAACAAGACCTCTGCTTGAAAAGCGATCAGAGTGGAAGAGTCAGACACTAATCGTTTCAATCTATCTGATAAAGAAATGCTTCAAAAACCTGCTAAGGTACCCTACCAACTCACTATACAAAGAGTTTGAAACGTTAACAATAAGAAAATATAAAACGGTCAACATATTAAACTGCATACATACGTAGAAGAAAGGTTTGCCGGCTGCTGAATTTGAATGGGAACTATACTCTTCATTATCGGTATATCGAGAGGCTGCTATTTTAAACGATAAATTAAAACTCATACCACAGTATCCTTAAAATCACACAACATACAGATCACATCTTTAATAATTTATTATCTACTAGAAATCATTATCTAGAAGAAATCATCACAAATCTACTAGAAATAAAAATGTCAAAAATCTAAGATGCATACACGTAAATTTTTCTGAAAATAATACAAAACTTACCTAACAATAACGGTAGTGCTAATAATTCACCTTCGCTGTTCATTTCCAACGAGAAGTATTCAAGCAACATAGCCCTCTTGCTTACTAGTAGTTTTGTCATCTGTTCAGCCATTTCTCTCATATCACCTATAATTTACATTCATTTTAATTATTAAAGTCCTTTTATAATAATTTTTGAAAGAAAATGAAGTTTAACTATATGAGTCAGCTGCTCTATACAGGGTGTCCCAGAAGTTAACGTCAAGCCGAAACGGGGTGACAGGATTGATTGTAACCATCTTGAGAAAAATCAGAAAAAAATCTATCTGAAGATCTTAAAATTAAGAACCTACCAAGACCTTGTGTGAAAAAACATTTTAACTGAGTAAAATGGGTTAGCAAAAATCGGGTTACTTGAGGTTCTAATTTTTTTGCTTGTTTTTTTTAGTATGAAACTAACAAGTATTGTACCATTTTACAATCCTGATTAAATGCGCCAAGTTTTAATGGCACTTGCCAAGGAGGCACTCTAGTACTTTTTTTTAAAGGATGGCCATTCAAAGTCGAAAAATTTTGAAAATTTTAAATTCATAGTTTAACAAATAGTCTTAATTCTAGGAAACTTAGGGCAATTGTGTCATTATTTTTACTGTTATTCTAGAAATGTTATTTAAGGTTAAGGTCCCAAAGTTTAAATGAACAAAAATAATAAAAATTAACCACAATAACCGTGTTAAAATAATAAGTGGTTACAGTTTGACCAAATTTCTAGGTTTTTCTTAAATGTCCATAATTTACAAACTGCATGGGATGGATTTTTTTCTGATTTTTCTCATGATGGTTACAATCAATCCTGTCACTCCGTTTCGGCTTGACGTTGAGTTCTGGGACACCTGTATAAAATATACCAAAACTAGAACATATTTCATGATCAACAGCCTAAATCAGAATACTCCTGAACATACACATACCCTTATGGGAGAATTTGGCAATATCTTCAGGGGCAGGTCAGACTAGACTAGTGATAAGAATATTGTGTTTGTAAAGTTAGTAAACTATAAATAGCTTGTATTTCAAATATTTGGCTGTGGCAGATTAGTTACATGGACACCAATAAAAAGTTCTGGTTTCCATCGGTTATTATCAGAATGCAAAAGTGAAAAATATTTTAAATACCCAATTCGGAATTCCATTCTGCTTCTTGAGATCGAAGCCCAAGCATAAATAATTCTTCCAGAGGTAATGGGTTGGACAACTTTATCAAACCTAAGTTTTGGAAATCATATAAAATTGTTTCATAGAACAGCTCCTCCCTGTAAAATGAAAATAATATGTAAAATACCTATATAATAGTTAAATTAATTAATGATTTGAAGTAGAATTTTAAAAAAAATTAGGTACTGTTTCTCACAGTCCTATCAATACGTGTGACGAGGTTCAACTTGCAAGGTGCAATAGAACTTGAAGTACTATTTATTATTATTTCAGACATGTAATATAAGTGGCATTAATCCAAATACTGAACATTGGTGGTTGCTTGTCAAAAGTCTATAAAGGAGCTAAGGCCCAACAAGAAAATATTTATATTTTAATCCTTATTAATTTATGCAGTATTATTAATTCTTTACGTTGAAAGACTGACGTATCCCGCACTGCGGAGGCGAAAGCGAAGTCATTTTGCCGTCTTTACGCACATTTCGTCGTCAACGGTTAGAATTAGAATGAATCTCGCCTCGATAAATTTTATATACAAAATCAAGAAAACGATCAAAGGCAATAAAGAATGAAAAAAGAATTTAAAAATAAATTTACTTTAACATAGTAACTAACAAATGAAACTACTGCAAAATAATTCTTAAAATATAATACATATATGAATTTTACATAATTCTAAATAATTTATTTTACACAACTTACAATTATTATAATTATTTTATATAAGCTAACATAATCTGCCAACAGATGGCGCCAAAATACATATAATATAAAATTAGTTTTGTTTATTGCATAAATTAATTAAATAATTATATTAATTCTAATACACGAACATACACGTTTTCACGTTAAACATACAGCCGTATTTACAACACAGCTACATCTCGATTTTATTCGTATAGTCCAAGATAGTGACGTGGTCACAATGTAAAATTATTTCAAAAAAGGATTATGCTAATATAAGATATCTCAGTAAGATAGTAGATATAATGGGATGATTTGATTCGAAGATGTTAATGCTGGTAGCCTATTGGCTTTAACAGCTTTATCAAATTCTGGACAAGTAAAATATAATTGGGAATCTGCTGAAATCGCAGACTCCATCGGCTCGACGCCGTGCCGATTTTAAATTCGTCATGATGCTACGTTAAACATGTAGGGGAGGACTGGACTGAAGTAACTATAGTACCTATTAGTCCCATACGCCCTAAGGTCTAGGGGGTGAGAACCGACCGGGTACGTGAGAGAATCTCGTGTAAGCGGCCGGTATAGAAGTGCTCCTTGCTCTACGTGCTCGGCTAGAGCCAGGGTGCGTGTGAGTGTTGGTGTCGTGAGTGGATCCGACGGACGCTGTTTCGTCGTCCGGATCGTGTAACACGTTTCGCGGGTGTCGCCTTTTCGGGCGCGCGTTTAAATCGGGTGAATAATTTACCGATTGTACCACCAGTGGTTTCGGATCTCTCAAAATGTTTCTTGGAGTGTCTTGTAATGGGTTGTAATGGACTTTAAAAAACAAAGTAATAAAAGAAAGATTAACATACGTTAGCTTAGTTGTATTACATAGATACAATTTCGTTGAATGCTGTATAAGTGATTGGTGACAGTCTATGCATGCAATGAATATTAAATTTGCTAATATTTCTCTCAAGTTTGTGTTGCATTTATTTTCAATGTCCATTCGTAATTGTTTTACACTTGTTAGTTTGGTTTCCACTCTTTCATATTGAAATGTCCTTGTCTTAAATGACTCTTTGGGATCGATGTAAGTAATATTTGCATTATCAGCTGCATACAAATTCCATTTATCCGATTTTTGGTTTACATTTTCATTGGGTTCTTGAACTAATGAATTATTTAGAATGTCTTCATTATCCCCCTCAAACACTATTCTTAGAACACTATTATTGCGTTCATCAACACTTCCTTCTTGTTTATCATTATTTTGAATGACTTCATCATCTATATCATTATTTTCTAAAGTATTATTGTGTTCTTCGTTGTTTTGATAAATTTTAGTGGACCTTTCAGTATCTTTATTTACAGTATGAAAGAATTTATCTATTTTCTGAGCATCAGAACTAACTCGTACTAAATCTTTAGCGTAAATTTTTGCTCCGTCAGTCGTTTTCTTAATAATTTCATCAACCGCTGTGGCTCCAGGTAATCGGGCCTAAAATAAATAAAAAAAATTTTCCTTTTTCAAATTAGTGGTGTTAAAGTAAAACTTTAAAACATAATTTTTTTTATATATTCACGCCTATCTCCTGCAGGGGTTGGCAGCGAAACGGCTCGTCATTGGTCGCTTTTCACCCTCGTGAGAATCAGGACGTGACGGGTGGCGAACCACGTCGCCCTTATTTTCGACAAATTAGGTATATTAAATTCGTCTTAGTGAATCCCACGAGCCGCAAGGGAGGATGGAGGTTAGCCCCAGCAGAGCCCTGCATGCTGAGGTAAGCCACCATAGTCCCCGGGGGAGCTCGACCCCGGCACGATAGGTACGCTTACGAATAGGCTCGCCCCTAGCCACGCATCCATTGGCACGGTAGACCGTGGATTGGCGGAGAGGAAGGGAAAGGATAGAGAAGAAAGGAATGGGCAGGAAAGGAAATGCGGATTGGGGGGGTTACCAGACTCGGAACAAACATTTATAAATCCATATAAATATTTATTCCGATGCGGGAATCGAACCCGCGACCATTGACTCCGCGGGCGGAGGGCCCCGCCACTGAGCCAATCGGTCGTCGGTTTAAAACATAAATATCGATATAAAGAATTTTAACATTAAATCAAGATATTACCTGAGTGTACATGACTCTTGAGGAATTGCAACTGAGAAGTTTACTTTCAATACATGTTTTGATTTTATTCACAATCTGTTCTTCATACAAAAATTGCACTTCGTGTTTTGTCGGGTGGACATTCACATCAACATTTCTCGGATCTGAGAAATTTATACTATAAGCAAGATTAGGATACAAAAAAGGTAATTTTCAAATAAAACCAAATTACCTAATTCTATGCTGAGGTAGACATATGAGTGAGAATTTTTCGGAAGGTATGTTGAGTACACTGAATCTACCGCCTTACGGATAGCTGAAACAAAAGTAACGAACACATATTTAAACATTATTAAAGTTGTTATATATTCGAATATCCTTCTTCAATCCGCTTCATATTTAAAAACTAATTGACTTAGTGGCAAAGCTGCCGGTCAATGGTCTCGGGTTTCGATTCCTACATCAAGATAAATGTATTTATGGCCTACAGGTATTTACTCAAGTCTGTTTCTCCCATTAATCCACCTTGGGCTAGCATAGTGAGTTAATTTCCATTCTAGCAGAAATGGGGAGGACCCTTGCCTAACAGTGGTACATATATAGGCTGTGAATACAACTTATTTAAAATAGGATTGCCATGATCAATCAAATACCCAATTATACATCCCCTTCTATTTTCAAAGTGCCATAAGATTTTTCATTTTTTTTTTCACTCTCTCTGGTTTGTTTGAAGAGAATGGTAAATATAATTTGGACTTACATTGGGAATCAACCATTCTATGGTTAATAAATAAGAGCATGGCGCCTTTCTTATGTGAATAGTTCACATTGGTGATGTATCCTTTAAGCACCATTTTTAATGTATCATCTTTTAATTCAATTTCCAGCAATTCACGAGCAATTGAGTTACCATGAATCTGAAAAGTGTTTTCAAAAAGGCTATTAATTGTTTCATTATTTAATATAAGTTATAATTCTTACGACATTTATCAATGTCAATAAGCAACGAAAACCTTAGTGGCGAAGCCACCATTTTCGGAGTGAATGGTCTTAGGTTTAATTCTTGAAACAATTAAATATATGTCTGGCCTACAGGTTTCTATAAAGAGTATGGATGCTCTACAATTCCTTGTACATGAATGTTGGGTTAGAGTGTATTCTTCCAGAAAGGGAGGTCTACATCCAGCAGTGCGAAAAATATTTTTTGAAAAAAAAAAGCTCACAGAATGTTCTTATAATGTGGTAAATATAAAATTCATTAATACTAATAGTAAAAAACATACAATTCTGATATTTTCAACAACTGAAGATTTCATTGGTGTCTTCAGATCTGTGTTCTCTCCGAATTTCTTTAAAGTGAATGCTACATTATTATTATGAATCGCATATCCACCCACAACCTCCATAATATGAGTGTACTCTTCAGTAGGGCTTCGGAGTGCCTTCTTCCGGGCTATCACATTGTAGAAGAGATCTTCAACTGTTATTTGTGTGCCATTGTTGCCTGCGCAAGCTTTTATAGGGCCTTTCAGTTTTCCATTTTCATATGAAGCTCTGAAATATATATCCATATATTATAGGGTAATAAACGCTTTTTTTCAAATTTACACAAACAAATTTTGCCTTTGAGTCATCTCTGACGCTGAAGGTCCTGATATGCATTTTATCATATTACTGCATTTCATCCCCACATTTAAGCCTAACTCATTCTTTTTTTTAAATTCTTCTTTACCTTCCTTATTCTAAAGAAGACAATGAATCTCCAGTGCCATTGGTATTGTTCATGTTTATTGACAGCGCTGGTTTCTTACAATCAGACCTGTTTGCCTATAGACATGCATATTCCATAAAGAAAAAACATACTTATAAGCACATTTGTCAGCTGCAGTCTTAGTAAGTATAGTAAGATGAGCAATGTGACTGATGCTTGCTAAAGCTTCCCCACGGAAACCATATGTGCTGATATCTTGGAGATCCTCATATTGACTGAGTTTAGACGTTGTGAACCTTTCACAGACTATATCCAAATTGTCACTCCTAATTCCTGTGCCATTGTCTTGTATCTATAACAAATGGAAGTAGGAAAGGAATAAGATTTTTTTTCGCTTTATTTAGAATTATTATTTTTTTAACTTGATCGCAGTGTAAATTCATATAACTTTATCTTTCTAAAAATCAATAATTCAGTACAAAATGGAATTGAAAAGGTTGTTATGTAACAAATTTTAAAGAAGAAATATGTTTGTATATTTTTAATGTAGATGATACTTTTCATTGCTGTTTAGTCCAAAGCATAGGCATGGCAAATGGGCACCCAATTATTTCCCATGGGTGTTGTATGAGGCAAATATGAGAGCAAATACAATGAAGACAAGATGGCAGCAGCATCTACTGCTACAAACTAATAAAAACCTTATTTTGTATGGTATCAACCCTCATGTATACAGTAACACATTTGTGGATGAATTGTTGGAAGGCCAATGTTTAGCAGTTGACTGTAATGGCTGAATTGTTTGTCAGTTTTTTAATTCTTTTCAGTCACATGGCTTACTGATATCTCCATCTTACCTACAGTTATATTAATACAATAGGTTTTCCTACTTTCTTACCTAAAAGAATGTTTTTTTTTCCTTACCTTCCCATATTGAAGTGTAGTCATTGTAGCATTCGTCTAGCTAGATCAGGGAAGTACAGCACCCTCACAGAATATTGGTGTTAAGTGGTAGAATTTTACCATTTTACAACATTTTGTACAGTGTGTGCTGGGATCAAGAGGCACAATTCCTTACCCCTTCGTTTATTTCCTTCTTTTCTTCTCATTATTCAAATCCTTACTCTACGATTGGCAATGCTGTGTTGTCCTTAATTAGGACATCAGGTGACCCTCTTACTCATTTACCTATCTGTTGCATAAATATTATCCTATATGTTGATTAACAATATATAACACTTTTAAATTGTAAAAA